>JADLZN010005427.1:0-350459 GCA_018155175.1 Sinocyclocheilus anophthalmus
CTTTGCCATCAATGCTCAGTTTCACTGACAGATTTAACGGATCACTCTGAGAATTCAAAATCATAAAAGCCTGACGCCGAAAAGACATTACATGTTTAATATCAGGATTTTTACATCCGAGTGGAATCATTTTAATAGGACTCACTATTTTGCCGTACCTCTGGAGTACTTGCTCCAGTTTTTCATTTTTAACAAACGGGGGTACGTTCGATAAAACAACTTTCTTGGACGGGCTTGACAGAGGCAATACAGGTACAAAAGTGTCTTTGATTATCAACCCAGTTTCAATCAAGTCATCCACCATTTGACTTTCACCGAGAAAGAACACGATGGCTTTATTCATAAGGGAAGCAGATCTGATATTAGCACCACCAACCACCGCACTCACGGCTATCAGACAATCCTCCACTGACACCTTTGCATCAGGCATGCATTTACAACCATGCCTGAGTGTTAACCGCGAGAAATCTCCAGCTTCCGACCCCATTATCCCCACCCACCGACCGAAGTCAGGGATAAAATAAACCTTTAACTAACCCTACACTTGACAGAAAGGAAAAAAAAAAACCCCAGGAAACAAGAAAACTCACTCCAACAGAGAGATACTCTCACCCACGCCAAAACAGCTCCGTCCACACTCACTCCCAGCATGCACTAGCACAGAGAGAGAGAGAGGGAGAGAGAGAGAGAGAGAGAGAGAGAGACTGTGTATGTATGAATTACCACCGTTTTGCCGCGTTTCTCTATTAACAGTGAAGCTGTGGCTTTAATTCCTTTAGAAACAATGATGCTACCAGCTCCTTGTTGAGAAAGATAATGTAGCTCTTGAGCGATTAAGCTATTTAGTTGATAAAACTGCGGGGCAGCGCTAAAAAGTTTGTTCCTGAATGTCTGAGTGCGGCCGCAGCGTGATCTGTGTGTGTGACTGCACTTAACACCAAACTGCTTGTTTCACACAAATGCTGGCACAGACGTGCATGTTCGGCTAGAGTCGCTTTGAACTCGTGCATCTTCGGAAGCGGAGCTGCACGGAAACTTTAAAAAAATGTTGTGCACACAGCCACGCAAAACAACGTCGTGCGCACACTCAAAGCGGACGCGTCGAGTATAAATCAGCCTTGAAAGTGTGTAAGTTAAATACAGTGAGTTAGATTCAGTGAAGACAGCGCGTTAGTTTAGAATTCTTCAAAAAAAAATGTATTGTAGAGAGTGTGTTAATTCGTGCAATGATAACCTACCAGCAATGTAAATTATTTTTTAAACCTATTAGAATGAGTACATTACAATATAAATTTATTAGAACAAGTACATTATTATTTATGGGCTTAAAAACAGATGCAAACAATCAGAATATTGTACCTGGTGGGAGTGCACAATGTAAACATGAAACAAATGCCATTACCCATGTTGTACTGTGGTACAGTTATGGAGGCCCTTCATAATGCAGAGGTCAGCTGCCTGCTCTGCCAATAGTTAGAAATTGCCCTATAGTATGAAGTGTTTAATAAACAGCTGTTTTTCTAAATTCTGCTGAGGTGAAATTCAGTGCAGTCATGTATCGTGATACGTATCGTATCGTGGCCTCTGTATCGTGATACGTATCGTATCGTGACTTTGCTGGTGATACACAGCCCTAGTGTTTATAAGAGCAAAAACTTCTGATTGGCTAGTAATGTTAGTTTGGTTGAGAGTGAAAGCTGCTCCTCTCATACCATTGGTAGGTGAACTCATGAACTCGAACTTGATATCAATGAGTGTTTTTAAATGTAGGACGACTATCTTTTTTTTCCCGCAGTCAAACGTCGCATGCCGGAGATCCCTGTATATTCCCTGAACTTCAAGCCCTGTATATATATAATTGCTTCTATCTGCAGTTTTCCCTACTATACAAACTTAATAAGCAAACATGATGCTCACTGTTTTCTGTGCTGTCTCAATATATGAGGACATGAACACATGAACTTCATCTCCAGAGCTGCTAGGAGTCATTTCATTTGAGAAAAACTAAACATCAAATCACACTCCACACTAAGATCTTTCAAACAAACCGCCCACATAAAGTGTGGTTTAACTTGACGAAATTATACGAATATATCCTATTGCATACTAAAGTACTTTCTGTAAGTTCGGATATATATAACCAGATGGTTTTTCATTCAAAATTTATTTATAAATTCTGTTGTGCAACATCTTTTGTGACAAAAAAATAAAAAAATAAAAAATAAATATATACAAATTATTTGCAATGTTTTGCTGTAAACTAATTGTTATATTCAGTAGATTATATTTTAAAAGATTGATTAAATAGCATTCAAAAATATTGTAGGCTGTGCAGGGGCGTACATTTCGTCTTACAGTAGGGGGGGGGGGACAATAAACAAAACATTTCTCAAGAGCAATTTTTGAAGGGGACACAAAAAATACAGCTAAAATTGTACTTGTAATTGTTATATGTATACACAGAGGAAAGCCTTAATACTATTAGTGTAGCAGGGAGACCGTGCCAAACTAGACAACTTCAAGCAGTTGTGGTCGTGCCGTGACAGCGCTCGTGTCCGTTGTAGACATTACTATCCGTCAAGCATAACGGGGGGTAGTATTTGCTAAAATAGCGGAAGTCATCCCGAAAAATACATTGGGCATCATATGTAGTAAAGAGAACATAATCACTTAATCCGATGTTTAAGTGAATAAAATAGCCTTGACAGCCGAGTTCCACAACTATTGACTTTTTCTCACGTCCAGCGACTTGGTGCGTGGTAGGTGATGAGGTGTGCATAACAAAACCCACCCAATTTGCTACTCAAAACTAGCCCAAACTAGCCCAATCGCATTTTGAGGGGGTTCCTTGGTAAAAATTGTGTTTCGGGGGGGTAAAACACACGTTTTTCGGCAGGGTTCCACCAAAATTCGCATTACAGGAGCTAAATATCATGTTAGGGGCGCTTCAACCTGCCGCCCCCCCCCCCCCGAAAAAGGGATTGTATGAAAAAACAACAACCGGCCCAGTGTGAAAAGTATCCCAATCCGCGGGAAAACCGTGTACTTGGCAACACTAAGAGGAAAGCAGGCATTTGGACAAAGCACTGTGAGGCAGGGAGGGGGGAGACTCCCCCCAAATGTTATAAACTTAAAACACATTTTGCACCATTTGAGTTTGTTGTACTACTTACAAGTATGTAAAGTATAAACATTGTTATTTCATAACAGAGGGTTAGTTGTTATTCATTTTTAAAGGGGACAACCCTCAGATAGGAGGGGTCATGTAAAACCCCCAACCCCCCCGTGATTTTGGGGCCTAATGGGGAAGTTGTGGCCTAATGGTTAGAGAGTCGGACTCATAACCCAAAGGTTGTGGGTTCGAGTCTCGTACCGGCAGGGATTGTAGGTGGTGGGAGTGAATGTACAGCACTCTCTCCACCTTCAATACCACGACTGAGGTGCCCTTGAGCAAGGCACCGAACCCCCAACTGCTCCCCGGGCGCCGCAGCATAAATGGCTGCCCACTGCTCCGGGTGTGTGTTCACTGCTGTGTGTGTGCACTTTGGATGGGTAAATGCAGAGCACTAATTCTGAGTATGGGTCACCATACTTGGCCACATGTCACTTCATTTCTGCCTATGAGGCTGTGTATTTTAAGCATAAGAGATGCTGCCTAAGCGACACGCTAAGCTACATGTCAATCTTAGTTGGAAATAATGTTATTTTGTGGTGCACTACCTATAAAGAATATTCCATTCTGATAAGGATGTTACCTTAGATAGCAGCTGCCTATATGTAGTAACTGACAAGGAAGCTCACTGGGTTTGGATACAGAGTTGTAGAGTGTGACGCACCCCAAAGTGGGAACTGTGCCTCTCCTGTCTTGCAAGTGACCCTGATTCTCACACTGTCACCTGCTGCTAAATTGACTCTTATGTTCCAATGAACCAAGACTGAAAAGCTCCTTTAAAGGTAGCACTATAGGAGAAGCGAGGAAAGATTCTTTGATTCAATTTAAGGCAAAATGCTTCAACCCTACAGAGCCACAGCGCTGAAAGCCGGATGCTAAATGCAGAGGTGCTATTACCAGAGATGGATTAATTCATTTTCTGCTTGTCGCTTTACTGAGGATGACAGCGGAAGACTCCAGTGAGCCAGAGAGGAAGAGCACTTGCACACACGCAACTTCACACAATTAAGCATGAAAGCAATTTAAGAGGATGGGGACATGACACATGTCTCTTTCTGCTCAGCACTGAGGCTAAATACATTACCTGCATGTCACCTATATTTAATGTGTGTGGGGGTGGGATAGAAAGAACAAAGGAAGGTGAATGCAAACAAGTCATTGGAAAACATAAAATCATTGGAAGACAAGAGCAGCTTTGCTGGCATCACTACACCTACCAAAAATAATAATAATACAAGAAGTACCATGGTTTTATTGTCTTTTTTTAACATAGTACCATCAGGAGATATTTGATTCACTGCACCTTGCTACATGCTATCCTCATGCCAGAAGCAATTTCATCTGAAAGATACCAGAGAGCCAATCACATCAAAGAAGGTGGCCTTTACTGTTCACAAAATCCGAACAATGACTTTAGCTTGATACTTCAGTGTTAACGGTGTAAAACTGCAAGGTAAAATGTAAGTAAGCCAAACATTTAACATCTGACAACTGTTTTATGAAAGGAATATTAAATGACAGCCAGTAATATCCAGTCATGCAAATCTTTACATTTTTTTAAATATAAAATATAGCTTATTTATAACCCTTATCATTTTTTATTTATTTATATTTTTGCAGTCCGGGTCCATTTAACTTTTAGATGATGAAAAGTGATAAATTTTTCATGCTGCAAAGGTTTGTTCATAGGTGTACTTATTCATGTTTATCAACAAAATTCAGTCCCAAAAGTGTGTGAGATATAGAGAAAAGGCTAAATATTCTACAAAGGTTTTTGACACTAATATAACTTCATACATACTTTTACAAAAAGTATTTTAATGGAAAATGTGTCACATTTTAATTGTTATATCTCTAATATAAATAAATAAATAAATAAATAAATGAATGTGGATTTTAGGGTCTTAAAACACTTGCAAAATTTTGTTCCCTTACTAAAAAATATGCAGTTTTTAGAATTTTTTTCCACGTCAAAATGGACCCAAATGCAATTCATGTCGTTCATTTTTGAATGCTACAACACAAGAAACATTAACAGAGCTGTTTTCAAAATATTATATTTTTGTTTAAGGTGACATTCATATTAAAAAGAATTTATAAATCAAATAAAAATGTCACAATTAAAAAAAAAAATGTAATGCAAAAGTTTTGCGAGAATGCAAAAAATCTGAAAAATATTTTTTCATCTCACCCCAAATTTTTTCACTCACACTCATTTTTTTCCACCACTATGTCCCTTTAGGGGCTCCATAGAATCAATATGAGGGTGAGTAAATGATGACAGAATTTTCATTTTGAGTGAACTATCCCTTTAATTTCTCCAGTAGTTTGATATTTTCAAGTAATCTTGGAAAATTAAAAAAAAAATGAATTGCTTCAAAAGTGTGAATGGATCCTTTCTCTCAGGAGAGACGAAAGCCTTGTTAGAGTCCAGCAATGTCCTGTGAAATCCTCTAACAGCTCTTTTAATGTCCTGAAGAAAATACACCCTCGGCACACATTGTTTTTGCATTGCATTCTCTTTTCCTCTTTCTCTCCATTTCAACACTCTCCAGGCTCCCTCCATTGATTTCATGGATGAACACACAAAATTCAAATGCCTGCCAATAGATGTGTGTTGAAGACTTGACAGGGCACAGTTAATTAGCAATGCTGATGATCGGCTTAATTAACCATGTAGCGTCTGGAACACTCCAACACACAATATATATTTTGTTAGCTAGATTTCACAAATACTTTGTAACACCCCAGGACGCCGAACAAGACCCTGGTTTCATGGTAACCCGATACATTTACAACCTTGTGGAATGCGAGCCGGCTCTCATTCTGTTTTCTCCAGAAACAAGGGGTACAAATGCACAGGAGAAATGGACTGTTCTACTAATTAATTCATAGGAAAACCTTCTTTGAATGAACACCCATATTCTTCAGGCCATTGTGTATATCATTGCTGTTTTGTATTAATCTGTTGTAATATAGACTATTTTTATTCATGCTTACAATAAACCACTCATTCATATAAGTAACTCTACCATGTTTAGTATCTATGAATTCTCCTTCTTATGATCGAAACAAGTGTGTTTATTATATGCTGATACCTATGCAACATATTGATGTTCTAAGAATCGGTACTAATTTGTGCCTCAACACTCCAGCGAATTACATATGCAAAATACCATGCTTACAGACAAAGAGTCATAAAAATCCCCAGTATTTCCAACCTCCCGCTTGGGATTTCAGCCTTCCTCATTGGACGAACCCATCTTGAGAGGCGTGAATCTCTGCAGGCTTTAAAAGGCCAAACTCCATGTGACCCGCCCCAGTCGGTAGTTCGGTCAGATGCTAAGATGAAGATATGAGAAAACGCTTCAGGATACCAAAGAATTGTGCCAGGCCTTTCTTCGGCCTTATCCTTTCCATTTCAATCAAGATTCTCCGACTCAAACTGGTTCTTTCTCCTCAACCAACTTCAGCAAGATCTTGGGACCTTAAGATTTGCATCAGGAATCTCTTTCAGACCGCCGAGACTAGCAAGTATCAAACTTAGTCTTATTAATTGATACATTAAGTATCAGTTACACCTTTTTACAAAGGTGTGTTTGAACTCAAAATCTGACGTATCACTCAGGCTTAGATCTGCTGAATATGCAAAAGTGTTCCATAAAATCCATTCTTTATGCCTCTTTCTATGCTAAGTTAAACTTTAACACTGTCCTTATCCAACTGTTGTGTGTGTGTGTGGTGTGTATGTGTATGTTAGACCAGTTAATGTGTTTATGTAGTATGTTAGAATAGTTTAAGTGTTTATGTAGTTAATAAAACCTTACTTGTATCACACTTGACGTGTTCATTGTTTACTCATAACCGGAGTCAATAATCATGCAGATTTACGTTACAAACTTATAGAATTGTACAGTAAGAAAGTTATTTCCTTTAACCAGGAAATTAACGTTCTTAGAATTGACAAGACAGTTGACCCGGAGTGGTCAGCAAATATCTACAGCGGATCTAAAAATATGAATAGTTAATCATAACTAGTTATGGTTAATTATTCATATTTCCCCATGAGCTAATTCGCTACAGATTTTGGTGGAGAGAATGCGGGCATGATAAAACGAAAGTTATGAGTTTAAACACAGTCAACTTAAAAGTGTGCGCGTGATAGTCCAGGTTAAAATAGGGATGCGCTTGAGATGCGCTGTTGTGTCCCTATTTGCTGGCTTGATGAGATGCAGATAAAGTGGGGGTTTGAATTGGTACTGCTATTTTAATTGTGAGAGTCTTTATGTATTTCATGCTTAATGGTATCGGTGTAAGTTTAATCTGATTTTAGCAAAGAAACCCTATTTTCAGTATTAAAGCATAAATCTGTCTTGACAAAGCGTAAGTCTGAATCTCAGCTCAGCGGCATGTCCAAACTGTACCATAATGTAATATGCTTTAGTGAAGAAATCACAAAATTGCAGTATTGTTTAAATTGTTTCTTTGAAGAAGAAATCTCAGTACAGTTATATCAAGGTAGATGTGAGCGCTGCTCCCCTTTCTACAGCATAAAGGCCTTATAGTTTATAATTAGATTGAAGCAATTCATCTACACTTTGACTGTATATATATAAGCCGAGCAACCTGGTGGTCATTACTGTGTTTCACTCGCTGAGTGAAATTAAAGGTGTAATACTGTACTTTAGTACTCATATGTGAGGCAAACATAACTACATATATGTTTAAACCGGTTTTAACTTACAGTAAACACGTTTTGTAATTCTTTAAACAAGTCTTGAAGGCTGAAAGCACCACGTTCTAAAACTATGACTGTTTAACATAGACAGACATTAAACTGCGTTAATTACAATGGCATGCATTGGTTACCGTGACAACAACTTGTCACAGGAAGTGCTAACTTCACAAAGCACAACACGCCATGTTTGTAAACAAAACATTTGAAGCAGCTAAGCTAACACGAATTAGCATAGTTTCATTTTAGGCTAAGCTACTCAAATAGCTTTAACAATTAGGGGTTAACACTCTTTAATTGAAGCTCTTAAATACAGCATGTGTGTGCAGTGTGAAGCAATGTGAATTTAACCTAATCCCTGGTTTCGGATTTTTCCATTTCTCTTCCTTCTTTTTCTTCTTTTTCTATGTTTCTCAATCTTCAATTCGTCTCAGCGAATTTAACTATCTTAGATCTATCCTTCCTGAATGCTATTGCTCAGTTACTAGTTAATTAAATCTAAATTTAATTACATTTTAACTGTCTATCTAGAGATGAATCATTAAGTTATTGGGTGTTTTTAGTGGCACAGTGAATAACGCGCTACGGAGGGCGGGGCACACACACATGGCAAACTGAACACGCATCAGCTGTGACCAGACATGGTGTGTTGCCCAACACAAATCAGTTAATCACGAGTGCTACTGATTGTTCCTAATATCAGATTGATTACCCTGTTTTAATAATAGAAGTCAGCTAATTTTAAATCCATTTACATGTTATGCCCCTTTTGTTCCACTTTGGTTTGATGTTCTCTCTGAACCTCAAAAGTAACCAGAGACACTTTTATTTTTGATTTATTTTCAACATGTGCCCTAATTTTATAGCCCTGTTACACAAGTCATCTAGACAAAAACTAGGGCATAACTATAGTCCTGAGCACCAAATAATAAGCACAATCTGAATAGAAATGCTCTCCATCTTCCATTTTTTCTTCCTCTACTTCAATTCCTCAGAGATTAAGCCTGTTGTGAAACATCAGTAAATTCTGAGTGATAATTTGACAATAATTTGACAGTAGTCTTAAGTCAGCAATCAAAATCAGTTTCACGCCCTTTTCAGCAAACATATGCTGACCCAAAATATTTTAGCATTCACACTCTGTTTTGATCTTGTAGTAGTCTCTAGCCCTTACTCTCAACACCAGTGTGTCAAAATGTTGCAGATGCTCAGACTAACTGCCCAGAATGCAGAACAAAGAGGGCTGGCCAGGCGTCGTGAGGAAAACCCCCTACCCAGGGCCGACGACCACCTACTGAGCCGAACGCAACTGGACACAGAGAGAGAAGTGTGCCTCAGACTCAGGACTCGGGCGAGAGTTGTGGCTACAAAAGCTCGCCAAGGTCATTATCTTCCTGGCCCACAACCTCATGGGTCTGAAACAGGAGGTAAATGATCTCAAGCAACAGATCACAGCGGTAGCCCACAAGGACCCCAGCAAAATGGAGTTACAGGAGGAAATCAATAGATTTAAAAGGGCTCTGACAGCTGCTGAACAGCAAGAGCACCTGGAAAAGGTAGCCAGAAAGGACCTGGAAAGGAAACACCCACACCTTGCTACAGCCTACATCACCACAGCACACCACCTGACAGCATCCATCACGGCACCAACAGCCAAAAAGCCACCACTGGATCCCAGCCGTGAGTGGCAGGTGTGTGTTCGATTGTTCTGCACCTTGACATCGCTCGTTGTTGTCTATTCTATGGACAACAACGTTCGAAAGGGGGGAATTTGTAGCGTCTGGAACACTCCAACACACAATATATATTTTGTTAGCTAGATTCACAAATACTTTGTAACACCCCAGAACGCCAGAACAAGACCCTGGTTTCATAGTAACCCGATACATTTACAACCTTGTGGAATGCGAGCCGGCTCTCATTCTGTTTTCTCCAGAAACAAGGGGTACAAATGCACAGGAGAAATGGACTGTTCTACTAATTAATTCATAGGAAAAACCTTCTTTGAATGAACACCCATTTTCTTCAGGCCATTGTGTATATTATTGCTGTGTTGTATTTAATCTGTTGTATTATAGACTATTTTTATTCATGCTTACGATAAACCACTCATTCATAAAACCTTACATATACCGTGTTTAGTATATATGAATTCGCCTTCTTATGACCGAAACAAGCATGTATATTATATGTTGATACCTATGCAACATACTGATGTTCTAAGAATCGGTACTAATTCGTGCCTCAACACTCCAGCGAATTACATATGCAAAATACCAGGCTTACAGACAAAGAGTCATAAAAATCCCCAGTATTTCCAACCTCCAGCTTGGGATTTCAGCCTTCCTCATTGGACGAACCCATCTTGAGAGGCGTGAATCTCTGCAGGCTTTAAAAGGCCACACTCCATGTGACCCGCCCCTGTCGGTGGTTCGGTCGGAAGCAAAGATGAAGATGTGAGAAAAACGCTTCAGGATACCAAAGCATCTGTGCCAGGCCTTTTCTTCGGCCTAGTCCTTTCCATTCATCAAGTAACACAGACTCAAACTGGTTCTTCTCATCGACACGAATTCAGCAAAGATCTACGGGAAGCTTTACGATTTGCATCAGGAATCTCTTTCAGAACGCCGAGACTCGCTAAGTATCAAACTTAAGTCTTATTAATTGATACATTAAGTATCAGTTACACCTTTTTACAAAGGTGTGTTTGAACTCAGAATCTGACGTATCCCTGAAGGCTTTGATCTGTTGAATATACATGCAAAGTGTTCCATAAAATCCATTCTTTATGCCTCTTTCTATGCTGAGTTAAACTTTAACCCTTTCCTATACCAACTGTATGTGTGTGTGTGTGTGTGTGTATGTGTATGGTAGACCGGCGTAAGTGTTTATGTTGTATGTTAGACTAGTTTAAGTGTTTAGTAGTTAATAAAACCTTACTTGTATCAAACTTGACGTGTTCATTGTTTACTCATAACCGGAGTCAATAATCATGCAGATTTACGTTACAAACTTATAGAATTGTACAGTAAGAAAGTTATTTCCCTTAACCAGGAAATTAACGTTCTTAGAATTGACAAGACGGTTGACCCTGAGTGGTCAGCTAAATATCTACAGTGGATCTAAAATATGAATAGTTAATCATAACTAGTTATGGTTAATTATTCATATTTCCCCATGAGCTAATTCGCTACAACCATGTTCTGCTTTCTGAAGAGTGTCAGAGAGGGAAAGAGAAGAATAAAGCCATTTGGCACACATTGGCAGCCACGCTAACTCGAACTAAAGCTGGTTTCTTCAAAACTGGAATTGACGCTAAACCATGTTTGATTAGGGCTGGAGTTTAACTCTCAGGACAGTGGCCGGACAGGACCGGATTTGAAGAACCCAAATCTAAAGCCTTCAATGTTATTTTCACGGCCATTTTCTCTCGCTAGCATGGCACTAACCTCTTTTAGCCGGATTCATGTGTTTATTGCAAAGCTTCAGGAGAATCAATTACTTTTCTCCTTGTCGGACTGACTAAGGTGACTTGTAGAGCCGCGGCTAATGGGTTTACACTTGAAGAATATAAAGGGACATGATAACTGGTATCATCGGTCTGGTGTCAAACCTGTTTCAACGCTTACAGCTGAAAGCTAATATCATGAGTTCATAGCAGATTTAGCAGTGAAGCTTTCAGCTAGCGATAAATCCTTCAAGAGGTTCAATGACAGATTTAGCCAACGTGCTTCCCTTACAAAGAAATTACCATGGTAACCATCATTTCTTGTCACCAAGAGCATTTTTATGCCTATTAGTGCATAACTGTTTCCATATCACTTTTTTTAGCATATTTATTTATTGCTCTTTTGTTGATTTTAATTGCTTCTATTGTCCCTGTATTTGAAAGTCGCTTTGGATAAAAGAGTCTGCTAAATGACTAACTGTAAATGTAAATATTATAAGCTAATATTTCTGTTTAATTGATAAACAATTTGTTTTGTAAAAACACTACACAAATAAAAAAAAAATGGCTGGGTCCCAATCTTTCAGTGTAAATCTATGGGATATATTTTGCCTTGTCTTATCCTCCACTAGGCCAAAAAGTCTGATATCACACATCTTCTCATCGAGCTGCTTATTTTGAGCTATCGATTATGTCTGTAGCTAAAATGTAGCACCCTAAAAATGTGATCACATGCAGCTAAATTTTGGGGGATTGCCTATTGTCAATAGTGTAGCGATGTATGACACACAAAAGTCTCTTTTGAACATAGCAGCTTTTGGTTGGTCATTGTGATGAATCCATGTGTCTTACTCAAACTCAATGTGAAATGAGCATGGGAAAAATACAAACTGCATATATTTTCCTATTGAAATGCCTGGATTTTGACCATGAAAATGTGGCCACACCTTAATAGTAAGAGTTACATACCCTAAAACCTCTTTACTAGTATTAGTAATAGTACAGCCTTAGCATACAACTTAGCAATAACTGTTGCATTAAAGATATTTTGGCAGAATCTATTGTTAAAGTGATAGTTGACCCAAAAATAAAAATGATATGATCATTTACTCACTCTCAGGTCATTCCCATAAGCCTTTCGTTCATCTTTGAAACACTAATTATGTTTTTACACGAATATATTTTTGGGAGATTTCTTTCCCTCCAATGAAAGTCCAGATAACCAAACTTGGAAGATCCAAAAAGGCCCTTCAGGCATCATAAAATGAATCCAGGAGAGAATTTTAATTCTTGGGTGAACAAAAATTTCAACATGGCAAATAATATAGATGTTATATATAATAAAATACACAACAAAACTTTGTATGAACCACATGGTGGTGCGCTATTTTGAGATCATTCACTTACACCAAAGAACAGGCCTCAGTCATTACACATGGAGGTTACTGGAATATCTACTCTAGGGCTCCTGTTGCAACGAAATCTGGTTTTATTCGGTCTTTAAGTACTGCTAATGCCTCTCTCTCTTTGTCTCATCTCCCTGTGGTGACCTGTTTTAGTGTGACATGACTAACCAGACTAATCTAATGGCTGGAGAAGAGAACCGCTAAGTGCTAAATGCACTGAATAATTTAGCACAGTGTAACTCTAATGAGGAGAGTCTGACACTGTTCACTGAGGTAGTCCGAGACACTATGCATGTCCTTGCCAGTACTCACTTGCTAATACATACAAGCATCACACCCGAACAAATGCACTTTTCAACCAGGGCAATGCAACTTTTCAAGGGACAAACAATTCAAGGGACAAACACTGAATAGACACACCACTCCCAGCCCAAGTCTAATGACAGTTAAACGTCATTAAGTGACAAATGCACAGATCACGGGTGACCTTGAAATGCTGTGTCTTCCCTCCCCGAGAAAAGAGCCAAGCTGACCCCACTTAAGAGTCAGGAGAGAAGGAAGACTTTCCTCATTGATTTATGCCACGAGGTCTTCCTGCATGTGGTGGCGCGCTCATAATGGCACAGCACTGCCTTCGCAATTTAATTAGAGCAGCCTGAATCTCAGCAGCGGTACTTCTGCTAGAACCACCATTTTTCATTCGCCTCATTAAGCAAAAGCGTGGATTTCAAACCATCCGCGGCTGGGTTATAGAGCAGCTTTCAAATGAGCTGATGAGTAGACAGAGGGGGAAAAAAACGAGAGATGGAAAAATAAATGTTAAGGAGATATTAATTTCATGGTTATTTGAAAACTCTGCCTTTTCTTTTTTCTATAAAGCTATTAAGATTCTGGAGGATGAAAGCGAGATATTGCAGAATGTGAGATCTGACAGAAATGGGCAGAAGTCTTGTCTCGAGTCAGTATAATTTAAACAGTGTAAATTCTACATATAGTATATATGTATAATAAAAATACATATGCACACATTGTAGATTTATATATGATTTTTAGAATTACATTTATTCAGCAACCATGCATTATATTGATAACAAGTCTTTTCCATTGTTACCTAAAGAGTTTCAGAACTGTTTCTTATATTCATAACAAAATAATAATAAATATAAAAGAATTTATGAAGGATCATGTGACACTGAAGACGAGTAAATATGCTGAAAATTCAGCTTTGATCTCACTGAAAAAAAAAACATTTTAAAATATTAAAAGACGATATACTCATATTCAAAATTACAGTTTTATGCAATTTTTATTGAAATAAACACAGTAGGGGCAGAAGTATATATTATATATATATATATAAAACTTAATAAAAATAAATCTTACAGACACCAAATGTGTGTATACAGTATAATTAAAGAAAATACACAATTTTCCTCTCAAATAAATGTAAAATAATACAAAAATATTTGTACAAGACCAAAACAGTGATGAGAAATTATTTTTTTGCAGTGCAGACTTCAGTGAAACATCCACAGGGGGCCGAGTACAGACTCTTCTCACATCACGAGGCAGAGAAATATCACTCCTTGGAACAAAGGCAATTAGCTGACATTAGAATGTACTTGGGTAGTGTTCATGGTCTATCTCAAAGGTGTTAAATCAAGAGAAAACGTGCTACAGTAAGTATTAAGCTTGGATCACAGAAAGGTGACAGCAGCATTAGCGACCTTCTTCCTGATTAACACGGCTTTAAAACACTAGAGAGCAGAAGATGACTCTCCAGTACAGATTCCATTATGTTTTGTGTCAATGTTTGGATGGAAACAAGAGACTAGAGTTAAAAAAAAAAACTGGTAGTTTTAAAATGTGATTTTCAGGCCTATTAAATGTGCCTGGTTATGTTCAGCTCTAAAATATTTTAATGGATAGAAATAGCTTTTTGTAAACGTAATCCATATAATTAAATTTTATCCTTATTCTGTAATCAGTTGTCTACCAAACCTTAAGGCTCTGGAATCCTACCTGGGAAAATGACCAATTTTAAGGCAAAGAAAGCGCACTCCAAGGAGGTTCCAAAAGCTAAACAAGATAATTGCTTTAGAAAACTCATCATTTAGGCCACATTAGTTAGCACTGCATACATTCTTCATGGGGAGGAATTCTAGCGTCCTAGAATGCAAAGCTCAAATTCAGATTCAGACAAGTGGAGACAAATATCAAACAGTGGTATATCAAATAAATCAGTCACTATGAGATTCCTTTATGGTTAGGTGCCCTAAAAGCTAGGCTAGGTGAATTTCATTCTGAAATATGACCCTGCAAAATGTTGACTCTAATATGCAAATGATGTTCAAAGTTTGGGGTCAGTAAGATTTTTTAAAGTTTTCAAAAGGAGTCTCTTATACTCAACAAGGCTAGCAAAATGTCTCAGGTTACGCATGTAACCATGGTTCCTTGAGAATAGTGAACGAGATGCTGCGTCCTCTAGAGGGCACTGAAGGCGTTCCCCTAGCACCCTCTAGAGGACGCAGCGTGTAGTTCCCCTTCGAAAGGGAACATCCCAAGTTATGCATGTAACCATGGTTCCCTGAGAATAGGGAACGAAACGCTGCGTCCTCTAGAGGGCGCTAGGGGAACGCCTTCATCGCCCTCTAAAGGACGCAGCGTGGAGTTCCCTTTCCCTTGCTATGGTTGCGTGTGTTTTGCTTGACTGACTGCTATTCCACAGTCTGTTCTGAAACCTATAGGCTCTCAAGCCATACACAGTATGGTTCTTTCAGTGAGTGGGTTGACGTAAGTAAAAATAAATAAACCAAACAATATTTTAAACCTTTTTTCATCAATAATCAAAGCTAGTGTGTCGATTCAATTAAAAGTCCATACATTATATATTTTAGAATATTACATAATTCATCAATGCCCATTTGTCATGTATATATAATACACCAACCAATCATGATCTGGCACAAGTTCAAATTTCATTGGACAATAATGTGAAGTGGAGCGGTCATTTTCTGTTCTTATTCATAAGTCGGTTGAAAATGACATGGGACAGACGAGCTTATTTGTGGAGCGATCTGGATCTGCGGTTTGTCTCATTTTATAAATTGCATCGCTGAGAAAATGGATGCTAAATAACTACAAAAGCACTGCACAAAACTGTGCAGCGCCAATAGTCGCAATAATGGTAATCAGTATTCAATTCACATATTTATGTATGATACACCATTTACTATTTCATGAAACGATCATAGTTAATGAAGCCCAAGTGCCATCTACAGGCCTATTATGTGAAGTGTAGGCTGGCGAAATGGTGACGTGAAAGGACTTTATTATATTACCATTTTTGATAACTACGCAGCATTATGAAAGTGTCTTATGCTCGTCAAGCCTGCATTTATTTGATCAAAAAACAGAAAAAAATCTGGAATATTGTGAAATATTATTACAATTTAAAATAATGTTTTTCTATTTTAATATACTTTAAAATATCATTTAGTTCTGTGATGCAAAGATGAATTTTCAGCATCATTACTCCAGTCTTCAGTGTCACGTGATTTTTCAGAAATCATTCTAATAAGCTGATTTATAGTCAGTGTTGGAAACAGTTGTGCTACTTAATTTTTTTATTATTTTATTTATTATTTTTGAACCCGTGTACTTTTTTGGGGTTCCTTGATAAAGAAAAAGTTTCAGAAGAACGCATTTATTCAAAATAGAGATGTTTTTCTAACAATATCAATCTGTACTATCACTGTTACTATCATTTTCACAAATCCTTTCTGAAATAAACTAACTTCTTCAAAAAAAATACTGACCTCAGCTTTTGAACGTTAGTGATTGTTATAAAAGTTTCATTTGAACAAATGCTGTTCTTTTTACGTTTCAAATTCATCAAAGAATCCTAAAAGTATCCAATGTTTTATATATATATATATATATAATATATATATATATATATATATATATATATAATATATATATCCCCTATTTTACTTTAGCCCCTGCCCCTGAGGAACTCTCTGCACGTCCCTGACCAATTCTCACTTTTATCTAGTTGCTTATTAGCGTGCCTAATATTAACATATTGGCTGGTCATTCAGTAATAGTGAGAATTGGACCTTAAAATAACGTGTGACCGAAATCTTTTGTACAATAACAAATGGCCTCACTGTCACTTTTGATCAATTTAATGCATCCTTGCTGATGAACCCCTTCAGACCTGAAGCCAGACCTTATCTGTAGCTCAACCAGATTAAGTTAGGAGTCATATCTTCATTGTGATTGGTTGATCAGGGACCAATCAGTGATCAGGCATTGCTCATATGATAAAAAACATATAATTTTATTGGTTTAAACAAAAAAAATCATGTGATGTACATTTCAATGGACGCAGGGTCTGAAGGGGTTAAAAGCAACAATTCTCTTTAAAAGTTGACTGCCTGCAAAATTTTGAACAGTAGTGTACATTCAAAAATCAACATGAACTATTTCACCTAATATTTATGCATGCTATGCATTTTGATGAATATCACACTGTTAGCTTTTCAACATGTTAAAGTCAAGCTATTTTTATCCTCAATTATAAGTCACGAAGAAGGCTATGAAGTGCGTTCCAAAGTCACTTATGAGGTTCAATGACAGTTAGAAGGTAGGTAGAAGCAGATAACAAGGCATCTCAAAAGGTTTGAAAGAGAACTGATACCATTACAATCCAAAACTGAAATAGAATCCTGTATATATAATCTAATAAAAGCACATTACTCAACATAAAGCTAGAGTAACTCAGCTCCGTTCTTCTCCATTACTCAGGAGCAGCCACCTCCAGCTAACTGCAATCTGAAGCCCTTTTCTAAAGGCCCAAAAGTTTACTTTGCCATGAAGAAGAAAAGAAGAGGAGGAGGGTGGTGACCTCCATCCTCAGCCCACTCAAGGACTCTCATCAGGCCAGAGGCGGCAGGTCAGCGAGGGTCGTGGTATGAGGGAGCTTCAGGACGTGATCTGATCTATAATTCTGAGCACAGAGAGGTTCTAGCGTTCTAATGGCACTATTTCATATGGAGCAAGAGATGGAAATGAATAGCATCTGTCTTCCTCTCGTGTTTTGCTCTCCAGTAAGCACACAAACGTTAGCGAGACGCTGGTGAAAAAGTGTTTGATCTAGATTGCATTGCATTCTATTTTAAGCATCTTGTTTGTTTACAAACATCTGAAAAAGCAGCTTGAAAACTGGAGATTCATATACAGATGCTCTGAAAAGGATCTGGATACTTAAGCCACACTTAAAAATGTATGAATTTAACACATGTGAAACTAAATCAAACCAAGTAGCATCTGCCAGCAAATGATTCTAGAGCTATTTCTCAGAACTAGCCTCACTCTTCACAGGAATGATGAATATGAAAGAAATCATTTGCAATGCCAGCTAGAAATTTCCACTACAGTGCATGGCAAGATGAAGAAGCATGTCTTATGATCTAAATGAATTATTTTTGTTTGTTTTTCCTGGACTTTTGCTTCTGGCTTAGTGGATGTATGAAGTCAGCTCAGGTCATCGCTATAACTATGAACAGTTCCAGATACTTTCCAAATCTCCAAACAATTTTTATCATTTACAACCTCATACATTTACTTTTATTGCCAGCAAAAAATAAATAAAATCAATTTCAGAAAAGAGCAGCGTGAACATTTTTCAAAACATTTCATTTTGTGTTCCGAGAAATAGAGTCACACTAACATTTATTTACTTCTTATTTATTACTTATTTATTTAGCAGTCCTAAAAGCAAGCACATCTAACCTGGAGTTCTTTTTTTTGTTTGTTTTATCCAAAAACAAAAAAGAAAAAAACATCGGAGTTTGATTTTTCCACCAAATCGTACAGCCTTAGAGTCCCCTGTTGATTAATAAAATGACATTCAGCAGATGATTTTGCAACATTTATGATTCCGAATGAGTGTCAATCTGATGTTTGTATACACGTGACATTTAAAATAGATTGCTCCTGTCTCCTACCAAAAAAAAAAAAAAAAACCCCAGAAAACATCACGCAAGCTCTCTCCGAACACCTCAGATGGACACATAGGCCTCTTCGATGCTAACACAATCTGGCACGCATTAAATCTTAAGTACAAGATAAGCGAGATTGCAGTGGGGACTTCTTTAAAGTACAGCATGTTTTAAACTTTATTAAACCTTGTAAGAATTTCATTTCGCTAATATTCATGTCTACAAACCAGATAAGCTAAAGAAATGCATTAAGATACTTAGTATGACTAGAGACGGCAGCTCTTAGACACCATATCGATGATGGAGACAAGTCTAAAGTACATCAAAGTCTAAATAAAATGACATTTGATATTCTGTAATGAAATCAGACCCACTTTAAAGCGTATGAGGCTTCTCTTACAGCATCTAAGAACATGAATGCAACACTTCAAAAAGGATTATATGAAGTTGTATTACCTGTGAAGTTGTATTACACCAAGCCCCATCAGAGAATCCAGACGGCATGGAAAGGAAGAGAAAATAACAAACGTTAGAATCCAATATAAGGCTTTGCACAGTATTTAAGAACAGTTTGAAAGTCTCTTTTCAAGAACAATTCAGCTTTTTATTTAATAAAGTATAATTCCCTCTGTTTAAGATCGATTCAGCTGAGACTTTTTTGCAGATTCAGATTTTATTAGAGTTGAATATGCTGTTATTATTTCACCATTAACATTTTGATCTGTGAATGTTCCCTACAAGCTTTACAACCTAACTTTAACAGATTGACAGCAAAATCACTCATATAACATAACTGTTATATAAAACTGCTGCGGAGGATGTAATTTTAAACCAGTTCTGTTTCTTTCTTTTTTTTTCTAATGAAATATTTCACACACATATTTCACACTACCGGGTAGAAACTTCCACTTCAGCACTAAGCAACTTGAAAAAAGGGCTTTATAGTGTTTTAGGTTGACATTTTTTTCATGGGCTTTTCTGTATTTATTTGACAGATACAGAGCACCTGGAAATTATTAGCCTTGCTGAAAAATAAATGAATAAATAAACCAACGTAAACAAGCCATGGTGGTTTGCTGGTCCCAGTTGGCTTACACTGGTTAAGCTAGTTAGACAGCTGGTCTCTAATACCAGCGAAGCAGACCAGCCTAACCAGTGATATGAAAGTGGTACATGTTGCAAGCTGAACTCAAACCTGTCAATCTAATGAGCACCATAGCTCAATATGCCAAGACTGTGTGCGTTAACAGCTGCACCATATCTCCTACTAGTTATTTTATTTTGATTTTTGTTACATTTGCAGTTGAAAAATAGAAGCTTAAACCAGCCTACAGTGCTTTACTGGTCTAAGCTGGTTTAGCAGGTTTTCCAGTCTGAAGTGTGCCAAATCAGCAAAACAGAATAGCCAATCCAACCAAGATAATTTTCCTTTAAAAAATCAGTTTAAATCAGCTTTACAGATTTCAAACCAGACCGGCCAGACCAATAGAAACCAACCATCTTTATGATTGAGACTAGTTTAACTGGCATTTTTTTTAAATACATGATATTTACACGTTTCTGTCATTGAACAGTGCAAAGTATCTACAAACTAAGGATGGACCGACAACGGCAGAATCCAACCATCTCTCTGAGAGCTCAATAATTGCACTTCTTGTAATAATCTGTGTGTGAATGTGAGCATGCAAGAGAGAGAGACAGATGAGAAGAGGTATTTAATTATGTCCTGGAGTGCTCATGAGTTTAGATAAGCTTTACCTGTCCAATCGCTGGGAGGTTTTGCTCAGGCCTCCATGGCTTTCAGCTCAATTCGTTCCACATAAAGTAAGCTGAAGGACAAGCATCGTCGTATCAGTGTGGTAAAGCATATTTAAAACTGAGGACGGCAGAGGTGATCTATACCTGCCAGCTTTATGCCAATAGAGTCAAGCAAAGGTTAAATCGCTGCCACACATAGGTGAGGTTGTGGTTAAATCCAGCCTGGAGAGGTGCTGATGTCTATATCTGCACTACTCTGTCAATAACTTTTACTCGCTAAAGGACACAGATGATTAAAAGAAGGTCTGTATTACATGTACAGGTAACGGTAAAAATATAAAATATAATTATATATAAAATATATATTTATTATAACATGAAATAAATTAATTTATGTATTTGAATACATATATGCAATCATAATTTGATTAAATGTGACCCTGGACCACAAACCAGTCTTAAGTGTCATTTTCTGAAATTGAGATTTATACATCATCTGAAAGCTGAATAAATAAGCTTTCCATTGATGTGTGGTTTGTTACTATAGGACAATATTTGACAGAGATTCAACTATTTAAATATCTGGAATCTGAGGGTGAAAAAAATCAAAAATCTAAATATTGAGAAAATCGCCTTTAAAGTTGACCAAATTAAGTCCTTAGCAATGCATATTACTAATCAAATATTAAGTTTTGATATATTTACAGTAGGACATTTACAAAATATCTTCATGAATCATGATCTTTACTTTATATCCTAATGATTTTTTGCATAAAAGAAAAATCTTAAATTATGACCCATGCAATGTATTGTTGGCTATTGCTACAAATATACCCGTGCGACTTATGACTGGTTTAATGGTCTAGGGTCCCAAATACCATTTAATTATAATAAATAAAGTCACATAAAAGTGCAAATATGGGATGGTGGCTTCAACCTACAAAGTTAGGTACAAACTTTACAAATTCGACAAGTCACATAAACACAAACAGACATTCCAAGAAACTAGACAATTGGCTAGAAAATCTGTGTGTAAACAAGGCAGGCAGAGGTGAGCGAAAAAATAGCAGGTTTGGTGAGGCTTGCAGTAAGACGCAAATACAACTGGCATGTTGAGTGCAGAGATCCCGCTCGGACGAAAAATAGGTCACACTCAGCTTATTTTTTAGCTAAAAACAAAAGAAAGAAAACAGAAGGAGGGGGAAGAGAAAAAGATGATGTAGAGAGAGAAAGAAAAGGGAAAGAGATGGATTGCAGCCTCTCATGGCCATTACTGAATGTAGAGTCAAAGATATTTGTCACATGGAATCAATAAATACGTCTTTCCACAGTAGCACACCATTCACTACTACCAAATATAGATGCCAACTATTGTTATGGGAAAATCTCGCAAGATTAACATGCAACACTCATATACTCTTAAAGGGATAGTTCAGACAAAAATGAAAATTCTGTCATCATTTACTCACCCTCAAGTTGTTCCAAACTTCTGTGAGATTCTTTCTTCTGTTGAACCCAAAAGAAGATATTTTGAAGAATGTTGGTAACCAGTTGATGGTAGCCATGGATTGATAGAAAAAAAAATACTATGGAAGTCAATGGCTTTCATCAACTGTTTTCTTCTTTTGTGTTCAACAGAAGAAAGAAACTGTTACAGGTTTGGAACAACTTGAGCGTGAGTAAATGATAACAGAAATTTCATTTTTGGGTGAACTATCCCTTTACCAGTGTATTCACTAATGATGATCGATCAGGCAAAATGAGTAAAATGTAACCCCCAATCCAACCTTGGCAGCAGAGTTACACAGAACTAAGTTTAAAATACAGAAGCAATCTTAAATGTCTATGCAACTTTCCCAAATATGTGTTATCTCTAAAAACCCATCTAAACGCTGACACCTTTCTGAACGCCCTCTTTTATATTCCAACCGTGAGTCGGTGGCCTAACATCTCATTGATTCCTTTATTATTGTGCGTTATGACATTTCACATTTTGTCAATTCAGCTCTTTTCGTCCGCCCTCCTCGGCCCTGATTTCAATTGCTGATTTCTCCACCTCGGTCAGGGCGGATTTGATGAGAGAGCCATGGAGTTATTGCTTCCCTCAGTTAAGCTTATTGTGCCGACCGGCTCTCTTTCTGAAGCTTTATATGGCGCAGATGAAAATAATAACAAGGGAGACATCAGGGAAACATGACAACTTGGTGACAGGCTGAGTGGCAGTGCTGTCACACTCTGACACTACTTTTAGCAGTGTCATCACATTTAAGCGAAGCGAGTCTCTCTTCACAAAGCCATTCTGGTGCTGGTGGAGCGGGTTGGTGGGGAGCTCGGAGGCCCATCACACCTGGACAACAGGTAGGTACATCAGGGACCAGTGGAGTCTCCAGGGATGTCAGTATCTCAATGGAGACTGCTAAACTCCAATTAGAGTACACGTTTGCTGGTATTTCCAGATTATCAGCGCTTTTTCTCAGTGCAGAGAAGGCTTGTGTGGTTTCCAGGTTGGGACATTTATGTAAAACATTATGCAGAAAATGTATTCATTCAAGATAAAAGCTCTGATTGAAAAATGGAAACTCTTGACCTCTGGCAACCGCATGCTTGAAATCTTGTGAAGGCTTGTTGCCAATGCAAGATAATGCAAATGTGAAATGGAAATAAAATATTTTCAGGACAAATAACCAGCGGGCAAATATCACAGATGATTATACTTAATTAATCAAGTGAAGCAGAAATCGTGATCATGATTAAAATGCAGTTTATCATACAGCCCTACACGGCAGTATAAATTATCATTTACTTTCACTGTATGAAAATAAACAGCTCTGAAGAAAGAAAAGGGTCCGAATGCAAAGAGTACATGTACATTGCATTGAACATCAGAAAAACACTATATCGAACCAAAGTCTCTTTTCCAGTACATTTCATGGGAATGCCTCACCAGCACAAAAACCAACACACTCCTATAGGCCAGAGTTTGTAGTTGTCGTCATTCTCATCTCTTTGGGTAGCCAATCGTTGAACAGGATGAAATGAGGGTCATTCCCCTCCAATGCATCGCTCCCCTGTAGCCCCGCATGTTGGGAGGAAGATATCATGTCTTCTCATTGGCTGATTTCATCATTCTCCATTACTAATCTGTGCCTTTAGCCACTGAGCTGAGAATCACGACTCGACGTTGCCTTGCTAGTGTTTACTCACAGAGCCTGAACAAATGAAAAGGGGAAAAACGTCTTAATGATTGGATCTGATAATGAACGTTATTTGTTGGTGCGCCATTTGTGGCCCATTAATAGCTTGGCTTGGTCGGTGTCGGCTTGTGCAATTGCATCAAGGGAGAAACTGAATAAACAAGCTTAATGAAATCACAGCACGGAAGCAGTCGAAACTTCCACTGATGGTGGAGTTTAGTGGTTCATAAGAGCAATGGCTAAGAACATAAAATGTTGGGTTGATAATGGTTCCAACATACCATTCAAAGAAAAAGTTTCCCTTACTGGCAAATTAGTCAAGAAGCTAAAGTACACTGGTTCATTGCAAATAAGATACTTTGGATTTTATCATAAGCACTACTTAAAACCGTTTACTCAAGAACAAATTTGAGGATGGTTCATTAATCTTTTTCACTCATTAAAAGTAAGCAGATCACAAGAGTAATTTGTTCTTTTATTGGACTTTTGCTGTGTTTGTTGTTGTGTCCAAAAAACAATGGCTATCAACAAGTTGATATCTGACCAAACTGCATATGGGTGCAAATAAAGTTCTGTTGATTGCCACCAAATGCAAATTTTTTGTCACATTTGAAACAATTTTATTTGTAGTCTGGATCCCTATGGCCAGTTGCATAAAATGCAAGACGGTGGCAGATAGTTGCAGTGACCTGACCCCCCAAAACTAAACATTTTGATATGAAAAGTAGAATTTCACCCGTATAGGTTAGTCTCTGTCCTAACCCAGTACAGGGAAATACATCCTGTCAAAATTGTTTATTATTTAATGTGAAGATAGAAATAAAAGGCATGCAGCACAAACCGCTGGATTCTCATGGAATTCAGCAAGAGGATTTCCATTTAGTTTTGCCTGTAGCGTTGTGTGTGTAGCACGCAGCATTTTTCACCTTGTGTATGCATAGCAAACTCTATTATTCATAGTGTCATGTCCTCGGTCATTCCGTGTCTCGGAAAAGCCTGTGGCGCAGGCAGCTTCCACCCATTAGAGCTCCGAAAGGTGCCTATCCCTCACACGGGGCAGCGCTTTACTGTCAAAACCTGAATTCATCTCCGCTGTGACTAATTCTCTCGTGTCCAGCTAAGTGGCTAGGCTCATTTAGCATTATGTAGAGCAAATCAGAAAAGCTTGTGATGGAGTGCGTAGGAAAGTCGACCCTTGTCGATGCAGAGGATTAATCGTAGCCATTCCATCACTGTAGTGTGTAAAGGTGGGGTTTGTGTTTTTTTTCTCCTGCTTTTACTTTCACATTTTTTCTATTTGTTGATTTTTTTTACTGAACAAAGTCAGGGTGTAACTCTGAAAGTTGGACGAAGTTTTGGGGTTAGCACCCCGAAACATAAACATCAACACAAGCATGACACAGAAAACCTATAAAACCTTTCATAAAACTTGTTAGAAGAGAACTGGGCTCCACTGGTGCATGAAAAATCATGAATGTATGAGTACAGAGGAAGAACACAACATACAGATGAAATGGCCTGGGATTTGTTAAGCACATGGCATAGGAGGAGAAACACTTCCAAGTTTTTGAGAAATTCTTGAAAACACAGCAAAGGTAGAAGTGAAGAGCGAGGGCACCTGAGGTCTCAGAATTACATTAAACACCAACCGGCCCCCTCGTTTTTCCCA
Organism: Sinocyclocheilus anophthalmus; assembly: GCA_018155175.1. Taxonomy (NCBI): domain Eukaryota; kingdom Metazoa; phylum Chordata; class Actinopteri; order Cypriniformes; family Cyprinidae; genus Sinocyclocheilus; species Sinocyclocheilus anophthalmus. Next base: position 25,391 of record JADLZN010005427.1, read on the forward strand.
ACCGTAAGCAAGTTCTCTTTCTGGACTGGGCGAGTTCAATTACACCGTCTAGACCTAAGTGCAGACCGTTCCTGCGCTGAGAGATACCATGCTGATAAATGGTAAATAAGACCTCATTTGCATGGGCAGGAGCAAGAGAAAGTGTATAAAATGAGTGACTAGCCCACTCTGAAGCTTTCTAATTTGGGTAGATGTGGGCAGCACCCAGTCTTTACACAATTACCTCTTGCAGTCGCCCACAAAGTTATGTAATACAAATAAATGCCCCACTTTGGTAAACCTGTCTATGTAATGGGCACCAGGGTTTATGAATTTACTTTTATTGTTCTCTGAGGCGCTGTTTTGTTGGAAAAAAAGGATAAAGTATGTTCAAGAGAAAGTCAAAGAAGTGATACATCTGTCCTGATATAATAATAAAAAACATCAATCAATCAGTCAATATCTGATAATTTGTCAGATAACCTTTTTAAGACCAGGCAAGGTTAGTGAAATATCATAATGCATAAGAATGAGTCATCAAATTGAAACATTCTTTAAAAATGGCAAAAAAGTTTTTCCAAAACCATATGAAAGCAACATGAATACAAAGAGTGCATTTCTGAGAAACTGGCACATGTGCTCTTCATTAGATATTTTTTTAAATACCGTTACTCTTCTTTATTGTGCACACTCTCTTGTGTCATTGAGTCCCATATACATACAATAAACTTGTACTACATGTAAGCTGGTGTTTTGGACCTAAGGGCTCATGCCAGTATCTGTGGGTGGAAGTTTATGAGGTATTACATTTTGTTCATGCATAAAATCCCGCCTCTACAATCCCCCTGCTGATAGCATAATATATTCTCTCAGAATCATCAGGGACAAACACACACACTAAGACACACAGTCAGGGTGGACCAGGACCACTAGGGTTTTACATCATGCTATTCCTAATTACTGTTCCTCTATGCTTCTCAGTACGCTTCCATGCATCGGAAAGCTCCTCCATCTAGTGATCACACATCTGTAAGGACCAGACACAGAGAGAGAGAGAGAGAAAAAGAGAAAGAAAGAGAGAGAAGGACTGCCCTAACTCGAGTCTCTTTACACAACCAATCACCTAAGGTACATGAGGGAGAGGTAGGCAAGCCCAAGTCTCATCTTCACTAATTACAGAAAATGTGCTTGGGTTAGAACATTTATAAAGGATTCCCTGCTGCTGCCAAGTCCCGTTTAAACCAGAGCAACTCCTTGACCCTCTAGTTACATAACGAAGTCCAGGGGTTTTTGCACAACTGTTCGCTATTCATCGTCAGGTACAAAGAGTGACAAGTTGTGATAAGGCAAGAACTTAATTAATTAATTGAGTTGATATTTTTTACTGGCTGATTGAATAAGTGCTGATGAGAAAGACGGGAAACCATGGTCCATTTCCGGCCAAAATGTCCTGGAGAGAAGTGCAGTCCACCCACATATAAATCATTGACAAAAAAAATACAATTTAGAACACTCTGAACAATTATATCCACTCCAGAATGTTCCACAGAGCAATCCTTCTTTCTTTTTCTCAGAATTTCAAAGGTGTTATTTGGCAAGTATAACATAATGGTAGGCATGTAGCGCAAATGACCTTGTGCGAGTGTAAGCGTATTTATCAGACAATTCCACCACATAAAAACACCCCATCCTGGCCGCCATCATTAAAAATGAACCAGCCAAAGACATCTGTGTTTTAAAAGGCAATTAACCACTGGTGAGAATTGCATGCTGAGGCGAGGCAAGAAACAGCCCAGTTTCACTTCACTTTGTCTAGAAATCAATAGCCACTTACCGTCTGTGTCTCACAGTCTACCTGTGAGTTCCAATCCCTTGCGCAGTGTGCAGATTTCTACGAAAATCCTTTGTGTATAGCGATGTGGTGCTATGCTAATGTGTTAATAGCAATCATTGACCGCACTGCCCCCATTGTCAATTACGTTCATTCTATGACTCTAAACTTTGATAAGTGACTTAACAAATGCAACTCTTAGAAAAGTATCTGTCCTGAGACAGATAAGTTTGAGTGGTCCATGCATTCATTTTCCACAGTGTCAGTATAGCTACTATTTTACCATTACTATCCTTCAAAAATAGAGTAAATTAGCACTAGCCGCTATCTTTGTGCCATCTCCGTAAATTGATGTCAGTTTTAAAGTTTGGTTCTTCTTACAAAACACTCTGACAACATAAAAAAAGAAAAAAGTTTGACCTGCAAAACTGCCCTTCTAACTGGATTTACTCGAAACATGGCTGAAGATAGTTCATGTGGCAGTTATATATAGTCTTGGGCAAACAGATCTAGCGTTTACGTCATTTTATTCATAAGGGGACAACTGCAAGTGATAGATTCTGGCATTAAGGCGTTTATGCTAATTGAAAGGTCACCCTCATAATTATCTACTCCTAAGCAAAAGCAAACACTTGTTGGTTCCTGAGTCGTGAGGGGCAAGCATTGTGTCCTGGCGGCGAAGTTGCATTCAGTCTATCATTATCGTTCTCAGAACTGGGCTCTGCTAGACATTTCATTTAAGCAGCCACTAACCTAATTAAAGCTTGTTCCTGCACATCTTTGCAATCTAATAACTAATTAGCCAGAGTCCAGCTCAGCAGCAATAAGCAACAAGCCTGGGGGCTAAACTGCAGCCTCTTTCTTTCTTGTCTCCCACCTCTCAATCGTGTATGTGCCCTGTTCCATCATTCTTTGCCTTTGTTTCTTGCTAGCTTGCTCTCTCTCTCTCTCTTTTTTGGTTTTACATGTTTGGTAGCATGGTCTCAGTAGGGAGCAGACAGACAGAACATTGGACACTCAGCAGGGATGAGGGGCAGCTGTCAACCCTTTGATGCCACCTCAGAAGAAACACTTGTTCTAGAGAAATCAAGGGAGGACAGCAGGGATGGACAGGCAGTTTGAGAAAGCATTCGAGCAATGGGGTGACACAGCAATAAGAGAGAAGAGGTACAAAAGAGAAACTGACTGAAAACTGAGAGGAGCTTAAGGAGTTGTCTGGACTCTTAAGAATACAGATGAAGAACAGGTTTTGGAGTCAATGGCTTCCGGGTGATCCACCTTGGCTGTGGCCTTACAGTCCTGATCTAGTGTCAAAAGGGTGCATTATAAACTAAAGGGATAATAGAGTCAAGGATATTAATGAGGTAAGAAAGAGAACCAATAAATATATTGCCACTTCGTGCTCCATAACTCCTCAGATCTCATGGCTCCCCTGAAGCAACTTGACAAGCAGATGGTTAGACATGTGTTGGTATGTCTATTCCAGGGTTTTAAAATGCAGCTCTTGGAAGGCCACGGTTTAGTTCCACTTTAGTTCCAACCCTGCTCCAATACAATTACTGTAGTTTTAAGGCATTCCCAAAGGGTTCGGGTTTGCTGGTTCAGGTATATTTAATTAGGGATGAAGCTAAACTCTACAAGACTGTGGCCCTTCAGTACCCAAGTTTGATACCCCTGGTCTATACCGTTTGGAAATGTCTCATTTAGATGCTGATGCATACAAGGACACTCCAAAGGTGTCTCTTCTCTACCAAAGGAAGAGGTTTACTTGCTCAGGAAAAGGGAAAAGCCGACAGAAGGACGTGCAGCAAGGACACCAAGAAGGAAGAAACATTGACTTTTAGACCTCACATCTTCTTTACCAGCTGCACTGTCTTGTCATCTCTCTTTCTGTTTTTCCTCCTTTTAACAGTCAACATCTGTACATTCTGACATCTAGAAGTGTTTTTCAAAGAGAATGAGAAGATGGTGAACAAAAGGAAGAGAATAAGATACAGTCGAAAGGAGTGAGGATGTACACACAGTCAAGAGAGAGCAATTAGCCAATCAAGCATGCCATCATGATCGCTTCAAAAGGCCTGCAGTGGCCAATCATAAACCAGCATTCTGTCCATTCCTAGTCAGTGCTCATCAGGCACTCGATAAAGCGGTTTCCTCAAGAGCAGCCACTGTTAAAAGGATGGGTTTTCAGCATGAACAGCCCTGCGTGAAATACACATTACCCATAAGCCCATTGTATCATTCTGTTCTTAACAACCGGAGACTGAGTTAAAAAAAGGAATTCTCAAAAGATTGGCAAAAAATGCAGTGCTAGCAGGAAATGTGAACTGTAGGTTCGATGTAGAATATGGCGCCGCATAGCTAAGGAAAAAGGGTGATATCTAGGTGGTTGCCTACTTAGAGCCCCTGAAGTCAATATACTATTTTGGTCCATAAATATGACTCAGATCCCACCTTTGCTGCAAGTTCATAAGAATTTTTTTGCCTGTTTTATCATCCAGCAAGCAAATCGTATGGGCGACTGTTTAGAAATTACTTTGAGTTCATTTATTTTGAGTTGAGTTATCAGATACTGCGACCTGTGCGGAAGGGCTAAACATGCAGTATAGAGACAGTCTGCCAGAGTGACTCTTTTTCCTTCTAATTAGAACCTCCACACATACCATGACCTTCTTATATACCTGACCCTCTCCTTATCACCAGCATGCAGCCAGTTCCCATTATGCAACAGCCTCTCAAAACACTCTGTCTTCTCTCCAGAAGTCCAGTTGTGCTGTTCCAAACTCCCCACCTCCCTTCTTTGCCATCATCAGCAAAATCCTTCAAGAGAATTTATAGCATAAAACAGGATTCTCTCGAGCTCTGGAATGGTACAGCATCAGAGAAACACACTGAAGACCAGTCGAGTTTCAAAGTCTCTTTCCCATAAGGCTCTGCAATAAAATAAAACTACACCCTGATGCTGTACGACTTTAAATGCATCACACATCAAAGACCCTTAAATTCTATCAGAAATTATTCAACATCTTCGATATTCAGTGTTCTGAAGTACTGAGACATAAAAATGTTTTTTATTCAACATTTATCATTTCAGTATATCACACCACAAATGATAGCAGACAGCTAATTAAAAGTCTATTTGTTACCTTATGATCACAGGTCTTCCATGCAAAGTTTTTATGGGATTTGGAACTTTTACAGTGGAAAAAAGGTATCTGACGTCATTGCACTATTACTGCAAATGTTAGATAAACATTAGCATTGCCAACAGTACAGTTTGGAACAGTCATGTCCCATGATAAGGAACAAATAAATTTAGCCCTACATTCAAACTATTTTATATTTTACTCTTTCACATACAAGAGTCAAACTGTCTTGCTATTAAATAAAAACGCAATTGCATGCTGTTCTACACCTGGCTGTTTTTTTATTTGCATCAGTGGCTGGCTGATTACGCAACAGAATAAGCAGCAGAGTTATTGTAGCCGTCTGAGTCGGAAAGGCGGCGATGTCGGCAGTTGCTATCTCTCCCGCTCACCTGGTTCAACTTATCTTCCCCAGTACACGGCACTAGACACTTTCAGGGCCGATCAAAGACCTCCGTTTCTAAGCACTGAGCTCAGCTGTTACAGGTGAGTGTGGAGGATGGCGTTTGTGGGGCAGGAGATGCTGAAAGTGTTGTCATCTGGGTAGAGTGTGGGAGGAGAAAACCAAGTACCTAGAATAGCGGTAGTTGATATACTGGTTGAAATTATAAACTGTTAGCATTGTTTCTATCACCAGTGGTGAAATACTGCTACATGGTAGGAGCTATGTAGATTGCTAATATATTCAAACATTTTTTACATTATTCTAACAAACACACTGTAAATTACCAATGATTTTAAATGTGACTATTTTATTTTTCTTTATAATATTTTTTTTTTTCAAAATATTGGCATTAAAAATATTGCTAATTGAGTGTGGTGTGTATGTAATATTATATATATATATCTATCTCTATATATATATATCTATATATATATATATATATTATATTATAATAGAATATATGTATCTTACACATAGCAATATATACATAGTAGCAATATATATACAGTATAATTACATTAAAGTCAGGGCATTGAAATTACTGGAACTTTAATTTACATTATTGAATACACACTTTTTATAATATCAATGTTTTGGACATTGACAGACTTATTTTACTATACATATTTTATTTTCTTTAAAAAAAAAGTGCTATCAAAAATATTGCTTCAGGCTTAAACCAAGCTAATTATTTATTTACTTATTTTGTACTTAAAGTCCAGCTAATGCTCATATGTGTTTTAGAGTAAGGCAACATGTTGACTGACTGAGATTCTCACATTCATTTTTCAATGAGTAGCTCCTCATTCTGTCTCTGAACTGAGCAATAACAGTCTGAGTTACACACACTTAAGTCGGAGTCTGCGACACACACACTTAAACTGTCATACCCTTATTTGTGCCCATGCTGCAACCCACTATATCCTCATCTAATTCGTAATTTATTTACTTACACATGCAGACACCCACATGCATCTGTGACTATTTTTTATAAGCCACTACTAGAAGTAACAGCAGGGACACACACACAGTCCTGGCAGCAGGTGGCCCTCAGGACAAGCCAGCTGCATTAGCATGACCTCCTGCTGTGGCACCATCACTCTTATTTCCTCTCAGACCTTTAGGATTAATGAGTCTTAAAACAAAAAAGTCACTTCACATCCCCGAGCTTTTAAACCATTTCCTGGCATTCTACTTCAATTGCTTCTTTTTATCATGTTCGTCTGGTCTCTTCTAGTTTATTCATCATCCAGTCTCTGGTAACAGACACAGTGGCGTTTGTTTGTCTCCATAATCTTTCACTGAAATATAACTTGCTATTCTACTGAAACGACTTTCCTTCACTTAGGACGTGGTGGGTCTCTGTTCCTCACCCTTTCACCAGGGTCATCTAAACAGCCATTTTTGCATCGCCAAACATTTTACCACTTATAGACTGAGAAGGCATTTCGTCATCCTGAAAATTGCATTTGGTACATTAGAGGTCTCGGGGTTGACGACTGGCCGGAGTATTCAGCATACGCAAGGAGAAGAGTGTGTGATGTATGCATTCATTATGACCATTATGGACTGGATCCATAGCTTCCATTCCACCTGCTCCATTACACTCCCGGCTAATCTCTGTGGAATCTTTTTTGGGTTTGGTACAAGAGCAGCTCTGCTTTCCATGCCCTTCTTGAAGAGTTCATTTAGGGGTTTTACTGACATATGTTGGTCGACACCCATCACAGTGAATTGTTTTTGTGCTATTGCTGATAATCAATACAGTAGTAGACATTACAAAACTAAAGTACATTATTTGTTTAAAGTTGAAGTGTGTTATTCCTGTTTCACAAACTGGACCAAAGAGAGTGCCCTAAGAAATAATTCAGCAATCCCCCTCTTAACTCCCCCTCGATTCCACCATGTTTGATCAAAACAGGTAGGCCAAATGCTAATGCAAAAAAAAAAAAAAAAACTTAAAAGATAATAATAATAATAATAATAATAATAAAGAACACATAAATTAATTTAAATTTAAATTGTTACTAGAAATAACATTAACTGAAACATCTCATTTTAATGAAGACAACATAAAAAATTAATAAATTAAATAAAATACAATACAAATAAAAACAAAAAACTAATTAAAAATATTAATAAAAATCTATCTATCTATCTATCTATTATCTATCTATCTATCTATCTATCTATCTATCTATCTATCTATATATCTATCATTATTACAACTGTGAAATTACAAAAAAAAAAAAAAAAACACTTCATATTATTGGTTTCCAATACTGACCAATGTTGGTGATAAAAACTATTTCTAATATTTAGTGATAATACGGTGCGTTCCCTATTTAAATAGCTACTTCATCCAATAAATGTATATGCATGTTTTCACATATGTGTGTGCACAGGCACAAAGTAAAAGTCTTGTAAAAACAACAGCCATTTATCTCTAATCAGCCTGAAGAATCAGAAAGTGTTGTTCTCTGTGAATGTTATCAGCAGTGTTCCGGCGTGGACTCGATTGAAATGGCAGTTTCCTGGTATTGGCTCCCCTCTTACGCCTGCAAAAATAATCGAAGCAGCTTTTGTTTGGAGAGAGAGGGGCCTGAAATGTACAGTGTTATGAAAGAAAATGCATTTTAGACCCATGACAAACAGTCACGCATGCACACCCCATCATGACTGAAAACCTGGTCATGGGGCAACACCACCGACAGCGATCAGGATCTAATCTGTTTCTTCAGAGCACTGTTCTGTAAGCAAGAGGATGAGAGTGTTATGATTAGTGCTCGAGATAACAAATCCCTGCTCTTCACACAGTTCACAGGTTAATACAGTCATATGAGGTTACGTAAGTGTTCAAGGAAAGAGCTTCCAGTGGCCTTTCCATTCCAGAGTGAGGGAAAAATAAGCTTTACACAAAAGAGTGCAGAGACCCTTTCCTGCAATAAGTCATTCCATGCTCTCAGGCTAATTGCTTTGAGTATGTTCAAAGAAATGGCGGGATGTGACCAGTCTATAGACGACTGACATGTCACGTCTCCATGAAAGACTACAAATGTAAACACTTTTCGTACTCACTAGCAGGATGAACTTGTTATTGGCAGTGAAATTCAACAAGAAGTATTTTGCCCCCATTGTGTTTTATTAGATTTTCTGTTTAGCTTAGCATTGTTATTGTTATAAAAGAATGCAGTTTATATGAATCCAAACAAGAGGATATACACCAGGGTTCAAAAGTTTGTGGTCTACAAGTAAGGTTTTAAAACGTTTTTGAAAGAAGTCTCTCATGCTCACCAAGGCTGCATTTATTTTGATCAAAAATCCAGTAAAAACAGTAATATTGTGAAATATAATTACAATTTAAAATAGCTGTTGTGCCCTTTTTTTGTTACAATTTTAAAGTCTTAAATGCCACTCTAGATTAATGTGTCCTAGCTGAATAAAAAAAATGCATATGTTACTGATAATACTGACCACAACCTTTTGTGGTAGTTAATATTATTTACATATGGTTTAAATATTACATTGTTACATTATTCATATAAAAATATATATTTTATAGAAATGCGTGGCAATTTTTTCGTGCCTTTAAATGAAGAAAGACACTCCCCCCCCCATATTTAGATGTAGTTTTTGCATGTGCCAGTAGGTGCTACAGTGACAAGCCAAACCTTAGCCTTTCTTTTTGTGTGTGCCCTGAATCGATTCCTTAAAGTGGAAGTGAAGCAGTCAGTTAAGTTAACATTATTTAGTAAAGTGATTTCCACTTTGATAAAAAATATATAACAAACATGATTAATGTAACCATTTTAAAGAAAAAAGGTTGTTTTGTTATAGCTTTTAGAGCAAGGGTGCCGCCATCTTGCAGTACCACCGCGTGTGGGGATAGCCAGTGAAGTAATAGAAGCATTTCTTTACATTTTGAACACACAAATGTTATTTTAACACACAAATAATTTGGTTTTCACCATAATTTGGATGAATATTCAACATCAAACTGTCTATATGCTAAGTTTTGATCGTGGTATCCCAAACATTTTTTTCATAATGCCAGGCACAAGGTGATGTAACCGCCAGTACGGACGCCCGCTCGCTTCATTGCACTTAAGTCGCATTTGGGGATGGTTATGTGTTTCAGACATGTGTGAACGAGTGGACATTTGCTATTATCTGTGGATGGTTCCCAGTTGTATGTATCCATGCACTTTTATGGGAAGTTAAAAACTGGCAAATAGCTAATTGGCCTTGAGGAGGGGCGAACTGCTGTTAAAGATTCAGCAGAAGAGTGTAACCGATAATTCAGATCGGACAACTAGGCACCAGTGCTGCTTCCTCAATAAAGTTTATCAAATCTCACGGATTTTTGAAGGTCTTGTCAGTTAAATATATATAGGTTAAGCCCATTTCAAGCTGTGGAGACGCAGCACCTGAAATAGATTCGAGTGCGCGCTCTTTAACACTGTGATAGACCTTTTCTTAAAGAGACTTAAATGCGGTACTCAGGCGTTGTGATAGATCATTTCTGTTTGCGGCTTCGCGACAAGGAGGCCACCGCACACACACACACAAAGCCACAGCTCGGCTCGGACACCACGTGAGTAGGCTACCAAATTGAGCTTTCTGTCGCGTCTTCATCAGCAAATGCACACGAAGCACGTCGGAATGACAGTCTTGAGGAGTATCCACGTAAACGAGTATTGTTTCCGATCTGCACTTTACCGGTGTGGTTTCTTCAACCCCTAATACTGCTCAGTCCCACCGCTGTATCGGCTCAAATGCATGGGCAATTGCACTTATTATGGACTTAACAGTGCATTCAATGTAATCTCCCTCCATTTCAAAACAAGCATGTGTTCAAAAAGTAAAGAAATGCTTAAATTACTTCACTGGCCAACGGAGCGAACAAACCCTGTGACGTCACACGCGGTGGTAATGCAAGATGGTGGCACCCTTGCTCTAAAAGCTATAACAAAACAAACTTTTTTCTTTAAAATGGTTACATTAATCATGTTTGTTATATATTTTTTAATCAAAGTGGAAATCACTTTACTAAATAATGCAAACTTCACTGCTTCATTTCCACTTTAAGGTTTCAGCACATCCTGTACAATCCCATAGGAAAAATGTATTGCTCAGTGGTTGATCTTTCTAACCTCAGGAGACTTAGTTGTGATTCTCATGTATTTCTCATTTTAGTCTCAACAGTGTCTCAACAGATGTTTCTCCTAAAAATCCTTAGGATAAATAAAAGTAGACACAACTGAGACATGATAAAGTTCTGAAAGAAAGGGAATCCAAAATGACAATGGGAGAGAGATGTGTGAGAAACATGGGAGATATCTTTATTGTCTTGCTGTAATCTCTTGCAAGACTCCATTATAAAAAGTTTTACTGCTCAGTGGTTGTTTTTTTTATTGCAATGGGGTTTTTCACCTTTAATGGTCAGGACAGTAGGAGTAGAGACAGCAAACAATTGGACAGGTGAGAATTGAACAGGACGCACGAGAACCCTCTAGCTGGGAATTCGACCCAGCAATGCCCTGAAGTGCCAGTTGTGCACTCCCGTGAGATTGTGTGCCCACAAGGCTATGGTTCACTTTCATGGCAAAACTTCGAACTGCGTCCTCTGGGGTAGCTAGGGGAAAGCCTCGTGATGGACCGTGTCTGAAGCATACATGAAAACAGCCCCAACAAACACGTTGGCGGCGACCCAGCACAGACGTCACTACGGCGACATAGTATAAATAGGCGCAGGAATAGAGACACATCATCCTCTTTCTTGTATTCATGATCTGTTGTTTGAAACTGTGCGTACTTTCCCGTGGTAATGAGCGATCTCTATTCAGTTGTTTATGGCGGCACTAGCAAAAGTAGGAGATGGTGCATCCGCCTGTCATCGCTTTGCTACCGATGAAAACACGATGAAAAGGCTAACGTTCTGTTGGTCTCTTTGTGCGAGTAAAGGGGCAGCTGTCTGCTTCCCGCGTTTCAGGACCCGCCGATGCTGAGGCACGGAGGAGAATGAGCTTGTGGGGATCGCAGGGGGACCTGGCTGATGAGTTTAAAGAGGGGCTTTCCCTATCGCGCTTGTCGGCTGTGGAAGAGAATGAAATAATGATGTTATTTCTTTAACATCCTCTGATCCAGGGGTCAGTGCTTTGCTGGGTTCAGCCCAGGAAGAGCAGGAAATGTATGAGGAGGGCGAAGAAACAGCTTCGTTCTCTTTCTGAGTGCTTTTAAAACCCCGGTTCCGCCTTGGGCACCACCACTCTTATGTATCCTCTGGATACCTACTTTAAAAGGGTGTTGCTACTAGGGTTCTGTTGAGACAGTTCCTTCAGCATACGCAGAGCATGGGGTAGCCCCTGTGTGACAGGCCAAGACTAGTATGATTCTAGGATCTTGGTCGTATTCCCTTAAAGGAATAAATTCCTGATTCCAAGCCTTGAGCTCTAACCCAGGCCCAGGAGTTCTGGCCCTAACAGGAAAATTTTTTGGGGGGTATGTAGCCTAGGGCTTTGGCTGTAGGGAATAACGTCACTGACAGCCGCCTAAACGTCCCAGGGGCAACTCCCATGGCAATATGGTAGAGTTGGTACTAAGTGCTCGCCATGGTTCTGGCATGCAGTCCCCTCAGCATGGCGGCGTGGGTATGCGGGTTTAACCAGCGCAGGGCATATCCGTCATCCCCCCGGGTAGTGAGTCCGGGAGGGGACAGCAGCTGTCGGAAGAGCAGTAGCCCATGACAGGGAACGTCTCAGGTTACTTAGAGTGCTATGACAAGCCATGGTTCCATGGATCGTAGGAGAGAGACGATCTAAGAAGGATTCACTGCGTCCTCTAGGTTTCTTGCATGCTGAGGCAGGGGCGAAACAGGAGCCAGCTAGCTTCAGACAAAGAAGTGAATGATGTGTGCTCCTGGCGCCTGTTTATACTATAGTCGTACCGGTAGTGATGTCATGGCTGTTGCTGGCCAACATGTTGTTGGTGTTTTTTTGAATGTAAGCTTCAGACACGGGTCACGACGAGGCGGTCCCCATAGCGACCCCTAGAGGATGCAGTGTCTCGTTCCCTACTCAGGGAACCATGGTTACATAAGTAACCTGAGACGTTCTGACAGAGGTTACTCTATGCTCAGGATACTAAAGGGCTGATTCTCTTATACGTCTCATTGAGATATCAGCTTTGTCTTAAGATGTCTTCAGATTTACATTAGGAGAAACGTTACACTTTTACTAATATTGTAAATACTAAAACTAACATTTAAATAGCATTGAACATTTCAGAATATCAAGGATGACTAGTTTAAATGTTTAAATTTATCTTCAACGTCCAGCATTGCATACACACCACATTTTCCAAACACACTAGAAAATACTTACAAGTGCAAGATGTTTAGTATAAGAGCAATACCTTTTTTTAACAAATGTAACACTATACCAGTGTACTTTTTTTTTTTTGCTTTGCATTAAAATTTTGTCTTGTACAAAACATTTTTGCATGTATGTAAATATAGGTTATGTTTCCTCTGTTAAATCACTGTGCAATAAAACACTGTCTACATAAAACAACTTAAAATATGACAATGCATGTATTGCCTTTGATTGAAATGGTGTGGATAAAATGCACAATCTGAAAGCTAACAAGAGGGAAGAAAGTAAAATAAAAAAACAAGATCTCTTTAACATTTCATATTTCTCTAGACAGAAATTAGGTACTTTAAGATTGATGGATCTATAAGAGGATTCAACAACATTACACACTTGAGCTCAGAGTTTTCTCCGACACTAAAAGACTCGGGAGCCCTCTAAACAGTCGGTCTCCGTCTAAATTTCAGAGAGTGATCTCATATAACTTTACAAAGTGGGCACCAAGTCAAATGCATCAATATGAAGCTACAAAACAGTTTACCATATAAGAGAGAGTGATGCAGTAAGAAAGTCATAACTTAGTCAATAGAGTAGATCAAGGGGAGAACTGAGTCAAAAGCCAGTATATGCCTTTAGCAAAGAAAGCTCCATGGTTACATGTGCGTAAATAAGTTTTGATTACGGACAGCGGTACATACATTTAAAACAAACACATTATGTGCCTAAGTAAATACAACATTGTCTTAACGAAAACGTGAACATTTGATGCCTTGATTTCTGCCTATTTCTCTCTCAATATAGCTTTGACTTCTGAATTTATTGATGCGTTACCCTTGTATTTAGTGCCTTTTCAAAGTACTTCACCTTAAGGCGCCACTTGTAAGTTGTTGAGAATCCTTCTGAAGCTTTACAGGAGACAACTTATGGTGACCCCCAGAATTATTAGCGACAGAGAATAACATTTAATTAAGCACAGTGGGTGCCATGCTATGTCAGTGAGATTCTGCGCATAAGATCTAACGGTGTTTGAGCGAATAGACGCAAATGTGTTGGTGAGAAATCCAGAGTATACTAACGAAGGATGAAAAGTCATGAAGCAAAGGTGCAAGTTTATGTTGTTGAGATCTCTTTAAAAGCTTTAAAGGGAGGGGACACAAATGTTTGAGACCACCCGTGTCATGTAGCTACGGAGAAAATCTGAGCACAGTGTGGTGGTGTTAGTTGAGTCTCTTTAAAGCGCGTTAAGGAGCCCATTCTGGAAAGTGGTCAGAGTTTTTGTCTCAGGTAGACAAGATAGAGGGACGAGCAAGCAGGAGACATCGTTACCTTTATTGCGATGTTAGTCCACTTTGTAGCTACATGTCACCTACTATGTCCCCCTAATTCTCATTAATTTGCTCTCAGAGTAGACTGTTAGGGTAGGATTTCATGGGGTCAGGTTGTAAATTAGTACGACTATTGACAACACAAAAAGAAAAAGAGTTAGAAGAATATGTACAGGTACCGAACAGTCACTAATACTTTACTAACTGCCTAGTTGACAAGTGTAGCTTGCGAAATAAAGTGTTACCGGAGACTCAAGCAAAAATCTCAATTCAATCTTAAAGTCACCCCGTTATTCTTGTCTCGGGGGAGAGAAAGATTGGAGACTGTTAAGAAGATCTCATTTGATTTCTTTCCTATGGGAATGTTGACTCAAAAGTTGTACGCATTTCGATTTTTTTCTCCTTCAGAGCTGCCGAGGTCAGCCACATACAGGGTTGTTAGGCTCCCTGCTTCATTATCATAATGATCTGTAGTAATGCATATTATCAACTAGAGAAGTTTTTCAAAAAATAAAAGTTGGTGTACGTCGGACCTGCCTACGGCATGGACTTTACCGAAGGTACGTGACTTAGCCTTAGCGGGCGTTGCTGAAACATTATGATGAAGATGAGAGTTCGAACGTCTCGAGGAAATGCCATACCCAATTATCGCTCAGCCTATAGTGTTTTCGCGAACGGCTCACGTATCAACAAGGTCAGAGCGGTACGCATCCCCAGCCAACAACGACTACCATCGGACAGTTACTGTGCAGAATTGACGACTAAATCGCACACCTTCCGTCATAGCAGGTATAAGAATGAAAAATAATAAAATTCAATATGAAGCTTCGACGATAGCACTAGGACACAGGCACATGCGGATAGTGTCATGTGAAGAATCATCACAAGCACATTATCTGAAAACCCTATGATATTGTGCTGTGTTTTCAGTTTTTTTTTTAGTAAGTAATTCTGGGTGTGCGATAATAAAACCTTGTGGCATTTGGCAAGACAGAGTTTCTCAGGTAGTGATTTTTCTTTATTTCTGGCATGGGACATTCTTCGATAAAAAGGTGGCGCCAGTCTTGGCTGTTACCGAGTGCTATCGATGTGACAATATTCACGTGGCGTGTGAAAGACTGAGAGAGAGAGCAAAAAAGTGAGAAAAGGATCTGTCTGTGGCACCTTCGAGGTATTGACAGAGCAGTGAGACGGGGTGTCAGAAGAAATCCCACAGAGCAAGTGCTCCCTATCTCTCTCTCTGTCTCCTGTTCAGTAAAAAAAAAATCAATGGTACAGACGAACACATACCCAAATAGGTAGGGGCAACTTTCCAGTGAAAAGCCATAAGTGGTAAATTAAATGTCACAGAAGCTGGCATAGCACCTGTAGGAGAAGACTAAGGCCGCAAATACTTCTAGCTCCATTTCACGCCTCATCATGGTCCAAACCATGAGAATGCTATTCAGAATTCAAATCAACAATGTTTTGTTATCAGTGTGTCCTTGTACATCAGTGTAAACTGTTTTCCATGGCCAGTTTTCTCTTTCAGGACAACATACTTTCACGACGGTGCAACCATTTAAAGAGATGACTTTGAGAGACATTACACACTATGTCCTAAAAATGCAATTCATTAAAATAATGACTTTTAGGTTAGGTTATTCCAGGTTGTAAACATATCACGTGGTGCAACTCCTGATATCAAAATCATACAATGGCTCATCAAAAGAATGAAATTCTGAAAATAAATGGTTTGACATCATCATTTGTAATTCCTTAGAAATAAACTTTTGTCCACCAAATCAGTCATGCGGTGCGACAAAACAAAACAAAAAGTCATAAAAATTATATTAATGGATTAATAATTTATTAAATTTGTAATAATAATAATAGTAATAAAAATTTTAATAAATCTACCTTGAAAAATATATTTGCATTTTTTAAAACACCATTAGAATGCGCATACGTTTTCCAAGTAAGACATGTTCCTGGGTCAACAGCTTTTGTTGATCCTGGATCAACATTATTAGGGCCTTTCGCACAGCTTTAGTTCCAGAACTAAATGTACAGTACTAAAGTACTGGGACGATTTTGCGTGAACTATTTCCCAGTACCATTTAAAGGGCTTCGCACCCTGAGAGGTGATCTGCTAAGACGTGAATTGTACGCACGCGTCTAGAAACAACAGAAACAAAATAAGAACAACATTAACAACAGGAGGATGGAGGACGCTGTGATCAGAGCTGTGTTTTTGTTGTGTCTCGCTGGTTTCACAATAATGGACATGGAAAGACGACGTATACGTTAAAAGTCTTTTGATTTGAGTAATAGAACGGAAAGGAGGCCTAATAATCTGCAACGACAAAGGACAGTGCAATTTGCTAAAAGTGCCTGCACGGTAGGGTACCGAGTCATTCTATCGCGTGCTCCCAGCTTGCCCGGAAAAATATTAAGTGTGGCCACAAGTTACGAGTAAAGTTAATCTGCCGTTTAAATCAGGGCGGGTGAGGGGTTTCATACGCGTTGGCCAATCAATGTCTACTACGTCACGATAGTACCAGTTGTGCTAGGTTAGACCCTGCTCCGAAAGTAGGATGTAATTTGGGTCTCGAAAAAGAGCAAGTCCGGTCAATCGCACTCGTTCCAGGCGGTGCGAACAACGACACCAAGTGGGTAGTTCCACAATTAGTTCTGGTACTATGAAAAGGTTCCCGCAGTGTGAAAGGCCCTATTGTCTAAAACTATAGACCTAACCCTATCTCTACCCCTAAACCTAACCCTACCCATAATTTATCCCTAAAATCAGAGGTAAATGATAGTTGTATAAGAGTGTAGTAGCACCCAATTCTAGCTTGTAGGCTACAATGATTTTTTATAAACTTACTCCACTAACTTTGATTTGGTGATTAGAATGTGATGATAGACGGATGTGAGCAGGACTATATTCCACTGGTTGGAAATACATTCACCGTATATTGATCGTGTTTTTGAAGGTGTAAGAAAATCGATGTTATTATTCTTGCATGCCCGCCCGCCCCTGCACATTACATTTTTAAAGTCACTAAATTTAAAACTTTACTGAAAATGCTTTGAAAATATGAAAACAAAATAAATACTAGCAGTACATTTTTAAGAACTTGGCACATTTTCAATTAGATTTTTCTTTCGTTTATTTTGTACACTCTTATTTGCCTTTTTATCATTTACATAAATTATATTTCTGGCCTAATGCTTATATTAGTGCAGTGCCCGGAAAGGCAGTGTCACTAAAATTGTTTACAGTGTGTGGCACTGGCAAGCATATGCTTTTATTATTGTAGGTTTATGCATGTCTTAAACCAGTGTGGTAAATGCATTCATGATCAATAAAATCCATACTGAAATCCTTGTAAAACAGAAGCATTCCCATAATGCCTTGGCAAAATTACAAAAGTTAATTTGTGCTGAACAGACATCTTAATTAACTGTGCTGGCTTTGCTTTAGTAGACAAAGGAGGTCACTCTGCCTGTCCTTTCTCTCAGCTAGCCAGTTGTCCAAGCGTTTGCCTGTATATTTCACTGTGAGATGTGGCCCACCTAGTTGCAGGTTTGGTTAGAAATTGCTTCAGATTTTAAATAAGGATGAAATATATATCCAGTCCATACTGAGTGCCCTGGTATTGTGATATTATCAACTTATAACTGCAGTCTCTAGGTATAAGTGAATCCTGCTGGCAGAGAATAGCCTATACTATTCAAGTTCTGCATCAAAGTTAAACATAGAGAGTGGTAAAGGAACAAAAGCAAAAAAATGAAAATAGTGACGATCACTCTATATAAAAACTAGCACTGAATCTATCCCACATCTATTTTAATAGTAATTCCCTGACAGCATCATTATCCCGACCGCTCAAGACACAGCGCGGCTGAAAAGGACGACAAATCTGATTATTCTGACTTCAAAATACTGAGGGCTTTGTTGCATGCTTGTTGTGTTCAAAGGGAACTGCAGACCTGGAAAAGGAGATGGAGAAAGTGAGCAAGTGTGAAAGAGGATGTAAGTTGAAAGGGTATGTGCAGATGTCCGGAGAGAATCATTCAGCTTGTGAAGTGGAAATCCAGTCGAGTTTAACCGTCTACTCCTCAGTTTCCTATTACTATTTAGGGCAATAACGTTCTGCCAGGCTACCCTGAGATCCATGAATATTGCATCAGTCCACGGTTTACTGTAACTCCTCAAACATCTCTTTTTCTGCAGACAGTCCAGTGAGCTCACCAATAAGCGCGGAAGTGTCAACCGTGGTGACCCACGTGGGAGTATTTTAAAAGCCAGGGAGGGGCAGTGGATGCTTTCACTTAGCATGGAGTTTCAGCCTGAGGCATTACACTTTACGCATCAGAGATATTAAACTAGACTGTTGGGGCTTCTGTATAGGGAACAGTTGACCTTTTGTGATACTTCAACAATGCGTAACCTGAAGTGTAATGTAGTAATGTAGTTGTTTAGTGCAATGAGATGGATTGTGTGTGTGGCGTTTGTGGTTTGGCGTGTCCATCGGGGAACTATCTATCAGGGGTCAGCAACTGTTACTGGACAGTGATGAATTTCCACCAGCTCAAAGTAAGGAGGACTAGAGAGGCTGAACAAAACATCACCATCACAGCCATCCATCACGGATTGGTAGCAAAGAGCCAAAATGAGCTATACATCAAAGTCAGTCGCAGAAGAGCCTATCCAGCACTATAGCTCCTCCCTTCGGAACCAGGTTTTATTAGTGCAACCATAGAGCAAAAATGGCCCTAGGACAGAGACTTGAGGCACACCAAACTTTTCTGATCTTTCTGTGTCCCACTCTGACCTTCAGTTTAACACCAAACAACCCAGAACCTTGCACTGCTTCAACAAAGAGCTGAGAGTCATCCTTTTTTGAGATTAGCATTACGCAAATAAGCACATTGTGCAAGATAATTGGACCACTCAATTGGTCTCTCATTAATGAAGGCTATGCTAAGCCTTGTTCTGCTAAATAAGCCCACTGCACATGCGCTTCAGTGGGTTAGTAGCTTAGAGACAGACTGAGCTGGCGTACACAATGCGTAGCGAAGCATGAGAAAGAGAACATTTTGCTAATTGTACAACAGCTTAACTTATCTGACCATATAGGCAGAAAACCTCCAAGTAGATTCATAGTCAGCTGATTAAAAATGACTGAGCATCTTAATATTGTGATGTTTCATGATATACCAATTACAGAAATGTTATGTTTATTCTAATAAATCAATGCAAGATGCTTTGCGCTAAGATACCACAGTTATTGCTAATCACAGTAGCTAGCTTTCCAAAAATTTCTCTCGTTGCTTGATTTTTGTTGTATGACAGTAGCAAATACTATACTAAAAGTGGGTACCATGGTGATTTTCCACATTGATAATTTTGGGTGTAAAAGAACGCAGGTGTTTTGTCACAATTCTAAAGCTAATTTGATTTGATCATCAGGAGCAGAGGAGGAATCGTGAGCGAGTAGTCTTGTCCAGCCTGCCACAATGTGCTGTACAAATGAAATCTCCCTGGGACTGATACAGACTTAACCAAACACAAATGCGTAATTGGGCTCTGGCATTTGCATTTGAATTGTGCTTGGAAATGAGTAAAGGAATGAAACTGCGGAGACAGACAGAGCGAGAGTGTGTAGGAGAAAGAGTTGTGCTCTCTGATTAAAATGGACCGATGTGTGGAAGAAAGGTTGGAACGTTGGAGGAAGCAGGCGGAGGTTTAATTGGCTGATGACCTGTCCTACGGTGAAATCCTTAACCAGAGGGAACTGTCTTATCCATCTCTTCCTGTCACTTTCTGTGGCCTACACAATGTCCCTATATTGCCGAACAGGTTACATAACTTGTTCTTGTATTGTTGATACACCCTTGGGCTTTTCACACTTGATGGTTTTCCTTTTTTAGTGGAGTAAAAAAGAACACACTTTAAAGTATGAACATGCTGCTCTTTTCCATGCAATTACATTTCCATGCAAATCAATGGGGACTCAAGCTTTCAAGCCTGAGCAAAGCATGGCAAGTCACAGGTGTGCTTTTGTGGGGGAACCCTTTGAGTAAAACACACTCGGATGGCTCATTTTCCTTGGCACCAGCGACAGGAAGTATCCCAGAATGCAGAGCGAGGCAGCTGCTAAAAGTGTCATCAGAGAGTGCGTCCCATGGTTGGTCACCTGTCCTGTCACATTCACTCATTCTTTCCATTAATCAAAGCATACACACCCTGCTGTCTGTACAATTCCTGTCACTTAGCCCAGGTGTCATGAATAACCTACGATTGTTCCCCCCCTTCTCTGTTTTTCTCCTCCTTCGCTCACACAATCTTTATTCACACTCTCACACTATGTCTCTCTGGCTCTCAGCAGACATTGACAAACTTCCTGTCACCTTTTCCTTTCAGAGGGAAAGAGGGAGGGAATGATATATAAAGATGGACTGGGTTTAAGAGGAGGCAAGAGTAGTCGGTGCCAATAGCCTCGTGGTTAGTGCGTCGACAGCGCAACTGTGCTCACGGCGACCCGAGTTCAATTCCCGTCTCGAGGTCCTTTGCTGATCCCGCTCCCCCTCTCTCCTCCCAGTGCTTTCCTGTCTTATCTCAATAAAAGCCCATAGACATAACTTTAAAAAAAGATAGCAAGAAAAAACAAGTAAAGTGACAATATCAGTCAAGAGTCACTACCTCTGGATCTTCACAATTAGAAGGGAGGAGATCGCTGGAGAGTGTCCACCAAAGAAAAGAAAACACTTTTAAAAATCTAGTTTAAGACTCATCTGCCAAGTTCCAAGAAATGTACTTATTATATTCATGTTAGTTTTTTTTATGGTTTTTAATTTTTTTAATACCAGTTCAAAGAAAATTTTTAAGAAGCCTCTAAAAAAAATGTCATGCTGGTAAAATTAATAACAGTCTCCTTGCACCCTGAATATAAGTAGTCTTATCTTTACTTTAAAAAAATGTTTTTAATATACTTTTCTCAAATACCATTGTAATACCAATAATCAGGTAACAAGATGGGAGGGGTCAAGACAATTGACATGAGCACACCGAATCAAAGAACCACAACCATGGGCTACACACAAAACAAAACACAGCATATGGCCAGCAAAATCAAAGACAAAGCCATGTGCTAGAACAAAAGACACAAACACACAGCTAATGAGAAAACTCATAAGCCACGCGTTCACACAAGACAACAAGAAAAGCAAGCGGCTGAAAATGAACACAAACGCGCAGCCACACAAACACAATACACGTGGACAGAAGAGCGCACGGCCGAGTGAACTCGAGACCGCATGCTCCCACAACAAGACAGAACATGGAGTGCGAGTGTCCGGACCCCGGCACGAAACCGAAACTCAAGACATGAGTGCCAGGATCTGAACACCACGCTCCAACATGAAACAGTACACGCAGGCGAGAGCGCACGGCTCGAGCACACTCGAATGAAAACAATGACATGACGCGAGTGTCAGGGCTCTGTCACAAAACTTTGAATTACACTAGACCGAAGTGACAGAACCCTGAAACTAGCCCCCCTCAAAAGGGACGCACCTGGCGTCCCAACGAGGCACAACAAAAACAAGCAGGTAACATGACAACACAAGGACCGCTAAATAACAGGCAACACAAGACAGGAAAAATCTAAACACTGGGACAAAGAGGGGAGGGAGGGAGGGAGGGAGGGGAGCCAAGCCACTGCCAGCAGTACAGCCCAGAAAGTCATTACAGGAACCAGTGAGGGGCGGGAGGGTTGAGCCAGGGAAGCTCAGGCAGACCAGGAATCCCGGGGAGCCAGGGCGGGACCGGGGGAACACACCAGGGAGGCTCCGGCCTAACAAGAACCCCAGTAGGCCACCAGGGCGGAGCCGGAGGGACGGACCAGGGAGGCTCCAGCTTAAGACCCCCGGCAGACCACCAGGGCGGAGCCGGAGGGAGCTTGGCAGGCAGGGAGGGTGGAGCCCGCATCAAGAAGGGAGCCGGCATCATGGCAAGGTGCTTGGGCGGGGCCGGCATCAGGGCAAGGAGCCTGGGTGGGTCTGGGACGGCCTCCAGGCCAGCAGCAGTGGGCTCCTGGATGGCTTCCAGGCCATGTGGGATGGAGGAAGCCCTCCTCCTCCTCCGCCTCCGAGAGCAGGGCACTGCCACTTCATCGGCCACCTCTTGGGACGCAGCCGCCTCTTCGGCCGTCACTGGGACAGCTGCAGCCTCTCCGGCCCTCACTGGGGCGCTGCAGCTTCTTCGGCCACTTCCGGGGCCGCTGCAGCCTCATCAGCCACACTCGGGGGCATTGCGGCCTCCTCGGCCGCCACACGGGGAGCTGCAACCTCATCAGCCACCTCTAGGGGCACAGCAGCCTCTCCAGCTGCATCTAGGGGGTGGTGAGGCGTACCCATTCCTCCTCCGTCTCCGAGAGCGGGGCGCTGCAGCCTCTTCGGCCGTCTCTGGGGGCGCTGCAGATTCCTCGGCAGTCGCTGGGGGTGCTGCAGCCTCTTCGGCCATAGGATTCCCCTGACGGGCTAGGAATCTGACGAACCCCTCAAATGATAGGTGATCCAGCCCTCTCATCCTCCACCAATTGAGGGGCTCTTCAAGGGCATAATTAAAAAGGTCCTTGAGGGCCGCATCATTAAACCCCAACACCTCTGCAGCACCGCTGAACTCCAGGGCAAAACTCCTAACATCAGCCCCCTGTTGACGGAGGGAGCTCAAGGTCTTAAATTGGAGCATGCACTGGTAGTGGGGGCTGGAGAGAGTGGAGGCTGGTGGAAGACGCAAACCATTCCTCTGCTGAGTCCTCATCTTGGTCAGTTCGTACTGTCAGGGTCTTGGGTAGAGGATGGGGCGAGGACTCAGTATTGCAGAAAATGGGTTTTTTAATTGGTAATAAAACAAAACAAACAACAGAAACTACCCCCGTGGGGGAAGAACAGGCTGGCATGGCAAGGCAAGGCAGGATCTGGACAAGCAACATCCAGGGATAGACGATGACGAACAGACGCATGACTGCAAACACAAGGAGCATAAATGGAGAACAAATGAGGAGGGTAACGAGGGAACACATTTGGGGGAAATTAACCAATAATCAGGTAACAAGATGGGAGGGGTCAAGACAATTGACATGAGCACATGGCCCACCGAATCAAAGACAAAAAGCCATGTGCTCACACAAAACAAAACACAAGCACAGGGCCAGCAAAACAAAATCACAAGCCATGTGCTAGAACAAAAAGACACGAACACGCAGCTAATGAAAAAACTCATAAGCCGCGTGTTCACACAAGCCAACAAGAAAAGCACGCGGCTGAACACAAACCGCGTGCCACACAAAACACAACACACGTGGACAGAATTTTTTTTTTTTTCTTTTTTTTCGCAGCGGACGCCAGAGTGAACTGAGACCGCACGTCCAGAAACAAGGGACAGAACTATGGAGCGCAATGTCCGGACCCCGACCGAAAAAACGAAACTCAAGACATGAGTGCCGGGATCTGAACACAACGCTCCAACATGAAACAGTACACGCAGGCGAGAGCGCACGGCTCGAGCACACTCGAAGCCATGAGCTCACACAAAACAAAACACGGCCAGCAAAACAAAATCACAAGCCATGTGCTAGAACAAAAGACACGAACACGCAACCATAAGTTAATAAACCAGAAATAGTTTGGGGAAGTCCCATCACATGATATTTTACAACAAGTCCAACACTTTTTAAGACACTTACTTTTTTGTCTGGATGCTGTTTTGAAAAACGTAAAACCTATAAAACCTAGCACAAGGACACCGCTCCCTGAGAATACAAGACGCACAAGCAACCTGGGAACTCAGGTAAAGGAAAACCCTGCTCTAGTAAAACAAGCTCCCCTGAATAAAATCAATCTTCACCCCTTGCTCACTCATTCTTCACCTCAACACCTAAGGGACACTGTCCCTTTGCTCCTTCCACACTTCTCCAGCTCAATGATGTCAGAGAGAGCCATTTTAATATATTTCCAAAACACGTTTCAGATGACAAAGCCCCAGCTGTGGTGAAAGCACAGGTACACAAAACACAACCCAGCGATTGATGGAGCCCCATTCACCGATTTGACAAACTGATTATCTCTCTGGAGCTTAAGCGCTGATCGATTACCAGCTTTAAAAAGGTGGAAAGAAAGGATGAGCAAGAGAAATGAAAGAGAGAGAGGAACTTTCCATTGCCTTTAGATCTCAGATCATGTTTAATTTTAGATGGAGAGAACCTTCCTTTAAGGATTAAACATAGTCAGAGTGCTGATTACATAAATCATGTAACTGCATGAAGAGAGCGCCACATGAATATAAAATCGTAAAGGCTGGTGGGGGTTCACTGTGGAAACATCCTTCTATCCAAATGTGCTATTTGGATGATAAAAAAACACTGCGTGTCCAAAAGCACTTCCTAAAAATCGCCCAGAATGAAACATTTTACTCATTCAAATTTATCCAGTGGAACCGTCTGTGTTTTATGTGTGGAGGGACTATCCATCAAGTGGGTAGGCTAGAACAGTCCAGAGTCAATTATTCTGGGCTGGTCTGGTGTTCAGTGTCACTTCCTGCCAGGGCAGCTTTTTAGCCCCTGGCCACAAAACCCAACTGGGTCTGAAATGGACTCAGTATCACAATCTCCTCTGGATTAAAGGGTTAAGCAGCGTAACTTGCCCAGAATGGCTTTTTACCACTTTTATCACAGACATTTGTTTCTGAGGAAGATATGCTCTACAGTGTTGACACAAGATGTTGGTTCTAGGGTCAATGACATATAAGAGTGTCTATGATAAAAGAAAAGGGAAGATCTTTTAAAAAACTAGTTTAAATTTGTCAAGGTTTTAGAAAAGTATTCTTTATTTTCATGTTGTTTTCATGTGACTTTCATATGAAACTCAAAGAAACTTAAGACAAGTGACTATTTAATGACTCTAAAAATGTCATGTAGCCATCAATTAAAGATACATAAAGGTGCAATAAATTAGCAGAATTACAGAATCAAAAAAGGTCCAGTCAATAGTACAGTCATGCACGAAGAACTGCTCACATAGAAATCATTTTCAAACCAAGCAGCTTTTTGTTGGTCAATGCGAAATTTGCATTAGGAAATGTTTCACGCAAAATTCCCAAATAGAGCAAAATTCCTATTGAAATTACTGGATTTCACCAGCAAAATTTCACCAAACACTGGTAAATGTGGTCGTACCTTAATAGCTTTGCATAATAGGGTTTATTTAATTTATTTGTTGAGTAAATGATTATAGATCATATACACTCTCATATACACTCCACAATGGCACATGAAAACAAAAACTGGAGTTGGCTGTTTTAATACTGGTGGGTGGTTCTCATCCAGAAATGAATGCCACTAGTTTTTACAATGGTAGATTCAATCACCTATAAAATATGGAGAACCAGCCTCCAATAAATAACCTATAAAAGTACAGATTTATTGATTTCAATTGAAGGACTGTTTAGAAGACCAATATCTCAAAGTTCTTGCTGAGTGCCTCTTATGAAGACGCTGTATTGACTGTTGTAGCAGCGACATACAAAGCAGTCCCCTATGAACGTGGGGTGGAGAGATATATTCATCTGTAATCACCCTATTTCTCCCTTTGCTTTGAGTGACCTTTTATGAAATCAATATTCTTTTCCACACAGACATATAAATGTCCTCCATAACAGAAGCACAAAGAAGAGGCCCTTCTGCTGACTTTGGACTACAACTTTTATTTCCTGGCATTAGCTTAATTAATTTCTAAAGCTCTTCACAGATCAAATGGGCTGCGCTTCTAAAATAACAAGCCTACTCTCTCTAATGTAGATGTGGACCACGGAGGACTTGACCTCTGCTTGTTCAGGGCCAGTTAAGTCCCATCTAGTGTCTCAGGCGCTGCTAAAATGAGACTGGGGACTCTGTTACCTTCCCCAAGATTCACAATTAAAATCCTGCCATGGAGTGGAGGACAGAAAGGCTAAAGAAACTCAATTCAAGAAGTTATGGATGGAGATCGGTGAAGTACAAAGAAATGTGGTGGAAAAAGACACGATATTTGGTTAGAGTTTTGGAGATTTTTGTGTGTGTGTGTGTGTGTATGTATATATATATATATATACACATACACACACACACACACACACACAGGTTTGTTTTTGTGAAAAGTGGGGACATCCCATAGGCGTAATGGTTTTTATACTGTACAGACCGTATATTCTATTGCCCTACACCAACCCTACCCCTAAACCTACCCCTTACAGGAAACTTTGTGCTATTTCAGATTTTTCAATACACTCCATTCTGTGTGATTTATAAGCGTTTTGAAAAGTGGGGACATGGGGTAATGTCCTGAAAAGTCACCTTCTCCTTGTAATACCTATGTCATACCTTATAATTTATGTCCTCATTTGTCACAAAAACGCGCGCACACACACACACACACCACACACACACACCACACACACGCACAAACTTACACTGAAAAAAGCAGATATACTTTTTCCCTAACCTAACCTTGTAAACAACCATCTTTCACTCAGGAAGCAAAACCTAATAAAAACTTGCCTGCCGTTCACAGTTTGTTCTGTTTATATACAACAGACATCAGATATGCAAACACCGACAGGAACCAGACAGGAAGAAGAAAATAACATTGCAATATTGCAGCAACTGCGTGTTGGAACTCACAGAAAATCTTTCACGGAAATTGTCGGACTAAATGTATTGTTCAAGACCATTAATATCAAGAATGAAAAGAGAAAAATGTGGAGATTCAATGCACAAGGGAGCTACAATGAAATGTGTGAGCAATACAGGAGAGAGAAGAAAAAGTGCGGAAGGAAGAAGTTGAGATGTCACCCCATTCAAGCACAGAAACAATTATTCCCCTCTCCGCAGTCACGATAATTCTCCCTGGACCTCCACTCAAAGTGTGGGGGAACTGAAGGAGTTGCTTTATGAAATCCACTGGAGACGATTGCTGAAAATGTTCAACTATGGACTGCTTTCACAATAAGTCTCCGGAGAGCAAGCACGGGGCTTTCTTTAGTACTCTGGGAGGAAGGGGGGTCTTATAACCCTCAGGAAGTAACAATTATGGTAGGCCTGATCAACGCCACAAGCGTATCAAAGGACAGAACAGCATATATTCAAACATGATCAGTGGTATTCCGATGGGAGCCTGGAGCGTGTGCAAGCCATACATATAATTTATATCTATTTATGCGATGTCACATGCTCCGGGATCCCATAGGAATACCACTGATCATGTTTGAAATATATAGGGTCAGGTCTGTTATAACCTGTGCATGATCAGGACACTAATTGTGCTCCAGGAGGTTATCAGACCCTCCTCTCCAGAGGCGGGGCTGATACTCAGAAGCAACATATAGGTGGCAGGTACAAGTGGCACAAGCGGTAAAAAGGACAGCAAATATATTCAACAGGATCATGGTATTCGCGGGAGCCGAGCAATGTGCATCGCATGAATATATAATATATAGATTTATGCGATGCACATGCCCGGGTCCATTCGGAATACCATGATCATGTTTGAAATATGTGTCGTCCTTTTATACCCTGTGCCCCTGCTCAGTGGTATTCCGATGGGAGCCGGAGCATAGTGCAGCATAAAATTATATGATAATATATTCTACAATAATTATATATATAATAATAACAAGGCAGTCAAAACAGACAAGACGAGCTACAGCTTCATGCCTCACTCTTAAACTTTTTTAGGTTCATAAACAAACAACAAGACCTGGACTGTGTGCCTGACACATGGTGTTGCATGTGCCAAATAATGAGAGTAAGGTATTTACATTACACAAGCAAACCTCTTCACTCCTGTTTACATGCCATTTTCATTATTTTGATTACTTTTACAGTTTTTATTAATCTACGTCAATACACAGAACAAATTATGGGCTCACATACAGTAGGCGTGTTACTGGCCACTGTTTTAATTTACTTGCATCAAATGCAAGACACATTCTATGGACATATTGGATGTTTGGATGTTTATTCGGCGCCATGATGAACATCCAATTGTGACGGCAATGCTGCTGCAACTATAGGTTTGTCTAGGTGGCCATCGAGTTCCTTGTGCTGTCTCTTAACTGTTGGTAATGATTTGGAGCGGAGGGAAAACTTCCAATGTATTGAGTTCATTTGATCAGAGTGGAAATAAAGCGATTATTAATAATAATAACAATGCAACGGTTTTCATGCCTGTTTCTTGTGATTAAAATCTGCTTTCACGACACATTTTAATATAATTTCGGTTACTATGATTAAGATCTTAATCGCATCGTTCTGATCGAAGTATTGTGTTTACATGAGGTAAAGTTTGGATGGATAATGAAAGTGTCATTATAATCACATGTAAATGTAGTCATTTGGGCATACTGTACTATTCTAAAAAGAATAAATGCTTCTACATCAAAATGTAATTACAAGATTAAGTACACTCGATGAATTCAGAAACATCTGAGTTCAATAAAAATACTAACAACAAATGACAAAAAAATTGTAAAATAATTTCTCACAATCTTACTATATCTTGCAGTTTCAACTTTGTATGCTATTTCTCATAATTGCAACTTTATCTCAAACCTGCACTGTTATTTCTCACAACGTGACTTTATTCAGTTGTTTATTATTTAATTTCGTTTTTATTCTTGGGGCTAAATAAATTCTTCTATTTATTGGGTTGCAAATGCTGCTCACAATATGACTTTACACCTTTGTTTCTTGTGCTCCTATGTATTATAGAAGCAAAATAGCAAAAGCAGTGAACTCTAAGGAGCAAAGTGTTAAGCTACAGCGTTACATTGCATGCAGGATGAACATTGTAACTCAACACTTAAAATTTCATACAACCTCAGCTTTGCTGCTGACCTACATCTCTTTTACCGGGATTACCAGGAATTTGCATGATATATCAGTGCTAGTGGAAGGTTCCAGAATGAAAATTAAAACAGCACATAAGAGAGACTGAATGTACATTACAACAGCACATTAGATATTCTATGCAATGTAATAAATATTAAAATCACTCTTCTGTGACATCATCTGCAACGTTTTTCACATAGAGGTCAAAGCTTTGCATGAAATCCTTACACGAGTCACATAAAAAGGGAGATTATATTGGGAGAAAAGTGGAATTACACATAGCATGAAATGCACCCAAATCTTAGAAATGAAAGAGAACTGGGATACGGCGAGGGAAGAGGCGGAGGAAGGGGTCACCACCACTGGGTTCCTGGGAGCCTGGAGCTCGTCAGGTGATTTATGGGCCTGCATGGCTTCCGTAGGCCGGGCTGATTTTCCCAAAGGCACATCTACTGGAGCCGAAATTACAGCCTTTTCCTCCTTCCATTTCTTCTCCTTCCTTCAGTCAACATATGAACACCAGGGACGGTCAAATTATTCTCCCACTCTCTTGGTTCATTTTCACCCTCTGTGTCCACTCACTCACTCCCAGCTGAACAATGAGGCCAACCTCCATCCCTCAACCCCCCTTTCATTTTCTCAATCTGTTCTCACTCTCACTCAATCTGAAGTAGTCTTAATAAGACAGTGCTCTTTCCGAGACGAGAGATACTGACCTTCCCGGCCTTCACGTTTAATTGAAAGACCTGCATAGCTCAGAGTAGCTGCCATTCACATTGTTTCCCCCTTCAGCCGTAAACCTCCTCCAATACCTGCAGTCCACTTCTGCCTCATAAAAGTCACAGATGGTTTCTTTATTTGTCAGGACTTTATTTTTCATTTGTTGAGTCTTATTCTTCTCCCAATGGATCGATGAGGCATGAATCTTACTCCAGAGGAGCCCGATCCATATGTGAGCTGTAAGGTGTAATATCTTCTCACAGATTCTAAAGATCCACAATGAAACTAACAATCTGATGAAAAATGCAGCCAAAATCGTTCATGGATATATTGGTTGGAGCTCCACAGAGAAATGGCCCTTAAAATCTACTTTCCTCTTCATTCAGTGGTCTATAAACTCCATCTGGCCTTGGGCGATATTAATTAGGTTAGTGGTATTAAGCAGTTGGAGGAGAAGGAAGAAGTACAAAGGCAATATTTCCTGGAGTAATTAGCGGACATGTATAGTGGACTACAGAGTGGGTCAGATGATTTACGTTCACATGTTAATAAAGTATTTACTTGAGTTCACATTCAGGCAGAGGGCCATACTTTCTATATATATATATAAAAAAAAAAAAGGTAGACTAGACTGATCAGACCGACTAGACAGGGGGTTGTCCAGGGGTTGACAAAGACCCCACCCAAATGTAATGATCCCCTCAATAAAATAAAACATGCAGTTTATATTTCCATGTTTTCATGCAAGGCCTATTTACTCTTAAAATTCTACATATTCCCTACCCCTTTCTTGCTTATTAAGTAATACTATTTGCTCACTTTATAATGCTTTCAGCTACCAAGACAGCGTGGTTCACACATCTTAACATTTAAAGTAAAACTTTTAAATTTACTTCAGTTCATTCCACAAGTTTTTTTCCCCCTCACAACCAGTGTAAAAAGTGTTAAAAAAGTGTCTGAATTTCACATGAACCCAGCTAACATAATAAACCATACAGAGAGAAATGGAAAAATTGACCTCCGCTGGTTGGAGTTTAGCTGGAACTGTCTTCAGTCAGTGCAAGCGGTGTTGAAATACCCCGCAGACCCCATGGTGCCTCCCATTCTGCCTTTGATCGGCATCACCATCCGTCCACCACCAATTACCAACATTTTTTCCATCCCATTTGCATACATTAGCAAATGGCGTGCATATTCACGAGATGCAGATGAACCCTGCTGACCGGCTCCAGGGGCGTTGCCTCCTGTCGAACGTATTGCAATTTAATACTCGTTTACGAGTAAAAGCCGGAGCCACACATGCAGACTGGAAGGAAGGGGGGTAAAGTGGGGTAGATGAAATGAAACGGCCTGCCTTCACAGGATGCCTTTGAGAAGCAAATGATGCGTCTTTTCTTTCTTGTGTACGGGCGGCTCTTTAACGCAGGTAATTAGACCGGAGTTAGATTAAGCCACACAATGGAGCAGAAAGACGAGAAGTGCAATAGGTTTACCCTCGCTGCGTTCCACTCCTTTACTATACTGACAGAAATCAATAGACACTCATGTAATGCACTTCACAGCAGATAAAGGGTGGACAATAAAAAAGTGAAAGGGGGAGAAGAAAGGAGAGAAAGAAAGCAGAAGAAAAAGCCAGATCCATTTTGAAACCCTTTGGAGCTGTGGTGCAGTGGTTAGCACAATGTGCATTGGTGCTTATGTGGGCAATGTGGGTTCGAGCCTAACATGTAAGTCATGTAGGAAAGATCATGTTTACGAGTTGAACAAACTTGAATGCCACTATTATGTCATAATTACTATCAGGAAACTGAATTTCCTTTAAGATCTAAGTTTCTGAGTTGTTTCCATCCAAAGTTGCAAATTTAACTAATGCGGAAAATTAGAACACCATTTCCAACTATCCGCCTCAAATTATCCACCTCAAGTTTTTGACGCACATTTTAAGATTTTATGCACATCTTGGTATTTCCATCCAGCATTTTTTAACTAAAAATATATATATCCAAAAACATGCATAAACATATGTGGATGGAAACAGAGAGAAAATATGGATGATGCAACAGATACTGCATCTATACGGTAAATTTAAATCAGAACTAGATAGGTTCCACGTACAAAATATGAGTGTTGTACAATTACGATATAACAGAATGATTCCATTTTCAAAAACATTATAAATTCAATAAAAAAACACAAACAAACAGACAAACAAAAAAACTTAACCACACCTGATATTGTAATTATGACTTCCCAAATCATAAATACAAACTTCCCAGGAGGACTTGAATGCACCATATGTCCCCCTCATCACATGTCCAAGAACAACATTTCTGGTTGTCCCGCCCAGACAACAGCCTGTGACGGTAGGATAGTGCATGTTGAGGATCAGAAGGGCCCGTGCTGAGAAGAGCTGTTGTCGAGAGCCAGGATCAGGCAGCACAATGCGGGATTTACGGTGGAACAGAGAAAGAGCAGCTCGCAGGAGTCTTCCTCCACCCCAGGGCTGCTTTACACTTAATGTAACTCACTCTCCATTCACACAGCCACACTAATCCTGTTCCCAGCATAAACCTGTTAACACCACCCCGACATACTCACGTGCACACGCATGCTCCATCGTTCTCTGAAAGCATCTCACTGCCTCAAAACGGTCCCGGCTCAAGGACAGAGGCAGAGAGGACAAGATGTGAGAATGAAAAATAGAATTAAATAAAGCCAACAGTTCTTGTTCTCCAGCTGATGCTAAGAGTCGTGCTTCACACTAGCCTTGAAACGCTGCCATCTCCCCAAAAGAAAACTGTAGGACAGGCTAGCTCAGATGTACTGTAGGTGTACGATCACCACCCACAGTCCTTTCAGTCCATTTTCTGAATGGGTTTTAGACACAAAGAGCAATGTAAAAACAAAATGTTTTGTCTTGTATTTATGTCATTTGATAGAGTTAAGCAATATCATACAAGAGGGCTGTTTTTTCCCCCCAATTATCCGCAAATGTGACTGATTTTATACAAGATTTCAATAAACAAGTCAATATTGTGAGTTACATTTTAGATTCAGTATTGTCTGTTTTTGCTGTTTCATCAATGAAAATAGTTTCAAACAATGTTACAGCAGAATCATTGTGCACCTCACTGAGCAACGTACAGCAGTGTTTTGTTACTAAATTAATCTGAAAACCAGCTGACTAATGGTAATGTTACAATAATGTTACAACTCCATTAATACAGTGACTAGTGAATTTTCCATTTCATAATAAAGATTATATCTAAATATATATCTTCCCCATGATATAGTGCTGTCAAACGATTAATTGCATCTAAAATAAAAGTTTTTGTTTATATAATGTATGTGTGTGTACTGTGTATGTTTATTGTGTATATATAAATACACACATACACAGTATATAGTTGAACATTTACATTTCCATGTAATATTGATATCATTTAATTTACATTCTCTCTCTAAATATATTTATATATAAAAAACATATTTTTCTTAATATATGTGTGTGTGTGTATTTATATTTACATAATACATATACACAGTACACACACAGATATTATGTAAACAAAAACTTTTATTTGGATTGGATAATAATTTGGAATCGCGATTAATCGTTTGACAGCCCTAATATATATATATAGTTTTTATTATTTCATATTTCAAAAGTAATTAAAAAAGTTTAAGAAATTATGACTAATTAGGTTAGAAAATGCCCCTGAAAAACAATAAAAAAAATAAAAATGTTTCTATCACCGCTTTGAACTATCCACTGAACAGAATATGACGAATATGAAAAAGCTTCAGTGGACAGTTGTCCATGACACACTAAACACAAAAACACAGCAAAATACTGACTAGTTATTGCTATTGTCCAATTTCCAGAAAATAGAGATGTATTTTTTGTCAATATCATCACTATATTGTCGCTACCATTGGCGATGCTGTAAAGCTGCACAAGCGCAATGTAGCATTTAACAATGAAAGTGCAGACAGTGGAGCTTGCACTATTTAATTATCCTTTCAGACAAGAAAAAGTGTCTAATCTGGATGTGCGATATTGACAAAAAATACATCTCTATTTTCTGGAAATTGGACAATAGCGATAATTAAACTCATCAACTCTCATTAAAAATAAATTATTAAATGACTTCCAGACACATTGTTGTGGTGAATTTATGCCTGTATAGGTGACATTTATGTGGCCAGAGTAACCAAAAGACTGTAATAGCTGTAGAGTGCTAACAGTTAGCATTTCTCTTTCTCACCAACGCTAGCTAGCGTGTGACTAGCTTGCAAAAAATTGTATTTAGTCAGAATACATGACTACTTCCCAATGTCCGCCAATGTTGACAGAGGCTTTTTTACAGAATTTACTGAATCTACCTGTGGAGGCTAACTGGACCATGCTAATTAGCTAAACTTCGACTCCTTGAGAATGGAACCCTTTTTGTAATAATAAGCATTGTAAATCTTTTTCACTTTTTCACTTTTTAATACTTAATGTATTTTGTTTTCTTTTGCAGTTTGAAAAAGGGAACATGTGCTTTGCTATGGTCTCCCATGTACCCATCAAGAAGTTTATCCCAATTGTACATATCCCAGACAACGAAATGTGAAAAAATCTATAATCTCACAAAGTGGACCAGACATTGTGCCAAAAGTCAATAGGCTAGTTCTTTGAGACTAGCTTATGTGTTAGCACCCTCAATCCCCATAGTACTATAATAGGGGTATACAGTCAGAAAGGTAGTACTGTATTTCTGATAGAACATCACTGCATTGTGCTAAAGTTGAAATACATGCAGAATAACCAATGCGGAGCACTCTGATTAGATCATTTATACTTTCAGCTGCTCTGCGAGCCGATCAATAGCGTCGGTATTCGGCGAGAGATTGAACAATAATTTCCCCTCGGATTTTCAATTATAGACTGCTAAACATCTGCAATAAAGCAGCCGGTTCCGGGAGGGGGAGCGATCCATCACGGGACACTCACAGGAGAGATGGGAGAGAGAGATAATACTGGCACCGTACCCTGTCACAGAAGAGCAATGCCCCGCCAGCTGCCTTGCAATGAAAGCACGTTTCTGTCAATTTAAAATATTCATCTGCTTCTTATCACCTCTCCCCTCATCTCGATCGCCCCTTTTCTAACTAGATACAGTTGTGCTGTGTCTATCCATCTTCTTTTGTAGTATCAGGCCATTTCATTGCATCGCTGTCGTCTTTTTTCTCCCTCCATGCTTCTAATTTTCCCTCTCCCTTCCTCATTTTGCTGGTTTTTAATTCTGAGCACTCTTTCCCCATTTAGTAAACTCCGGAGCGTCACAGATCGTCCGCAGGGCGCATATTAAACATGCTCGGAGCTAATAAGTCTGCAGAATGTGTGTTCTGTGGGAAAAGTAATCAGCCTGCCATCTACACAGGGGGCTTTAGCTGTGTTTTTTTGGGAAACTGACAATGTGTGCCTTAGAGTTCTTTTCGCTGCCCAATTTTTTCTCACGACCTGGTTTTAATTGCGCTGGCCATTTTGATGAAGTGTCGTGTAATAATAGGGGGATACAGCGCTGAGCATTTAATGATCAATGGATGCAGTGTTTGACTATGTGATGTGTGTGTGAGAGAGATCACATTCTCACTAGCCTCGTGCTTGACGTCAAGTAAACATTAGTTTGCTTTTATTCATTTGGTGGATGCTTTTATCCACAGCGGCTTACATTGTAGTCAAGGTGCACATTCTATCAGTTCATGCATCCTCTGGGAATTTGTTGAGCATCATTACAAACCCAAAGGCAGATAAAACAGGCCATGCTCACAGATTCAAAATAATTTTTCAGGTTAAAAAAGAACAAACGATCTATTACATGTATTATTCAGTAAAAATTTGTAATATTTGTGCTATAAAGTTGTCTATTTCTTCCTTGTAAGGTGGAGTTGCTATAATAGATCAATATTTCTGGTGTCCTTCCAGGTCTGATGTGAAAGTTTTAAATAGACTTACGGACTTACTTATAGCCTGTAGCAGAGAGGCCCATACCAGTGCCCACGGGCCATGCCTTATTATAAGAAGGGGATAAAAGCAAGCCATTGTCAAGCATTTTTTTTTAGTTTTTTTTTCCTCCACTGAAATTTAGAAAATATATGAATTATATTTTTTTATGTTAATTTTAATATATTTGGATATAATCCAACATTTATTGTTAATATAATATTAGATTTGTGGCCCTTCATACTTAAATATTTGGCCACCTCTAGTCTATAGGCTATAATTAATTCGCAGCGCTTTACCATCTCCCCATCGACTTCTGCTACACATACATTACTGCAAGCACTTTCCATTTTTTTGTTTTACAAACTAAGGGATGGGCCGAAATTATTCACTTCAGTAAAACAGCAGGTCAGAGTTGCACACAGAGCTTCTGTTCTCAAAAGAACAGAGAATCGGCCTAATAGAATAATAATTAAAAAGGTTTTTAGAAAAAATACAACAATTGAGTCACATGACCTGAAAAGTGTGACACCTCATCTGTTCCTATTAACACATTAGTACATAGTGCCAATAGGTGAATTTACATAAACTGATTGTAATAGGACTAGAGGCACAATCAGAATAAAACAAATCACATGCAACCACGTCAATCGGAATGAATTTGCCAGATCTGATTCAAATTTCGATCGGATTGTAAGAGGTGGTTTATTCCTTTTGTAAACACTTGATTGGACTGAAAACCGAAATTGGAAATGATTGCGCATGTGCAATGACGTAGAGATAGCATAATGACCGCGTTTCACAACAGTTCATGAAGTAGATAATTTTTTTTTTTAAACATAGAAGATATTAGTATGCAACAACAGTGGGAAACTCTGTATATTCATGCAATGTGTGCATGCCAAAAAATTCAATCCGATCAGAAGCTCGTAGCATATAAATGTGCAATTGTGCGATTACTTTATTTTGCATTCATGTAAACACTATGTTCGGATTGATCAATCAGAATGAATACATTCCAATGGAAGCAAAAAGTGTCCATGTAAACATAGCTAAAGAAATGTTAGCCAAAGATAGATAGATAGATAGATAGATAAAAATAATGTTAGAAAAATAGATGATGATCGATACATCGATGGATCGATGCTGACTCTACCAAACAATCTATCACAATCATCCCACAATAAACCATTATAATAATTAAAATCACTCCATATGTTTAAAGGGATAGTTCACCCAAAAATGAAAATTCTGTCATCATTTACTCACCCTCAAGTAGTTCCAAACCCGTATACATTTCTTTGTTCTGCCGAACAGAAAGGGAGATATTTTGAAGAAAGTTTGTAACCAGGCTGTTTTGGGGCACCACTGACTTCCATAGTAGGAAAAAAAAAAACTATGGAAGTCAATATTGCCCCAGAACTGCTCTGTTTTTTCCCACATTCTTCAGAATTCTTCTTTTGTGTTCTGCAAACAAAGACATTCATACAGGTTTGAAACTACTTGGTGAGTAAATGATCACAGAATTTTCATTTTTGGGTGAACTATCCCTTTAAATTGGGTCACCAACCATGCCCTGAGTCTCTAAAGGTTATCCATCGATAAATTTAAATGTTGCTAGTTGGGCCAAAGTGTGTAAGCATTGTATCTAAAACCCATCCAGAGCCTCCGTCTGAACCGCAGCCCTCGGGTCGTGCTGAATTTGAGTGTGATCAAGGTGCAGAAAATCCTAATTCCTTCATGGATTTGCCGGGTGAGATTACGCTAATTTGATCCACATGTTCGGTGCTAGTGTGCGCATGAGAGATAATCCCAAATCCGCTGTGCACAAATGGGTCATTAACAGAGCCAAACATCTGCTAAATGAAACTACCTGTGTGCGGCTGCGCGTGTGATAAATGTGTGTGAGAGGCTGTGAGTGTGTTAGCATTAGCCTAGCGAGCTTATGTGCCCACAAGGATAAAAATGACAAAGCGCTGCCAATGTAAAAGTGTGTTTATGTGTGGTCCGTGTTTTTTAAGTTCTAAACACATCCACACCCATTTATTTCCAGCTCTTTGGTGTTTCCCTCGAGTCAGGCCCACCTGCGGCACATTGATTAATTAAAGGTGAGTGATTTCTCATCTTTAAGAGCTTTAATTACACCGGGGAGATCGTGGAAGGACAGGAGGGTCGCAGCCACATTGCTGCAGTTCATCATGCCGCCTTGGGGCCGACGCCAACCACCCCCTCCACCCTCCGGCCTACGCTCAGCACGCATACCTCCTGACTGCCAGCACCTCCACACAAACATTCTGTTTATTCCACGGACACACATTATTCATCAGCAGTTAAAGCTTCATCCGTTCCTGCCACCGCGTTCCCGTGAGAGCTGATCGGAGAGCGTTTTCCTCTGTGCTAATCTTGACCTAACCTGTGACATCAAAATTAATGTTTTGTGACTCTTAAAGGTATAGTTCACTCAAAAATGAAAATTTGCTGTTCATATATGCACCCTCAGGCCATCCAAGATGTAGGCAACTTTTTTCCTTGAGTAGAACGGTAAAGAAGATTTGTAGCTGAAGCTGAGGTCCTTGATGATTCATAAAATGCAAGTCAGTAGCTACTGGCACTTGACAGTCAAAAAAGCACATATAGGCAAAATGAATAACATGTGGCTCCTGATGATACATTGAGGTCTTATGAAGCGAAACAATCAGTATGTGCAAGAAACTGAACATTATTTCCAGCATTATTACCTGTAATCCAGAGCCTCAGGCAAATGGGGAAGTTCAATTATTTTCTGCAAACTGGTTCTTTCAGCCAATTCCTTTCAATGAACTGGTTCCAATAACCGATTCGACCGATTACCAACCTTCTGATGCCATCATGGTGCATTTATACTTAAAACTTTGGACATACATCATAGTACTACCATAATATGTTTTGAAGAACTTTAAAATACTTTGGAATTTGAACATGGTAATTATTAAGAATAATGGTATACAGAGCCCCCAAAATATATTTTAAAGATATAGTTCACCCAAACTGAAAATTCTGTCATTAATTACTCAAACCCATTTAGTTCCAAACCCATAAGATCTTCGTTCATCTTCAGAACACAAATTAAGATATTTTTGATGGAATTATGACCCTACATAGACAGCAACGGAAGTACCACATTCAAGGCCCAGAAAAACAGGACAACGATAAAGAGTTCATGTGACATCTGTGGTTTAACCGTAATGTTATGAAGCTACGAGAATACTTTTTGTGTTTCTCGTAAACACGTTGAAGACTGAAAGGGGAGAGAAGAAATCATTGAATAAAGTTATTTTTGTTTTTCTTGTGCATAACAACGTCTTCTCATAGTCTTCATAAATTACATTTTAAAGGGTTCATATGATGTTGCTAAAAAGAACATTAGTTTGTGTATTTGGTGTAATGAAATGTGTTTATGCGGTTTAAGGTTCAAAAAACACATTATTTTCCACACACTGTACATTATTGTTTCTCCTCTATGCCCTGCCTTTCTGAAACGCGTCAATTTTTACAAAGCTCATCGGTCTGAAAAGCAAGGTGTGCTGTGATTGGCCAGCTATTCAGTGCGTTGTGATTGGTCGAATACCAATTCTGTGCGTGTGACAGAAATGTTACGCCCCTATCACTCTGTGATGCCCTGTCCGGCTGGAGCGATGATTCAAAAGCATGAAAACCCATTACAAACGAGGCAATTTGTTGCATCCAGTGGGGACAAAAATGATGGATTATAATGACTTATACTGTCTATTTACACGTTGCGTTGCATCGCGCCGTGTAAACAAAAAACCATGTCTGCATTTGTGATCAGAGGAATGACAAACAAGTGCTACTCTACACTGTTCAAAAAACTCGCTTTAAATATAAAAAGTATAAAATATAAAAACTCTTTAAATATGAAAAACTTACTTACAGTCTGTGAGTCAGAACTGTCGGCATTGTAGTCTACTCACCCAGGATCATTAAACGGTCCTCCATAAAATGTGCTGCCCACATCTGAAAATTTGGGTTGAACTGTTCTGGAACAGTGTTGTAATACAACTTAACCACTGATTTCTAGTTCCATTTTCCATTTTTGGAAGGCCAAACAAAGTAGTTTTCGCTTTCACAACGAAACACAGCATCACACACGGCCTTGAGTGAGCGGTGGCAGCCTAGAGTGAGCAGAGGCCGGGCTAGAGTGAGCAGAGGCAGCGGGCTAGAGTGAGCAGAGGCCGGCTTGAGAACGGCATGGGCGGCAGATTCGACGAAGGAGCGTCTGGAGGGCTTGCGGCAACCACATGTGACGACCCCGCTGGACTCCGCTTCGTCCCCGCTGAAAGCCGATCCGGTGATCCACAGCGCAAAGTTGTTGTATTTCCTCAGCAACCAGCACGGATCAGCTCCAGGCATGACGAAGCGGATATCATCCTCTTTTGGAAGGCCAAACAAAGTAGTTTCGCTTTCACAACGAAACACACAGCACCTTCACGACATGGCGGCGGCAACAACAATACTACAGCAAGAATAAAAGTTATGCCTTCTTTCTTTGCGTGAAACATTTGGGCGGCATTATGCAAATCTTCCCACATAGTGAGGTAGATATGTGGGGGCGTGTTAGAACGAGCCGTTTTAGGTAGGCGTGGCTGACTCTTAACTTTTATAAAGAATATCTCTTTGGTTTTTTGACTTTAGTCTTTAAGGTCTTTGCAACTTACAGATCTTTGTTATGCACCAAGAGCTTGTAACCCTCCAAAGAGAAAGGAAAAATTTAAATCGCATCATATGACCCCTTTAAGTTACTACCTGTCCTTACTACCTTTCTGGGTCTTGAACATGGTAGTTGCGTTGCTGTCTATGCAGAGTCAGAAAGCTCTCAGATTTCATCAAAAATATCTTAATTTGTGTTCCGAAGATAAACTAAGGTTTTACGGGTTTGGAACGACATGAGGGTGAGTAATTTCGGAATTTTCATTTTTGGGTGAACTATCCCTTCAATAATTTAGTCATTGTTCTAAATTAATTTTGTCAACTTTTTTTTTTTTTAAGTGAAGTATGACTTAAATTTGGTAAAAAAGAATGCAGTGGAATTTGGTTAATGGTTGGAACATTCCAGAACACAAGTGCTAAAAGAACGAGGAATGGAGAGAGATGGAGAGAGTTGATAATGAAGTGGCTGTGTTGTGCAGAGGTGAGTGGATTCAGATAGCTGCTCCGGCTCGGCCCAGGATCCCAGCTGTCAGTTGCCACGGTGACGAGACCACCAGCCCGCTCTTGCTGACAGTGACACCACGGGCCACCGAAGGGCCAGCTGGGCTCATGTCGATCTGACAGGAGCTCTGCTTCCCTGACAGGCCCTGACAGCCTGCACTCTCTCTCTCTCTGCTCTTCTCTTCCTCTCATCCCTGCTTTCTCTCACTCATTCGCTCTACTTGGAGGGATGATACAGCGTTTTTTTTCATCTTCCGCACTATGTGCCCACACCTCTATTTTAATGGTGAGAGTTGCGTCTCTCCTCTATATTCCAGGCACTATTCTCCTTACGCACACACATATACAAACACATGAAATCCGAGTTGTCAAGAGTTGGACGACTCTCCCATGAGACTGCAAAGCCAGACTTCTCCTAATGACTGCTAATGTTTGTTTTCCACAGTTTGCCTACTTAACTCAGGTTGCCAATAAAGCTAAATTGAAAATAGATGGATGAATCTCACAAAAACAAGTTCAGGTCGCATTTCACAGCAGTTTCGAATAAGAAATTTTATGTTTTGCACAAAGAAAATGATTCCTCTATTTTAAAATGTCTTCTGATATACTAGTGTACACAGATTTCAACAATGATAATAATAAGTTATGTTCCTTGAGCAGCAAATCAGCATATTAGAATGATTTCTGAAGGATCATGTGACACCGAAGACTGGAGCAATGATGCTGAAAATTCAGCTTTTGCATCACACATTTAAAAAGAATACATATTAAAATACGTTATTTTAATTTGTAATAAAATTTCACAATATTACTGTTTTTACTTTTTTCGATCAAATAAATGCAGCCTTGTGGACATTATAGACTGTTTTAAAAAAACATTTAAAAAATCTTACTGACTTTGCAAACGGTAATGTATATTTTTTAACATAAAAAAAATCTATTAATGTTTAATTACACAAAACATAATTTTGTATTTTTTATTAATATTTTGGAGTGAAAAATGACCCATGAAATATGGTTCACCCAAAAAGATAAAAAGAAAAGATGGAAAAAGTGTAACATTGAATTCATCTCCAGTTCATTCAGAAATTGCGAAAAGCTCTGTCAGAGCCCACATGATGCCGCCCTAGTGTTCAGGGGTGTTTTTTTTAAAGTAAAAAAAAAAAAAAAAAAAAAAAAAAATTAAAATTGCTAAAGACAGATTCACTTCAAAGTC
Source organism: Sinocyclocheilus anophthalmus (assembly GCA_018155175.1). Classification (NCBI taxonomy): domain Eukaryota; kingdom Metazoa; phylum Chordata; class Actinopteri; order Cypriniformes; family Cyprinidae; genus Sinocyclocheilus; species Sinocyclocheilus anophthalmus. The sequence continues at coordinate 67,538 of JADLZN010005427.1, forward strand.
GCTTGGAAGGCAGAGAAAATCCAGGCACCGGACTCTTATTCATCAATCACCTCCTTCAAAGCCTAGAATAACAAAACCTGTCGATACAATATTTAGTTACGTGATCACAAGCCTCTAATTTATTTACATCCATAATAAATGTACTTTTTCATCCGACGGCGTAATAAATTGTGGGTGGCCGACAGAGTGATTTGATGATTTAGAGCTCAATTCGAGAACCAGAATTGGTTTCCGGCAAGCTAATACATCAGAGGGAGGAATTAAAAGGTGTGGCGGCTGAGCGCTGAACCTGGCTGCCCAGCGTACTACCATTACCAGTGCAACGCCACATCACTCATGCCGCCCGGCCACCCGGGACAGAGACAGATGGAGGTGTGCGGAAGCCGTAAATTACCGGTCTGATCATTAGATGATACTGAAGATGAAGCCGGGATGCCTGGTAAAGTTCTGAAAGGGTAAATAAATAAATACATAAATCAACAGAAAACATGACCTTGGACTCTTCCCATGAGATATTTTCCTCCATGAGATATTTTATTAAGGCCTTTACTATGTGTTTCGACTGTAAAAATAAAATAAATGATTCTTTAAAGGTTCTTTACATGTAGCAACAGTTCAGTTTTATCGTCCTGAAGAACCCTTTTATGCTGAATTGGTTCTTTGTGTTGTGGTTTGGGGTTCTTTATTCCCACCTTTTTTCTTTTTCAAATCTGTAACTTTCAAAGCCACCTCATTGATTATTGGAGCTCAACCATCCAACTTTTCAGACTGTCAACTAACTCTCAACAGCTAAATGAGATATTGCATTTATGGACCATATTGTTATTACCTGGGTTTATACATAAACATACCCAGTTACATATTCCAAGCACTCATTATTTTTGGCCTTTATAAACATAACTGCTTTTACTTAAAGAAATGAAAGAGAAATATTGTAACTCAACTGTGCATTTCAACCTAGAAAGAAAGTTGGCAATAGGATTGTAAAATTAATTTGAAAACTTACACTGGTTCAAACTACTAGGCTACTGTGTTGTATACAGTATGTTTCATTTGTGTTGAAGTTCTTGGGCTCTCAAAAATTCTATTTTAAAAAGTCAACCAACATATCAGTTTTCGGCTTTCAAATATAAGAATTATTGAAAAGATAACAAAAATGACATAATTTATTGAACAATTCTTCTCCCCGAGTTATCATCTTCCACCATTTTGGCGAGTACCATGAAGCATGTGCGCGCTTTCCCCAGAACGTAATCAACGTTATCAGCGTTGTTTACGTTCAGCATCTGCGCGTTTTCTCATGAACATAAACAACACTGATTACATTGATCGAGATTATGAAGAGATTGAAATTATGTTATTTTTGTTTTCTTTGCGCACAAAAAGTATTCTTGTAGCTTCGCAAAATTTAAGTTGAGCCACTGATGTCACATGGAATTTTTTACCGATGTCCTTGCAACGTTTCTGGGATTGGGAACATTGCAGTTGCATTGCTGTCTTTGCAGGATCAGTGAGCTTTCAGATTTCATCAAAAATATCCTAATTGTGTTCCGAAGATGAACGAAGGTCTTACGGGTTTGGAACGACATGAGGGTGAGTAATTACTGACAGAATTTTCATTTTGGGGTGAACTATCCCTTTAAGAGTGTAGACTTTACAAATATGATAGCAATTGTGGGATGAAACAGTTTGTATCATGCTGCGAACATTAGGCTACATTCTCATTTTTGTGTTCTGAGACTCATGCTTATGGTTGGTGACGGCCAAGCCTGTGTGACTGATGGTCCTCATGGCTCTCATCATGGCTGTCAATGGCCTCTAGGCAGGGTGATAAATTCTGGCCAGTGGTGGGGCAGCAGAGAGCAGGTCGGACTGATCGTTCGCAATCAGCGGCTCAGCGTGGAGCTCCAGTCAGAACAAATGGCTCAGACGCGCTCTCGACCTCCGGGTCACCCTGTCTAATGAACTTCCCACCGAACACGAGGAGGTCGCAGCTTTAGGTGTGAAGGTCATGATACATGGATCTTTTCTATGACAGGTGAATGTAACGTTGGACAGATTGTCACACTGCGGAACCAAAGGGACCAAACACAGCCATTACTAACGCCAGGACTGGTGGATAGTTGCTACAGTGGTTCAAAATGAACAAAAACTTATTTCTTGTGTTTGAAATCCATTTTACTGTACTATAATGTCATAAATTCCAAGTGTAACAGTATATTCACTGTGGACAAACTACAAATTAGATTGAGAAATGTCAGGTGACAGGTGACTGGGAAGTAAACAGGCAGCAGAAAATGAAAGCCTTTTCTGTGGTGCAGAAAATTGTTAATATTTGTATAACGTAACGTGCAAAAATGTGTACCGATGAACCATTGGAAATTGTATTTCATTTTTTTCACATTATACAAAATACATATTTTAATCTAGATTGTCACCATTTACCTTTTTTTTTACTATCTTGTTATGAATGATTTTTAAGTGCATGTTATTTTATAGAAAACTGTTTAACTGTCTAATGTTTAGTTTAAATGTAATAACTTTAACTCTTTCTCTAAAACAACTTTTATTTTTCACAAACTAGCATTTGGTTTGTCTTCATTCTAGGTAGCGCCCACTTTTTACTATCCAATCAAATCCAGAAGGATAAACTCAGGTATTTTTTTTTTTCAAAGTATATATATTTTTTTACTACAAGATAAGACATATTATGGAATTAAAATGTATTCATTGTCAATTTATGTCGACTTAAGACCTAAAAAGTAATGATGTGTTCATGGCACACCATGTCGTAATTACTGTAATTACTTTAATTACTACATGACAACTCGGGTGTTCTACTCTGAGCTGTTTGGAGTTATGCGTTTCCATGGCAACACTATTAGACTAAAATTAATCTGAGTAGTTTGAGTAATCAATAGACAAAACCACAATACAATAAGTAATAGTAGTTATGCAAACGCCTTGTTAAAAAAATTTAAAGTTTGTTTAGCAAAAAATAAATAGCTATTCAACATTAAATTGTATTGTGTGTCTTTTATTTATTTTCATATTATTCTATGACTATGAAGACATTATCAATAGCCAATTTGAATATGAGTTATTAAACAAATATTATGAAATTATGCTTAACTACATTTTACTGTTGCGTTTGCATAACATTGCAGCAGTCAAGTCGAAGAAGTTAGAGCTCTCGGAAATTTGTAACTATTGGCGTGGTATTATTTCCACTGCGTGGTACGACTCGGCTTGGCTCGGTTTGCGTTTCCACTGCAGTTTAGTACCGCTTTAAGTGGGCAGGATTATACACATCGCGGCCAAGAGCTGAGCGACCTCCTGAAAAACTTTTTCATTCCGCATCGCCCAATCAAGCTCTCGCTGGTCCGCTCCTCAGCTATCAATGCGAGGAACATCTGTACTTCCTCAACAGACCACGAAACAGCCATTTTTTGGAGGTTAAAAAAAGGTGCGCTCATTCAAAACAGTTGCGTTCATTCAAAAAAAGAAGTTGCGTTTTATTTTTCGCTGACTGCACCTATTTAAGTCTAGCGGGTCTGGTGTATCGTATTGCAAGTTCAATGACGCAGGTAGTGACGATTTTCTCCGGCCAATCAGTGATCAGCAGGGTTTACACGTCACATTTTGGTAACGGTACGGCTCGCTTGGAACCTCAGCCAAGGTGGTACTGAAAAAAGTACCAGGTAAAAGTACCAGGTACTGTACCCAATGGAAAACCCCCCAAAAGTGAGTCGTACCAACTCATACCATGCAGTGGAAAAGCGCCATATGAGTTCTACAAGGACACAAACACTTTTTACAAGTCAGAATTTCATACTGGACACATTTCCACGTTTCTCAGAAGCCATCTTAGTTGGGTAAACATCTTCAGGCCTTTTTTTTTTTTACTTCTTTCTAATCGATTTTATTAACATTACTGGGATAAAAGAGGAATAATCGGATCAAGAAATGATGCAGGTGGGATTCAAACCTTTGTTTCCAACATGAGCACCAGAGTGCCACGTTAGAGCATTTGCACTAACCGTTTTGACACACACACACCCACAAATAAATCTTTACAACTGTTAAAAAGTGATATTCAAAACATCTATTCGTTTAGGCATTTTAATTCTTTAAAGAATAGGTACTGTACTAACAATGTAAGGCTACTGCACCTTCCAATCATAATAAAATACAAGGACATTAATGCACTACTTGTCTGAAAGGAGGAGAAGCGACGAGAGAGGTGGTGTGGAGCTAAAGACAGACCCTGATGTGAGAGGGCAAACAAGCTCTGAAGGCGCCTTTGTCGCTGAAATATGTTGCAATTAAAATAATGGAGTGTGGTTCACACGCTCACCCTGTTATTCTCAGAAACTCATTCACTCACACAAACACAGGCGAAGAAATCAAGGGCATTGTGCACAGGCATCGAGCTGCGGTGTTCTCCTTGATGATAGCACTGCTTAGCTCCTCTGTGGAACTATTAAATCCCCTACCTACAAACACACACACATACATAGAGGAGACTACAGGGCAGCCACACAAGACACAATAATTGCTACCGAAAATAGATTTTAAGAGTTTTATCAGATTCCAGTGGGGCTGCAGAAAGGACATTTTATCAGTCACCGTAGAAGCCTTGTGGCCTATTCCGAACTGCGTTCCGACAAAGACATTAAAAATCCTGTTAGCATGCAATACTACACCGGAGGTTTTCAATTATCTAAAAAAAGCATTATTATTAGCAGTGTTTACTAAGTTAAGATGTATCATTATTACTGCTCATACTTAGAGTTAGAGGCTTGAACAAACATAACTTTTTTTAAAGCCATCGTACTTATGGACAATAAAAAATGCAAAACAATCCCTAAGATTATATAGAACACAAACACACAGTACACACACAAACACACCACTTTTTTTTTATTTTTTTTTTATGGTTTATGGGGACTCTCCATAGGCGTAATGGTTTTTATACTGTACAAACCGTGTTTTCTATTGCCCTACACCAACCCTACCCCTAAACCTACCCCTAACAGGAAACTTTCTGCATTTTTAGATATTCAAAAAAAACTAATTCTGAATTATTTATAAGCCTTTTGAATTACGGGGACACTGAAAATGTCCTCATAAATCACCTTCTCGTTGTAATACCTATGTCATACCCATGTTGTTAAACAAATTTGTGTCCTCATAAACCACATAAACATGCCCACACACACACACACACACACACACACAGGTCAATTATTATTATTTTCATTATATTTTCATTAGATGTTTTTTAAAATAAATCAATCAGAAGACAATGATTTTAAATTGGAATTTTTCATTATATTTTTAATGTCTATTATTACTGAAGAATAATTCAGAAAACACTGATCATATATTATTTACTGTAAGTAAACCAATGTTCGAGTCAACATTAAAAAAGTCAAAATTTAGATTCTAGTATTGATAAACATTTGATAACACTACCATATCCTTTCCCTAATGAATATTAATAGATGTGTTTTAATAGAAGTGTTCATTTTGGAGATCTATGGACTGTGTGTTTAACCATGCATTTGTTAAAAGTTCTTGTTCTGAAATGTTCGGTAAATCTTTCTCCAGTTGCAGAGGAGTAATTACTTGCCAGCCTCAAAGCCTCAAATATTGGATTTTTTAAACACACACAAAGTTTTGCATGAATTCATCAACCATTTAGATTTATAACGCTCAGAAGAAGCAGAGAGAGCGAGAGAGATGCAGTGAGATGGATGGATGGCGAAACAGAGGAATGCTGAGGAGGGTCTTTATCACTCAGGGCCCGCGTCTCTGTTTACCACGCTGTCATTTCCTTCTCACTCCACATCCCTCAGCCCTGATGTACAACAATACAAGGAAATATTTAGCCACGATGATCTCAGCGAAAAACGAATGAATATTTCATGCGTGATGGAGCCTTTTTAATATTTCAAGAGCAATTAATAAGGCAGCGTATCACTCGTCTCCCAGAGAAAATAGCCACAGTCGAATGTCAGCTGTGGATAAATGAGAGTTTGCTTGCATCTCTGCAAAATCCTTTAATGCCGCCACTGGCACTTGTCCTTGCTTGTACAGTACAGATATCTCCTTGTCCTTAAACACATCCGCATGTAACCTCAACTGCTCGACTTTGTATGTACCTAGAAACTGTCTGCTACATTTTCCAATTGCATTACTCAGAGGAATCGGTCACAAGATTCATGAAAAAAAGGCAGAGCTGAACTGAAAGGTAATGCTTCATTTCAAATGAAAATGACATGAATGTGAATGCAGCCATTCTCTTTCTCACATCTGGACAGCAGCTGAGAGAGTCTTACATGAGACACACTGTTTCTCATTTTCTTAAGCACTTTTCCAAAACCATTACTCTTTTATGCCAGCATGGTGAGGTGCTAGAGCTGGTGCCAGATCTAAGTAAAGATGCTCCTGAGCACCAGAAAACTGCCTCCAATCAGTTGCGTAATCATTCGGCTCTCATGCAAGCTGAAACATTGGCTGGATCTGAGAGAAGTTCTCTTTTGTCTTGCTAAGGCTCATTTCGCAGCTAGCATTTTCTATATCCTATACACACTAATATTTCCACACTTTTTGCATAATCTGACAAAATCACAGCATGCAATCATGCATAATAAAAGTAGAAAGTAGTCTTTTTTCCACCCTGGTTTTCTTCACACTTCTCATCTCATATTTCATCTCAAGATCTTCACTGACACTGCTGTTACAGTACCTTGGATAAACATGTACAATACAATGAATAGAAACAAACACACACACACACACACACACACAATGTACATTATACATATATATATTATCGATATATATATATATTATATATATATATTATATATATATATTATATATATATATTATATATATATATATTTAAATATAAATCAGTTATTTTAAATAGTAATAATATTTCATAATATTACTGTTTTAAAGTATTTTTTTTATATTAATGAAGTCACCTGTGCGAATTCAGCAGCTGCTTCAAACTTTAAAGTTCGTAATCCACCCCAAAATTGTGAACAGCGTCGTCATTTTAACATTAGTGTTTTACCATTTAAACATTACTAATTCAAATAATTGATTTTTATAGTTTAAGATTGAAGATCTGGTTCTGTGACTTGGGTAATAATAATACAATTTATTATTATTATTATTATTTATTATTTCCCCCGAAAGTAACAATAGGTTTCCAAGATCATTTTAATTGATCGTGCTATAACAAAAGGAAAGATTAGTTAAGAAACCCCAGGTAACTGTCTCTGACAGTGGTTCTCTCACACACCGAGTTAGAATTAAGATAGTGTCAGGGCGCCGTTACAGATCCTGAGAGAATCGTTCTCTCCTCTCTCTGTGTGTGTGTGTGGTGTGGTGTGTGGTGTGTGTGTGTGTGTGTCAGGAGGCATAGAGGACAGAACAGCTCTTGTCTTCTGTGAGTCATTACCTCTCCCAGCCTGAGCTCATTTTCCACATGGCCCTGGTGTCAAATGCCTTCAAGCCGTTCACCAAATTCTGGTTTTATCTTTCTCTCTCTCTCCTCATGCATCTCTCGACAGAAGGACCAGACCTCCATGATTCAGATACTGCATGTTTCTACAGAACCAAAGCCAATGAAATTAAGAGGGGCAGCAGGGGACAGCAGCGCACACGGCGCAGGCCTCGGTTAGTGCTTCTGAGTGGACAAGGTACTATCAAAAAGTCCTCACGTGTGGCTACAAACGCATGCATCCGGATTACTGCCGAGAACTCGGCCCAAGACATTCTTCAAGTCATTTGTGTGGAACCCTGATACCCTAATGCCCTGAGAGATGACTGTACATGCACGGAGCCTGCTGGTGAATAATGGATATGTGCAAATACACACACTTGCACAGTCCCATGAGTGCTGTTCATCCAAACAACAACATCATGACCTCAGGGATGCAGGACGGTGGTGTGCTTCATCACACAATGAGCCCTGGTGATGCACACATACTGGACACTATAGTAATTATATAATATATACATATATATATAATATATATACATAACCCGACCGCAAAATAAACATACTTAAATGTATTTGAAATACATTTATTTCATGCTAAGTACAAATACATTTTCATATTTATGTACTCAATAAAATGCCCTGCAATTGTACTTTTAGTACACTAAACTGGTATACTTAAAGTCTGCTAAACTGGAACAACTAATTTTGTACTTAATGCACTTTAGTTGTGCGGAAGTAGTGCTGAAGTCCAATTAAAGATACACTGAAGTATATTTGATTGTTCTAAAGTGGAACTATTGCAAGTATACTTCAGGTACACTTTAAATATTTTGCATTTAAAGACCAATATTATTCAAAGATCATACAATCCTCCTCAATAGTGACATTAAAACACATTTTAGGCTTATTAAGAAATGTGCATTGTGCACAAATACTCCAAATAAAGTTTAATTATAATTTTATATCAGTAAGTCTCGAGCGATACGTCAGTAAATATGTTAATAGATTTTTGGATTATACTTATTAATGAAATAAATATATATGATATAATCTATATATATATAATATTAATCTATATATATTATATAATATACACACACACCACAAAAAACATTTTTTTTGTTTGTTTTATTTTCGAAAGAAGTCTCTTACTTTCACAAAGGCTGCATTTGTTTGATTAAAATACATGAATTATCATTAGTTAGTCACAACTACTATTAGTGGTGCACTTATATTTTTTCTTTTGCGATTTGGGATATCCTGGACATAAATAAGAAAAATGTAACCATTTGTATGAAATTCGTTTATCATAAACAGCAGGTGCTTCACATTATATAGCACCTTGTATACTGTACATTTTCACATCACGATCAAACACAATTGAAATGTAAAATACCGGATATACAGAATCTGACATGGCTGAGACATGTGCTTCACTGTGTAGTAATATCACACAAACACTTATGAAATATTGCCACTTGTACTCACGTTTTAAATAAACTTTAATCAATTCCGGCTTATCCATTTGCTTGTTTTATAGCAGGCGAGAATAATGCTCATCATCGCGACACACACACACAGCAGCTCAGGGACAAACACGCCGGTCCATTCAGTATTCACTGAGGGACACACACCTCTCCAACAAACACTTGTGAGAGCCGTTTACTCTCATTAAAGTCGACTTGTTAATCCTCAGCTAAAGAGGCGGCGCGTGGGCTTCTGATAAACTCTGAGAGCAATCTTGTTCTCTTTCCCTCCCTCTATTTTTAGCTCTTTTTCATTGGTCCTTTTCTTCCACCAGCTTATTCATCTTTGTTTCCGTCTTCGAGTCATTAAGCTGCTGCTCGGCTAACAGTATAACTCGCCAAGATTATTATAGTTTTGCATTTTTAAATTCGTTTTATTTTAATATCGTTTTCAAATTTGCAATAACATTTTGTTTCGTTTTTATTAGTTTCCTTAATAATTTTGTTAGTTTTAGTTTAGTTTTTATTTTGTGAACACATTTCTCTTCCGTTTTTATATAGTTTAGTTTCCGTTTTAGTTTTAGTAGACGAATTAAAGTTGAGCAGAATTAACAGATCACTTCCAGAGCACAGGCCGATGAAAGACTTTGGCTAATTTAACCTTAGTGATGCACACGTCTAGTGACACAACAGTATTATTTTGTTAAATTATTAAAAGCATGCTGAGATTGATTAGATGGTAAAAGTATACAAATACACATCAAAATGAAGCAGTCATGCCTTTTTAAATCTACACGAGTTGCACTTACATTATATTTAAAACGTACTACTGAATGATAAATGTGTGTAGCTAATTTCTTTGTATTATATGTCTTTCATCTTATTTAAAGGGGTCATATGATGTTGCTAAAAAGAACATTAGTTTGTGTATTTGGTGTAATGAAATGTGTTTATATATAAATAAATAATTTTGCCTTACTGATGCAGTAGCCTATTTAATGCGGGTGCGGTTCAGGTCACGGTCTTTATGTCAAACGGGTCGGGTACAGAATTAAATTGGTGCTGCTGTCGGATAACGGGTCGGGTGTTGTGTTGTGTACTGCGGATGCAGGTTTACCAAACAGGACCCGTGCAGGACCCTGCTTTAAACTGCTTTGCGTCTCTCCGTCAGATAACCTCACGTGTATGATGCGCCATTTACAGGTATTTCCCTAAACCGACACACAGCTCATATATTTTTTCGCCACGGGGTGAGAACGTAATGACTATGAAAACGATTATTTATTTTTGATCATTATTATTTTATTTCAGTTCGTTTTGCAGTAACTGTTGTTAGTTTCGATTTTTATGTTTTTATTTTATTTCAGTTTACGAAAATGTTTTTTTGACCAATCGTTTTCGTCTTAGTTTTAGTTTTAGTTTTCGTTTACGAAAATAACCTTGTAACTCGACCATGCTAAATACACTTAACACCTTCAATTTTCCCCGTAAATGTGTTCCTCTAGCTTGAACTGAATTCCATTCCTTTGGAAGTTAAAATATGTTCTTGAAACTTAGAAAACAAAGATGGTGATGTAGAATTGCTAGAGAGAATCCTCTGAATTACTGTTGCAGTGGACGACAAGAGGAATCACTCCTGGAATACTGATGCTTGACACCATGATAACTATAGGAGAAATATTTATATGAAATATTAATTTTTTCCACAAATTCCATGTCTTCCAGTTTAGTTTCTTCAGATTCTGTGTTTTGTGGTTTTATTTAATTTCAAAATCATTAAGGGTGTCTAAATTAATTAAATCAATCAACAGCTGTCAGCCACATTTGTTTAATCATTCACAGTGATTACCTACATTAAAGTTTGTTCAGTTGTTAATTTTTCTTCGCTTGTCTGACAAGCAGTTTTATTTAGCGAGAATGTCTTAAATTGACCAAAAGTGACAGTAAAAAATTTTTATAATGTTGCAAAATATTCAGCTTTCAAATAAATGTTTTTGATGTGTTTGTAACTTTCTATTTACCAAAGAACCCTGACAAAATATATTTCACTTTGTTATTTAATTATTTGTAATAATTTATGTAATAATTTTAATTTAGTATGACCAGCTTCAGCACTTTTTATTTTTAATATTTAAAATTGTTAGAAGTGCTATGAAATGTCATATGTTGATGTTAAGCATTTTTTTATCACATGAAAAATTAAAACACAGCTTTGTCATTTTTTAAATAAAGCACTTTTATATTTTTATGTTAGTTAAATAATAATAATGATAATAATGCTAAATATTATAATTATTACATTGAATATTACATTTTAGCATACAAGTAATATATTTTATAATAGTCACACTTTAGATTATATCAGGTTAAACTGAATCAATAAATAAAATAAAGAGTATGAATTATTAAGCTTTTAAAAAATATATTTTACATGAGAAGAGGCAGTGGATTTATGAGGCATTTCTTTGACCAGCAGAATGTTGCAACTGACCAATCAGAATAAAGTATTAAAGAAAGCTCTATAATAAACATCAAAGATTGCCTGATTGGCTGTGGCTGTTGCTTAGCACATCCTTTCTGCTTTCAGTGAGAATGGGAATATTACTTGTACCATCATTTGAAATTTGTTGCATCATGCCAAGACAAGATTATAAATGGTAAAAGACCTCATAAACCACAGGAGATTATCTCACATTATCAAAACCCAACAGCATGCTTTTTTTTGTAAATACATGCTCATTTGTTTAACTATGTAGGTTTCATAAATGAAACTCAAATAGCTTGGCTAATATGAAGTCCTCACCAGGCTGAAGTCATGCACAGGCCACAAGAGATGAGCCTCAGCTCTGTAAATACTGCAACATTTCCCCTTCACCGCTCTCCTCTCTCGATCCGTCTTGCTGCTCTCTCCTGAATACTAACACAGCCCTGGGTCTGTTTGCCTAGCACTGGCAGAAACAGCAACATGTCGATGTGTTTCAGCAGTCAGGTGTGTGTGTGTGTGTGTGTGTAGTGAAGGAGGAGGCTTTGATATTTACATTCTGGATATATCAGCCACTCTGTACTTCCAAACACACAGAGCTGGCCTTTAAAACCCAGACGTGGACTCATAATGAAAGACAATGGTGGAAGAGATGGAGGAAAGGGGGATTGTAAAACAACCTGAATAAACAAATGAGTTGCCAAGCAGTTAAACAAATCAGTGAGTGAGTAACAGATTTTATTTTCTTTCGCCATAAGACCAGAAACATACCCTCATGTTCCTCTGGCCGTAACAATCCTCCATCCTCAAGGGGGCGATAGAGTTACCTATAAATGTCTGTGAAATTAAACTAAATAATTTAGGTAGCTAATATACAAATGTGCTGACTTTAAATAGCTTTCTGAGTATGATTTGTTTCCAAAAGTCGCAAAGTTCCATTAGTGCCCCATCAAGCATAAGCGTTAGTTCTGGCAGGTCACGTTAGTCAAGCTTGCATCAGCTGACTCTCAGCTGATCCACATCTACCTTTAGGAATATGACACCTATCTAAGCATTAATTTATAAGGTCCCTCAGTATTATCAGCATTTTTTTTTTGTTTTTTTCGCATTGCTCCATAGCTAATTACCCTCCTCCATCCCCAGCTCCTCCTCTGTCAGTCAGGATTCAGCCTTCTGATTCTCCTTTGAATCAGACTAATTCTAAAATGTGTACATAACATTATTGAACTTATATCTGCAATTCATTTATGTTGGTTTTGTTCTGTTTACCCTGGGGGGGAGGGTATCGCTGCTCTCCCTGCTCGCATCCATGCAGCAGGGAGTTCTTGCCCAGAACGGAACTATACCGCCAATCCAAACTGTATATGTTCACTACCATCGTTGACGATAGTGTGGCCTGACAGAATTGTGGGCACCACTGACATTGCTATTTGTGTTGTACGCACACTCAAAATTGTAAGGTTTCAGAATGCACAACCACACAACAGAACAATTTTTATGACACATTTTCGAAAGGCAAGACGGATAAACTTTTACTAGTTTTGGGGTTGGAAGATGTTTTTGCATTTTTTAAGTCTCCTTATGCGTACCAAGTCTACATTTATTTTCATTTAAACACTGCAAAACAGTAATATTGTGAAATACTATTATGGTTTAAAATAACCGTTTTCTACTTTAATATATTTTAAATTTTGTTATTTATTTCTGTGACGAAGCTGAATTTTCAGCATCATTACTCCAGGCTTCGTTCCCCATGATCCTTCAGAAACCATTGTGATATGCAGACTTGCTATGTTAAAAACAATTTTTTGGTGAATTTTATTTCAGGATTCTTGATGAATGAACGTGCCATAGACATAATTTATTTTACATAACATATTTTATAACATTAATTTATGGTTTAATTAATGTGTCCTTGCTGAATAAAGGTATTAAATACTTTATTTTTTATACTGTCCCCAAATTTTTGAACCGAAGTGTACCTCTGTGGAAGAGTAGATTTCAGGCCTGTGATGAGATTTAAAGGCAACCCTGATCCAGCATCCCAGGAGCAAACTGACCTGACTGCTTCATCTGAATCGCTTACTTGCCTCCACCACACACACACACAAACAAACACACATACAGTGCACCTTGGGACGTTGCTCAGATGAAATGTGCCTCTGGGTCAGGGTTCTACAATGGGAGGATAACTCAAACTGCACCATGTCATAATCCATTACAGACTGTTATTGGCTGTGCAGTAAATTGTACAATAACAGCAGGCCCATCGAGTGACGTGAGGCAGTGATAGTGCAGGCCTGTGATGGACTCTCCAGTACGCACTGCAGGCTCATTTTATTAAAGCAGATCTTATAATGGATCTCATGTTACTCACTGTTGCCAGATTCAACAGATCAGCAGATTCAAACCAAAGCTGGTTATTGATTAATATAAAATCATATCACCCCTCCAACTCATCTCTCGCGTTCTATAGCCTTTGCTTGCACTACTGGAATGTCTTTATAAAAATGTTAGAGAGTCATTCTACAGTTTTTATTTCCTTGAAGTTCAGCAGCTCACTTTTGTTTGGAATGACCCTCAGTATCCCGAATGCACGTGTACGCTGCAGAAACGTCGATTTTATGTGCACGTTTTCACCTGGAAGATGTATTTTTTTAGAGCGTTTACTTATGCTATGTGTCTATGAGACATTTCCTGACAGATGTTAAATAGACATTTAGAAACTGTATTTAAGATGTTTATGATTTAGAATGACTTTTAAAGACATTTATCAGATTTTTGAACGCAGCAGGTGATTCACCCTGAGAAAAAGAACCTTCACACACAGAGACGCACATAAAAGCTATTGTTAACATGGCACAAGGACTTAGCACAGTTGAATGAGAGTAAGTGTATATATTTATATTTTTTTCAAGATCTTGTTTTTAAAAGAGAATTCTGGACATAGAAAAACATTTACAATAAGCATTAAGCAAGTTAAGTTGCTTCTTTTTTCAGAAGGACAAGAGGCAGAATTAAAAATAATTTTTAATTTCGCTTCTTGTTGAAGCAAAATCAGAGAATTAAAACAGAAACGAGCATGAGGAGGCGATCGAGAGAGAAAGAGGGGTGAGCATTTCTCATTAGCATGCTCAGTCAGGGACGGCTCTGGTCTGGCTAGCTCAGAGCACATCCAGCTGTAGTGGGGTCTGCCAGCTCCCCCGGCCCACAGACCCTGCCATAATTACCCGCTTTAAGAAGAGGGAAAACTGGGGCATTATGAATACTTCCCTCCGCCTCTATTTATCTCATCAGTGCGTCTGTCGTCGTCTAATTAGCGGTCTAACTCATGAAAAATACCCTTGTCAAAATAACTCAAATAATGACAAAAGTTAGCACAGCACCCCGTTTACTGCAGAGTCTCAAAGCAAAGCACAAAAGCTGTCAGAGAAGAAAGTTCACTGATGTCAAAAAAAAAAAGAGCAGGAAACAATGGATTAGGTTTTTTAGGCGAGTCTATATTTACATTTAGTTATTTCGCACCAGTTAGCAGATAATCTAGAGACATAGACCGATTGGAAATCAGTTGTAAAATGACAAACAATCGGTTTCTACTCAATAACAAATCAAAACATTCAGAATTTCTCCGATTTTAAATTCGAGGTTCAAAATTAAGAAAAAATATATATTTTTATAAAACACCCTGTTGAAAAAAAACCGCATATGCTGGTTAGGTATGTTTTGAAGCTGGGATGCTGGTTTGAGCTGGTTTAAGCTGGTCCTTTGCTGGTCATGTGCTGGTTCGACCAGCTTAAGACCAGCACATGACCAGCTAAGGACCAGCATAAACAGCAAAGGACCAGCTTAAACAGCTTCAAAACATACCTAACTAGCCTATGCTGGTTTTTTCAACAGGGCAAAATGTAATATTTTTCCTGTATCCAAATGTACTTACTATATAGTAGGTGAAAACAGTTAATTCACAGAATTCACAGTATTTAGAAGAAAACGAACCAGATGACGTACTACTTCTGCCGAGAATTCTGGAGTGTGCATTCGATGGACACTTTACTATCCCACGAGGCCACAGGAGATGATTTGTGAATGGTAGTGAAGCAACACAATAATGAAAGAACAATGACACCATGCCAGATGCTGTATGTCCGGATTGCATTCATACTACACACATATATATACTACTAAAAATATACTATAACAATAGTCGCAAAATAAGATCTCAATCAAATGTAGTACCTACTAAGAGAGTACGCGATTTCGGATGCAGCTTTAATGCTGTGCTGTTTTGGATTTTATTCTGCCACCTACTGGTGTGGAGAAGGCATCACAAACAAACTTTCCATTTGTAAACTAGAGCTACCCTATTTATTGACATATTGGCCACACATGAGTCATTTCATTTCAAACAATAGGTTTTTGATGAGATGAAGTGAGCATTATTTTGCTGTTAATGTGATCTCAACATGGCCACCACCATTAAGGAATGACATGTATGCTAAACTGGCTATCAAAAGTATAAATACTTTCTTTAAAAGTAATATTTCCATAGAGGGAATAACATTATAACATCTTTAAAATTCTTACATAACAGTACTAGTTGCATATTAGATTCACACAAACACACAAACTCCACGGGAAGTTCTTTGTCTGTCTGAGTAAATACCAAACATGAGGGTCGACCTGCTGTGCTCCGCACAACATCTGGAGCGGGTCAACATCTGTGTCCAGGTTGCCAACTTCGCTAAACAAAAACTGGCAGCCTTGAGCACAGAGCTAATAGAGAATGATAGGAAGGGGGTAGATGATGATGATGAAGGCCTGCGGAGAGGTGAACAGAAGATCTGGGAGACTCCCAAGATGTTCATGCCTGTTAACAAACAGTCGTTCAGATGGAGGTTTGACTACGACTGAAACATGAAAAAAGATGATAATTTGAAGGTCTATTCAACTGTTTTTGTCCATAATACAATTATATACCATTAACTTTCATCGAATGGACAAAAAAGTAATTGTATCAAAAATATTTTTGCATTATTGCATACAGCTTAGGAACAACATGAGGGTGAGTAAATAATAGACTTTTTTGTGCACACTGTGCCTTTAAGAATCATTTTACTGTTCAGTTGAATGAAAAATGTATGGACTCCACTAATGCAAGCGAATCATGAGATGTGAAAGCATTTACCAAGTGATGGCTTTTTAACAATCAGAAGTGGCACAGCAAAGGCAACATATCAAATTCCATCTTCAAACCACTTTCTATAGAGCTTCACAGTGGCTGCGGGCTGTTCATTCAAAGGTGGCATCTGGGGATGAAATTACTTATGTGGGTTGTCATGAAAAGAAAGAAGCAGTGTTTTCCGTCCTTTAAATTAAAACATATTAATGGAAGTGCTGCAGAGAACACAAAGGATTTCAAATTAATATCCACTGAATAGGCTGAGGTTTGCATGCAGTGATCATAACGCTTCCGCAGTCCTGCGTTACAGAGTTGATAAGTGTCTGTCAAGAACGGTCATATAGAAAATGTATTTTGGGGTGTGGCATTTGGGGCAAGATGCCGGATGGTTCCTGGAAGTAGAGATCGATCTTGTTTCAAGGTTTTTGATACTGTGCTTAGTCAGAGAGCAGCTTCTCTACATCCATTAATCATTCAGAGATGCTTGTTGTGTTTACAGTCCAAATCTAGCACATTTTTGCGAGAGGCTTTTCAATTTAGATGCTTTAAAGATAATAGTGCCTCACTGCCAATATGCGACTGCTTCAGTGCTTTAAATTACTATGCATAATGTATCTCGAAACGGCACTTGCGTGGTTTTTGGGCTGGATTTCAACATCGTTCAACGCTGTGCTATTTATGCATCAAATAAATTTGAATCTGCCGGTTTGTGGGTATGTTTAACAGCATATAATGAGGCTATTGTTGACGGTGAGACTATTAAACAATACTTCACTGCAAGATTGTTTGGCAAAGTATAATCAATAAAAACTAGGAAAATGACATAATTTTCAAGAAATATGATGACTTTCACTATGTTTGATGTAGACGCTAGACAAACAATGAAAACCCTTTCCTAAACCACATCCACAAAGAATGTCCACTGGACTACAATAACACTGCAGAAAATGTGCCTTGGAGTATTTCACCAATTCCACATTGAAATATGTGAATAACTAACAATATTTAAGTGTAAACTGCCCGAGCTAAATTTGGCCCAGTGGGCCGCAAGTAGCCCAGAGAAGTCGTAAGACACGTTGTTAGGGGTTTTGTTTGATCAAGCATAATTTCCAGGGCTCTTTAGGGAGCAATAATGGAGCTTGATGCAAAAACGGTAAGGGCTTTGTAACTGGGCAAGCTAAGAATGATGGCTAACCGGAGGGTACGAGCATGGCAGCTTTGCAAGGCGCAAACAGAGTAAAGCCACTTGACAGGACGGCGAGCCGCTCTCAGAGTGAGGATCATCTGCCGAGTTCATTAAATCTGCCTGCAGGACAAATTCATCTGTGCTCGTCAACAGCATTCTGCTCATAAGAGGCAATAGGTGTTCAGCAACCAGATGAATTCAGAGCAGTACATGCATGAACACATGAATGCAAACCACTAGAAAACATCAATGTGGAGAATATAAATACACAACACACGGGTGTATGTTTGATAGCAGCCATGCAACACAGAGACTTAGCATCAGCACGTGCACACATAGACATCAAAGGGGGCTTGATCACTTGCCCTTTTTCTTCCTCAAGAGAAAGTCCACTTTTTAAAAAATAAATGAATATATGTATATATATATATATGTGTGTGTGTGTGTGTGTGTGTTACTGTTTGCACACAGCTTTCCCTGTCAAACAAATAAAAAAACAAAATATCAGGTCGGGTCAGGAAATGTTGAGACTCTGATCGGCACATCACAGTCACAGACAGAGAACCGCAGTGGCAGAAGTGAAGCCCTCCCTCCCTTTCCAGAGGTGAGTGGTGATGAACAAAAGACTAAGCTACCTGTGCCTCGAATTTACAGCTTAATTATCCAAAAAGTCAAATATAGTTAATTTTTCTTGCTAACATCCTGGGCTGCGTTTACACTTGGCATTAACATGCTGCCTGTATCCGGATGTTGTCCACATACCCTTGAAAACACAAGAGTAAACGCACTTCTGATCGGAATGTTATCTGATCAGCGTGTCCTGGTCCAGAGGTAGTCGAGGACGCATTGTGATTGGATCTCAGGGTAATGTAAACGCAATCCAGCCATCATATCTGCATTCGCAGGTTGACATCACGCGAAACGCCACCCCCTCTCTCGCGAACTGTCAGAAAAAAAGACAGAGAACACCCATGTGGAGTACTAGTTAAACTCCTACACTTATCTTTGATTTGTAAAATGTCCCACAACTGAAAATAGTTTTCAAAAGAAAACCCACCACTTCAGGTTGACTTTGCACCTGGCCATTCTCTGCAGACTTATTTAAATATTGCGCGGGAAAGACAGATTACGATCGGTTTAACCAGATGAAAAGTCCAGTTGATTTTACCAATTGTAAATGCGCCCTGTTCTGATTGGACTATGATACGATCTGCTTGATCCGGATACAGGTCGCATGTTAATGCTAAGTGTAAACGCAGCCCATGACTCATGAGAGCTACTATGTAAGTTAGCTAAAGTTTAGCAGGTTAGACCAGTGTGTGTTCTTTCATTGCATGATTCAGTTTATGAAAAAATGCATTTAGAATGATCACAAAATTCAAGATATCGGGGCAGAAATGTATATATTTATATCATGTCATATAGTTAATCAGTATCACGTGAAGACTGACATTTTTTCCACCAAAAAGCAGTATGGTTACAAATGTGATATTGATTTTATATAGCAGTTAAATAAACAAGAATTTAATATTAAGACATTTACGTTTTAGACACAATATTGACTGCTTTTGCTCTATTTCGCCAACAAATATAATTCCAATTTGCGTCTCTGAGCACATGACGGTGTTTCGTTCCTAAAATGAATCAACCGTTTTAATGATTTCCGGTCAGTCGCAATGCCTCACTTCCTTAACAGTGCGTGCTGCCACCTTACTGCAGTTTCGTTTCACATTAAGTATTTTCTATTATTATCTAGTATAATATATATTTTTACATACTTCAATAATCACTATTGAAAACGTTTTTCTGTTTAAAATATCAAACAGTAGTAATGCATTTGTTAACTGCAGGTCCCAATACATTCATGTCCCCTGCATACAGTGTGGTAATGCAATCAACTGCCACTTCTAATGCAGCTTCTGTGTTTTCTCTGCATTGCAAATATTAATTTTGCCAATACAGATTTTATTTGCTTGGTAACAGCCCAAATGACTTATTATTCTAATTGACTGATTCAATTTAAGAATTTGACTGAAAAGATGATGCACAATTTTAGAAAAAAGGGCTTTATAAAGGTAAAAATGCCCATAAAGGGTAAAAAATATATTAAAACTTATTGGAAATTATTAATTTATATCACTGCTGTGAACTGATCACCACACAGAATATGCAGAATATCAAAAACTTAAAGAGTCAGCTGTCCACGGTAGTCCTTAAGATATCAGCACAATAGCACACTAAAATCCCAGAAAATATTTAGATATTTTTGTCAATATTGCACACCCCTAATATATTTAATGTTTTATTTAGAAAAAAATGTAAATAAATATGAGAAGTGCCCTTTTCCCACTTGAGCCCCTGCCCCTCAAAATGTCTGTGCACGTCCCTACTTAGCATACTCTAGGACTCATGATGTGCGTAAAAAAACCTGAAGGCGGATTTGACTCAGGAACGCACACTGACTCTGAATCCATGTCACCGCTATTGATTTGTGTTTATAGAAACACATTGCCATTAGCAAAACTGGGATTTGTAAGATCGTCTGAACTAGGGATATAAAGCATGCCGATATGAAAAGTCGATACGTAAAAAAATAGAGATATACTGGTATTTATAGAGTATCCAGAGTACTGACTAAATCCAGTAAACAAGGGCTTTCTAAATAACTCTTGAGTGCTAAATGTTGTTATTGACTGCATTAATATAGGTTTCGTGAGAACACTGACCTGAACTAAGCGTTTAATGAATTGGTTTAAAGAAAAATCTTGTACACAATTTTTATTTGACAAATTTTACCAGATATATATATATTTTTGTTTTATCTCCTTATTTAATTATTTTATAATCTCATTAGGTTTTAGACTTTCTGACCTTGACAATCAATAGACTGTCTTTTTTTATCTTTCCCCAAAATGAATTTTAATCCTGAAATTGAAAACATGCTCATCATAGAAGAGGTGTATCCAAGTTACTATACACAAATTGCTCTTTAATCAATCTTTGAATAAATGAATCGAAAAATGAGTGGCATTTCATTGACTTGAATGTCACTGCAGGGGGTTGTCGGTTCTTGAAGAGTAATAAATATTAATTATTGTGTATTAATGAATAATCTAGTTTCCTCATAATGTGGCATCATGTTCTCTTCTTTTCACCAGGTTACTGATTAAAACTTACTTGCTAATTAGCATGTACTAATTGCATCTACTTGTGACAGACTTGGCTGCATTACCATCCATGACTGACTAAAAATAGCATGCTCTCTCTCCCTTCCTCTGCACAGGTTGATGTCAAAGATGACTCGCATACACAGCGGGCAAACTACACAGCAACTGTGGGAGCAGCCACAGATGCCCCAGTGACCCACCCCATCAAACCCCTGACCGAAGCACACAAAGCATCTCCTGTCTCTGGACAGCAGGGGTTGATGGGAATAATGCAAAGCTTTTAACATAGGCCTACAGTTCTGTACTAAGCAATAAGGCATTATCATAAGAAATCCTCTCAACGACCGAAATGCTGGGCTACACGACACAAGCCAATGTTCTTCAAGATCGTCCTTTTCTCAGACAAACGCATACTGTAGTCCCATTTGATACTCAATTACAAGACAATTGACCATCAAAATAAAGTGAAACCATCTTTTTTAATGCTTTGGGTTGCTTATTAATTTTTAGTAGCTAGCTTTTACGTAGCTGGCTTTCTACACTAGCTTACAGCTTAGAAAGCTAGTTTCAAATTTGCTTCCCTTACACAGGCAGACAATGCCAACATAGACATCCAAACATGTGCACTAGAGAATGATGACAAATGTCAGCCTGCAGGAAGTATTCAAATGTTAGACTGTGTAATTATCACTTGAAAATAGATGTATAAAAACACTAAAACATCAAGATCCTTTGACTGAAGGCGTCTTTGATGTGCTAATATATGCACACACATACACACACACAGAGGTTGTGACTTCTAACACTACAGTCTTTGCAAGCTCTTTTCAGTAGGGAATTGAGTAGAGTATATCAGCATACTTTAATTCTACACATAATGCCTAATATAAAACGCCTTTACTACCTACACTACTATGGCATTGAATGCATTGACTCTCCACAAAGAAATGCTCCTCTGAAAGATGCTTCAACACATTAGCAGGGCATTAAATGGTACAATAAAGACCACAAGATCACAGAAGTGCAGGCACCTGAGTGTTTGTTGTAGGCCACATCTATGCAAGAGGGCCAACCGTCACGCTGGCAAACACGAGAAAACCACGGCAGGGAAAAGGGGAAGCATTTAAATAAATAAAATAAATATCATTGGTTGCCGCAGGCTTGGTGGCACAGTTAAAGATTAATGCTATTCTTCTGCAAATATTGCTCAGAGGGACAACATGAGTCACTTTCTCAACAGTAAAGCATTCATGAAAGCAAAAGCCAGGGGAGACCCTAAGGCGAGGCCTCTGGGGGTGAGGTGGACAGCTCTGGATGAAAGACCAGCTGTCTATCAGAGGCAGTTCCTGTGTTTTAGTGGTAGCAGAACACAATGGCTTTTGAAAGAGAGAAATTGAAATGTTCCTCTTTTGGAAGTGTCTCTATGTATATGCGAGTGTAGTTTGCTCACCTGAGTAGGCCCAGTAGGACTCTTCGGCCGCTCTGCGGTGCCTGTCACCGATTGGCCGGTCATGATGCTCCGCTTTGTTCTCTTCAGCCAATGCTGAAACAGAAAAATAATGAGACATAGTTTTAGATTATGTGCTGAGATGGTCATGTGGACAATGTGAATCTGCATCTGTCTTTCTGATCCCGTTCCTAAATCTTCTGCTCATGATTTCATGTCCTATTTCCCAAAACAGCCATTCCCATTTGGCTGATTAATATTAAAATCTTTGTTACACTTGGTTACATATCCAAAATCTGCCGAAAGAAGTTATGTTCTTGTATCTCTAGACATTTTTTTAACTAAATTGAGCAAATATTGTCTAAAATGTTTTATTTTAGTGTATATATTTTAACTCAATTTAATTACCCTACACCGTGCTATCTAGTTTTCTGTATTGGGATCAGCCATTGAAAAATCCATTTTAATATAGCGACCCACATGAGTACACAAACATACAGAAATCATGAGGGTCAAACTACAGGTCACAACTCGAGGCACAAAAACAAATCACGAGATACAACTTCACACAGTAACGCACCAGCCTGCGATCTCTGGCTGAACCAAGCCATTAAATCCTGTATAAACCAATCTGGCAAAAAAAAACACTCCATTAGAGAGAAAAACAGACCCCCCACACAGCGGTATTTACAGCCTGTCTGCTCTGGGATCAGTTACCCCCTCCCTCATTAAACATGTATGAGGGGCTAAATAAATAAACAAGGCCTGATTGGCTGGTGAGAGGAAAGCTAAAGCGCTAAGTGCCGAGTCAAAGAGGCTGCGGACAGGGCGCTGGCAGCCAGAGAGGGTGAGCTGTTCCACTGCTCCATCAGAGACACCAAGACCAGCTGTGTCCCACCGGTAGGCCGAAATAATCTAGACTCAACCCAGCAGGAGTTCTAGACCCCTTCGCCTACTTGCTCAGGGTTCTAAGGCTCATATTAGCTGTGAGAATACAACACCAGAGGATTGGGGAGCTTAGATTAGCTTAAAAACCCAAACCTCTCGGTCGCCAAGGATGCCAGAGATGTGTCTGGGTTGAATGAGAATTTGTTCCGACTTGCAGCATGAGCTGGAGGGGTTAGGAAGGATGGCACACATCCCAGCACCCTGTGGCCTCTGTGTGAGTTTATCAGAGGCGATCTCGACCCCTCTGCACCTGGCTGCGGGATGTCGGGGATGCACTGGAAGGTGAAGAGACGACGTGAGAACAGCCTCACAGCTGTCATCCACGTCCAAACTCTCATACACACTGTGGCAGGACTTGAGGGTGACTGCCATTTTAGATCTAGACTGACCCCAAAAAAAGAGTCACTAGAAGGGAAGGAAGAGAATAACTGAAGAAAGAACTAAAAGGACTAAAACCATGGCAAGATGTTAACGAGAAATGGGCCACGTTGTTCCTGCAAGCCTGCCGATGTGCTGACCACACTACGGTAACAAGGACACACTGCCTAAAAGCCATCACTCAAAACATAATGCAATTTACAAGGCCACTCTCTCTCTCCGAGCATGCTGGGTAAGTATATTCTGATATGAACAATGGGTGACTTTTTGTTTCAATGACAAACTGCCTTCTGCTCCTCACTGCTCTAATTCTTCAGGATAGCGGCTCGGGCATGGTGGTGAATGCTAATGAGAAGGTATGCTATGGCTTGTCTATGAATTACATTATTGATTGCCGATACTCTTTGAACAGAAAATGTAATTATGCAATGCAGCATGTCGGGCTTAGTCACTATCCTCCTGATATGTCACTCATGCTCTTTCTCTTTCCCTCATTCACTGCCTCCCTCCCTTTGTCCCTGTCCATCCATCAGTGAAGCTGTCTCCCTCTCTCCAACACTCCAAAACTTACTTCCTGGAAGTAACTCGGAGAGACCTGGGATGCTCCTTTGGCTGCTCTGAGGAGTCAATACATCAGCAGCTGAGTCGACCTCTTCTAGAGGCTTGCTTTCTTCGTTTCTGTCTTTCAGAGATCTCTTCCAAACCTGTCTACATTCCCATACCCAGTTCTGGCTGTTTACTCACATGGTCACTTGTTTCAAGAATAGCCAATGTTTGTTTTTTGGCCTTTGGCCAATACCAGCTCCTACGTCACTCAACAAACACCTGTGCCTACACATCACTGTACCCCGGGCCTTATTTTTTCTCCTCCAGATGTCTTCAACAATGAGCATGCATGCTTTAAACAACCAAATAATTGGGCAACAGCACCTTGTCGAATGTGACTCAACATTCAATCAAAGAGAAGCACCATGTTTCAACCCAACATCGTGTAGATACATTCTAGCAAGAGAAATGGAGAGTTTAGAGAGTGGATGGGAAAAGATAATTTGCACAAGTTGGAAAAACATAACCTAAACTAAAATTATTGGTATGGTCAATCAAGCATCTTCCACTGAGCTACCAATTAACCAAGCTTAATAAACTGTAATGAGTTTTAAAAGCTTTTCCTTAAGGACAGGCCTTATTCACCAACCAGCTGACTGGTTACTGCTCTTTTCACTGTTCTTTACTGATCTAGGCTCAATAACGTGGTTGCACTTTCTTTTTTCCATTGTGGTGCTGATAAATCAGAATTAGAATGTACATGACCAGTCATGAGTCACTAGCAGTTCCATCAGCATGATTTGCCTGTTCTGAGTGTGGTTAGCTAACTGTGCTGAGACATACATCCATAGAGTTGTTTGTAATTGCACCATACTGAAACTACTGGAAATGCTACTGTGCTCAAGACCATTCGGCCAGATGGTGGAAAAAGACACTTCACAGATGACTTATCTTCTTGTGTGGGACTGTTTTCAGATGCGCAGTGCGCACATATGTAAATCAAGCTATATGAATTGGGACATACTATATACAGACGAACCCAAACTAGGGCTAGGCGATTTTTCAGATTTTATCGATTCATTAAAATTTAATGTTTTGCCATGATTTTATTTTTTATAAATCGAGAAATCAAAATTTTGAATAGAAATATTACCAAATGTTAGAATTAGACACTTTGACAATATGCCAATTATAACAGTAAAGAGAAAATAATGATCCGACCGCATGTCGGCGAACGTGATGACCGCTCACGTGTGATGCACTCATATCGCTAGGCGACATTCACATGGAATGCACTTTTGTGTTGAGAAAGATGCAAACAGTGGAATAGGGAACAGTATTGATGGGAACTTGTGAACTTGTTTTAAATTTGAGCACCGCATTTTTAGAATGCCGTTTCACAAGTGAGACGCTGCAATGGATGCGAGTGCAACAGTCAAATGCATCCATGTTTACATAGACATAACAATGGAAAAGCAGCGCAAGCGAATACAAAACCTGTGAAGAACTACTAGCCTTCCGTGTGTCTGACATTTCATGTTTGCATCATGGTGACAGGCTGAAAGCTGCTGTTGTTTTTACAGAACATTTGTAGTTAATAATAGTCTACTGGTGTTATACCTTCAGTCATTTTGAATTTGAATTACCTTGACTTTTGAGATTTTTTTAAAGCATTTTCCCCTCATATTGGTTCTGACTCATATAATAGGTATAAGACAAGTTGTACAAGATGTAGTTGTAGTTCATGCATCTTTTCTGCAAAGATATTTAACAAGTGCTTTTTTAACATTTACATTATGTTGATGATTTACATAACTTCATGTGTGGTGCGCTTAGAATATATATATTTTTTTAACTAGACGGTTAACAAAGAAAAAGTTACTTGAATCATGTTGTAGCATGTGAACGGTGATTTTACTGCTTAACTATTTATGCTGTATGTGATATCTAATGTGTGTAATGATTCTAAGAATGTCATTATAGGCCTATCATTGTGTCACTCAATATAATGATAAAACCAGTCTATCCTCATTTTCTAATATGTAATATGTCATACAATTTAGTCTGCAATTCAAATATGTTTCGACACAATGGCAAACAGGGTTTGTTAAACTTGTTAACATGCATGCATAGTTATAGTTTAATGCTTTGCCTCATATAGCTCAATGCATTGGTGCATTAGACAACACTGACAATGGTAAAAGCAAAAGCAAAGATTGATTGATTGATTTTCATTTTTAGACTTAAAAACAATATTTACATTTATGTTTATGAACTATTTTCCTTTTGAGTATCCCAAATGATTTCGCTCAGATTTTCCTTACTTCAAGAGGCATTTTCCAGCAATTTCATCCTGACAGTATGGTTTAGAAACACACACATTCAGAGATGAAGGCACTTACAAGAAAGGGAACATGTCCAGTGAAGTGCACACACTGACAAGTATGATAGAGCTTAGTCTCACACACACATTCTGATTGCTTCATTTCTGTGGTATATGGGGCAAGCTAAAAACAAAAAATGAGTTTGACACCCTCTGCCCCTGCTTTGGGTACTGAGATAGAGAAAACTCAGTCTCTTGCCCTGCTTTAAGAGCAGGAGAGGGGAACAGAGAGAGAGAGAGAACGTTACCAAGAGATACCAAGAACGGCCAACCACCAATGGAAAAACAACAACTCATAGCCAGATTACAAACACACACCACACCAAGCACTGATGTCAACACACAAACTCGCACACACACACACACACACACACACACACAATCCCCTATCCTCCGGACCCTGTCGAAATCAATCAGCATCAATTCAACTCAATATGCACAAAGAGCCGTTGTACACACAGTCACACACGATCAAGAGAATGCATGAGGCTCGGTTAACATCACACACACACCAAAATAAAGTCATATTGTTCAAAAACAAGCAACATCGGCTTAAAGCACAATCTTTCAAAATCTAGAATCAACTGCGAGTCGATGGCAGTGTACGCTTGCCTTCTGTGATCAAATCTCCGGCGCCAGGGGTTCCATCTAGCCTGGCTCTTCTAAATGAATTCTGACGTAATTGATTTACATCCCTCTATTAGAGCTGCAGAGTTTTATGAGGAAGATATTGGGAGTTGACGTTTTTGTCAGGCTGTCTCCACAGAAACAACGACAGAATGAGGAGAGTTATGAGGGCTTCATTTTCAAACAGGGATTCCGGAACTCTCAATGAGACAAGTCTCGGAGGAGCCATGCAGCATCATCTAACTGCCACTTTGCGATTGCTTTTGTCGAGGACGGGCCAATCATCGCTTAATGAAAGTGTGTGTCAAAAAAGTTTATTTTGAATGAAACCTAGCTCTCTATGCTAACTACCATTGGTGATCAATAAAAGTTGTGCAGATAATTCAGAAATATTTAAACTTGAGACCTTAAAGGAAAGTAAGATGCACATGTTGTGGATCATAGTTTAAAAAATGTATTAATGTAGAACAAAATGGCTGCACATTATTTGTCAATTCATGTAGGCTACGCAGAAGCTAGTATGTTAGAAAAGTGAATAACCACACTGGCGATAGCAGTATAAATACTTGGAAAACTGACTAGATAATGAAAATATTAATAAAGTCCCATCCATTGTACCACCTTTAATAGTAATAACAGAGATTTGCTTGTGAAAGTATGCTAGCTTTTAAGCTAACAATGTCATCACTTGTAGAATACCTGTAGTCTTCTAAATCCAGAAACAAATGCCTAAAACTCATGCTAAAACTAAAATACTATCAATATTATCGGAGGTGCTCAAAATCATAGAGCCGTACGCTTATTGCTATTTTGGAATATTGATTAAATGGAAAAATAATGTTTGGCGCCACTGTGTGTAAAATTAAACAGAATAAATACAATATAATTAGGTAAAATATAGAACTGTATAACTAGTATGTAGGCATTTAGGGTTCTAAAAAAAAAAAAAAGGTAGTGCTGTAAGTGTCCACTATTCAATTCTGACTGCCATTCAGTTATTAATGTTCAGTTAGTAATGGTGACTTCAGCCTAAGGGGAAAAGCTGTTCTCATGCTTAATTGTTTCGGTTAGATAGTTTTGAATTTCAAGTTTGTTCCAACTTCATTGAAATGCACATCAGGCATTCACATTCATGCACTTAACCTTGATTTTGCTTTTGTCTTTTTGGACAGGAGGGTCAGCATGTGTATGTGTGTCCTAATGGACTCATTAATATTCTCCTCCGGTCTCTCCTGAAGGGCGTTCACCCTGTGGGCATATCCAGGACACATATATACCCCACCGTCCCATGCAAAGATGCACATGCTTTTACACACATGGAGCAACATCTGTCGCCTAAATCTGTCCAGAAATCTGAGAGGGCAGCAAATACAGCGAGAACACACTAGGAAAGATGGAAGAAACACAGATTAGGGCAAGTTGTGAGCATCAGAAAAACATAAGGCTTCAACCCCTTTACCCATGCTCCACTTCTAATGCCAATCAGGAAAAGCTTGACCATACAGTACATGGTTTGATGTTCAAAAAACCATGGCACTTGTTAGAAGAACTGACTCAAAATGTTATAGTTGCGAGATTAATCTGCGGCAATTAGTATAACACTGATGTACAGTATAGATGTAAAATCTCAGTCAACATTAATCCTCTTGTAACTTAATCCAAATATTTGGCTTCATTTGGATGCAAATTACAACTATGAAAAATTGATAATGTACAACTTCTGGCACAGAGAAGTCAAACTCCTTTTAGCAAAATTAATTTAAAAGCACACAATGTACATTTTGTGTGGAATTAATGCAATATTTGAAACAGGATCAGCTTTCTTTAATTTAATTGACTTCACTTTGAGTATAGTATCAGCTGAGTGCTGGGATCTCTATTACGCCTTTTAACCAAAATGGTACCACTCTCAAAGAACCTCACGTTTTCACCATTTTGAGAGCCAAACAATGAGGTAACTGACTGTGTGTCATTAAAAAAAAGGAAGGAGACATATATTTTTACATTACTAGATCTCTAGTTAGGACCTTACCAGAGACCTTCATTACACGGGTTGGAACAACTGGCAGATGCTGGTGGTTGCTGATTCAAAAACAACGTATTTAATAGAAGCAGCGTCCCTTTTTCAGTTAAGAAACTTTTTTCTTGGGCCAGATAGGGCTCCAGCACCATCACGGTGTAGATTAAAAGGCGTATTGGTGTGCTTTTATCTCTGTTGAGACAGACGGAGAAAAGAAAGGAATGCAAGGAAGTGAAATGAAGAACAGGTCCTTTTATTTCTCTTCAAGAGAGGCTTGAAGGTCAAGGCACATGAGAAGAAATATCCATAACAGATGCCACATAGCAAGGCCAACTGCCGACAGCGGACAGCTGCTTCAGCCTGCCGTGGTTCAATTCCCACAGCTGTGAAGAGAGGTGACACGTTTGCATCGAGTGTGCAAAACTCTCCTGTGTCTTGTACACATTTCAATATCAATGCCTGTAGAGTCGTCAAATGCTGGTGAGGGAATTTGCGTCCCATCCATTCTGTGATTAAAAACATGCCACACTGTGAATCTAACAGGACAAAGGCTTTGAGGTCTCGAGACATCAGCCTTTGTAACGTTTGTTATGTCTACATCAGAGTCCTGTGGCTAAGCAGCTATCTTAATGACTTCAAGGACAAGACAGGAGGTCTATTGTTTATGGAGCACTGAGTCCAAAAGAGCGAGAAAGAAGGAGACTGAGAGAAACGGAGTGTTATTAAATCGGAAGGCGCCTAAGCAGCTGACAAGCAGTGTGTGACTGTGTGTGTGTCAAATAGGGAATGAGAGAATGAGAAAGGGGGAGAGACAGTGAGAGAGAGAAAGAAAAAATGGTGCTGGCAGTGCCAGGCGACACTGTTAGACATAATAACATAATTTGAAGTAATGATGGTTGCCCTTTGAGATAGTCCACGGGGAGAGAAAGAGAGATGAACTAGACTGTCTTTGGTCTCCAAAAGCAGCATCCAGCCATACTGATGGCAAAAGCCATTTATAACAAAAGTGAACAGTGTACTGTCACTCCTTGACCAATTAGGTTAAAAACATGACATGAATGATTGGCCAACGCATTAGAAGCACAGTTCTGCTGCATATCGATTATTGGGGCATTAAAAATTAAGCCTATAGTACCTGGAGAAAGCCAGCTGTTAGCATTCCCATACATCACAAATGGCAGTTGCCCCCCTCAAGAAGGATCCAACATTTCTTTTATTGTCAACAGGATCCAACAAATTTGCTCAGGGTCTATCTGACATAATAAGGAACAACGTGGGTCAATTGGAACAACTTGCCTGTGCCTACGTAAATAAGCCGACATAAAATTAACTGCAGCTTCCAGTTGAAATGAACACTAGCGGTAGTAAAATACCAACAACTTGTATTCCTTTCCACACAAATTATGATTATGGGGGCAGATTATCACTTAGCTTTTTAAAAGCCCAGATGGAAGATCAGCACCTAGAGAGAACTTCTACAGCCCTGAATGTCAGCGGAGATCAGGACAACTAGATGAGCCACAAAGACAGATCCCCAGTGAGGACCTTGTCTCCTAGACGGTCACCGGGACAAGACCACAGGAACCAGTTGAGTCCTCTGCACAATGTGACTTTGCTGCAGCCTGGAATTGAACTGCTGGTTTCGTCTGGTCAGAGGAGAACTGGCCCCCCGACTGAACCTGGTTTCTCCAAAGTTTTTTTTTTCTCCATTCTGTCCCCAATTGAGTTTTGGTTCCTTGCCGCTGTCGCCTCTGGCTTGCTTAGTTGGGGACACTTCATTTCCAGCGATATCGTCGACTTGATTGCACAGACACTATTTAAACTGAACTGAGCTGGATGATGACATCACTGAATTCAATGATGAACTGCCTTTAACTGAAAATTGAGTGTTTACTATTGTCATTTTGCATTATTGACACAATATTTTCCTAATTAATGCTGTACAGTTGCTTTGACACAATCTGTATAGTTAAAAGCGCTATATAAATAAAGGTGACTTGACTTAAAAATTAATTTATTTTCAAAATATTATGTTTATATGTGTAACCTCAAAACACTTACCATAGTACATGATTTACAAATAAATGTGAACACAAATACATTTTGATATTTGCATCACATAACCAGCTCCATATGTATGGCTTTTCTAATACAGTATACTTGCAGGGTAGCGCACCTGGTACAGCATTGCACTTGCGATGTAGAGCGCTCTGATGCTTTACCTGTTCAACACAAGTCGCTCAAATACTTGTAGATGCAAGCTAAAATGTCATGGCTGGTTCATCAAATGCATTTTTATCTCAAGTTTGCTTTTCTAACACTGGCAGTTAGGTTTAGTTTGGGTGGTACGTCATTTCAAACATTTCAAACGCTATACAGAATTAATCTTTACAAACTTTAGTGAAAAACACAACGACCAACTTAATAAAATGTTTCCAGATTCACATTCATCTGTTTCAGATAAAACAGAATGTGCGCTATAAACACGAGTTATTAACCCAGTTTATGTTTTTCAGAGTCCTTTCAGAAAGTAATTGTCTCTGTCAAAACAAATTTCTGTGATTCATGTATTGCGTATTTTATTCTGTCAGAACACACAACTAATTTTGAATGGACTGACCAGTTTATGCTAATGCTTATTACAATGCACTTATGTAGTATTATGAATTGTGTTCTAACACTAACACATTTTGTAATGTAATGACATGTGAAAGCAAGCTTGTATAGTTTTTCATGTCTGCAGACTGAAATTACAGCACCAGAAAGTTTATTTACAAAAACAGTGCAATGTTTTGACAAGTCAAGTCTTCATCAGGCACAATACCATCCATCTTTTTTCGTCATTCTTGTTTTGTTATCCTGCACCTGAGTTCATTTTAGGTTTTGGATGTGCACACATATTTTGACATTTGTATTACATAACCAGCTCCATATGTATGATATATATTTTGTATTTTTAGGGTTATTTCGTGTGACAGCTAATCCAACTTAAGAAGATCCTCACAAATGCATCCACTTTTAAACACAGTTCAAAAGCACATACTACTGTAGATCCTATTGCTCTCTATAAATAGAAGAACATTTGCAAAATGAACATCCAAAACCTATTTAATTGATACATGGGGGTCATATGCATGTGTGAACGAATCACACACTGTATACAAGCAGGATAGGAGGTGCTTAATCATTTTTGCACCTGTTTGTGATTAGCAAACCCTCACACTCATAGCGGGGCATTAAGAATGCTAAAGACACCGGCGGAGTGAACTGCAAGAGCCTCGATTAGACAGCAGTCAGTCACTGTGAGGAAAGAGAATGAGAAAACTGCTTCCCGTGGCTGTGACTGGGAGGAGACGCTGGCGCCGCTCCAGTGGACGTGTGTTTGTGTTCGAAGTGTGTGGAAAAGGGGGCGCCTCGGGGCAGGACGCTCGGGCATGGAACTCGGGCCCACAGGAAACGAGAGAGAAAAAGACAAGACCTTGAAATAGCACTCTACTTCCCTCACTTCTATTTGCATACAAAAGCTAGAACCGGCCATGGAGTTCAGTCCCTCGAGGTTCCTACCGAATGCCAGGAACGCTCTCGGTACCTCTTACTCTCTCGCTCTCTCTCTAGCTTTCTCTTGTAGTTTGCCCAGAACTCCTTGGAGTCTATCAGGCACTGCATTATGCTTTCTGCTGGCTTCATTAGTCCTGTATGCTGCACCGGAGAATTTCATTACATACACACGCAGCCAAAGTTCACTAAAAAACAACAGTCCCTGGGCTACACGAGTTTCGTTTGTGATCTGATTACCCAGAGAGAGTGAGAAAGCTAGCGTTTGTGAATATAAGAATTGGTGTGAGCAAAAAAAAAAAAAGTATCATGGAATAGATCCACACCCAATGAGAATTGCATTGTCGTTTGAAGCAAAACGCATAACGTGAACAGCGCTTTCACAGAAGGGCTGGATCCCAACCAGGCCGCCATGTGTTCTGTGAAACTGCGAATGTTCTTTGCCCTCTGCAATATGCTTCACAGATCTTCCGTATGAATAAATCACGACGGTAGATACCGCATTTCCTGCGTCAAATTCTCATTCATGTAATTTGTCTCACTTGGGATCTTTCTCTATGTCTCATTTACATTTTTTAAACAATTAGTCATCACCAACCTGTTTGGTTTGACAGAGATGAGTTTAATTTTGCCTCAGATATGGCTTTGATGACAGAGGTGCGATGTTCTAGTGTTTTTTTTTTAAATGTGTGAATGTTTCATATTGGGGTTTTAAGTAGAAATCATTGTGCTAATGTCAAGAAACATTGACAAACACGCGCTTTACAGCTCTCGTTTTGTGCGTAGGTGACTGCATGTGTTTCATAACCTCATCTGGAAAGAGAAAAGGCAATGTGTTTAGCCTCAACTGGTTGCGATGACACCACACATGCCGCCGCCATTCGGCTAATGATTTTGAATCGATACGGAGACCCATGGTGCTCCTTCATGCAAAAGGGGTCACCTCGCAGGTCACAGCTAATCTATTACTGCTCAAACACCAATACGGCCTTGGACACAGAAAATGTCAGCACAAAAGTAAATGGAGAGAATGATGTAATATTGCATAACCGATACAGGGGGGAAATGTGCACACCTTTCAAAAGGTGAAGTATGTGACTTTTTTGTAGTTAAGACATTTGTTCTTATCCTGATTTGATCTAAAGAGACAAATCTATCACCATGTAAAAAATAATTTCACACATGTGATGTGACCCTGGACCACAAATCCAGTCTTAAGTCGCAGGCGTATATTTGTAGCAATAGCCAACATTGCATTGCTAAGGACTTCATTTGGACAACTTTAAAGGCAATTTTCTCAATATATATATATTTTTTTGCACCCTCAGATTCCAGATTTTAAAATAGTTGTATCCTAACAAACCATACATCATGAAGCTTATTTATTCAGATGATGTACAAATTTCAATTTAAAAAAATTGACCCTTATGACTGCTTTGTGGCCCAGGGTCACATATAAAAGCAAATATACTAGCATCTGTGTTACTGTTTCTTGACCAAGATCAAGAAAAGTCAAACAAATCTAGTATTTCATTTAGATTTTAAAATATTTGACATCATTTTCAACTAAAGTTCAAATTTAAACACTCTAAAAATGTCATACATTTCAAAAGTAACTTTTATATATATATACATTTAAATATTAATTTTTATCGTTAACAAGGAGTCGGGTAGCCGTACTCAGGCGTCTAAAAAGTTCCTCTCTATGACATGGATACAATTTCCTGTTTAATGGTTTTCTTTCTGCATGTTAGTTTGGTATACATTTACTAATTCCTTTCAAGATTGTAGAGCAAATAGTGTGTGGACTAAGCTATTAAAATGACAATTTCTCAACTCTGTTCTTATGTTTTTATTTATTAGCTAATATACCCCAGCTTTCTAGAATTTGGG
The DNA here is from genome assembly GCA_018155175.1 of Sinocyclocheilus anophthalmus. NCBI lineage: Eukaryota > Metazoa > Chordata > Actinopteri > Cypriniformes > Cyprinidae > Sinocyclocheilus > Sinocyclocheilus anophthalmus. The sequence continues at coordinate 102,340 of JADLZN010005427.1, forward strand.
TTTGGCAAACACACCTGGAAACTCAATTTACGAGCACAGACAAGATTAAGACAGCCACGCGTATTAAATTATTGTTTGTAGTGTGGAAAACAAGAGCAAAGGCTGTGAATGGGGAGGCTAGTCAATGTCAAGATTTCCACAGTGTAATCTCACCACGGCTGGACGCGGCAAAGTGTTGGACATGAAATTCGTGAATGTGGAAATTCGATTAACACCCACATGAGGTGATGAGACCCCTATTCTATAAACACACACACACACACACACACACACACACATAGAGCCACACACAGCTCAGTGCTGGCCCAATGCAAACAACGAGCTCTTCCCCCCTGCCAGTGGCTAATGACAGACCCACTGCTTCATGGCAGGAAAACCATCTGGTGGCTGCAAAGCTTTTAAACCAAACAAAACACTGCCAACCAGAACAAATTGTGTGATCGACCATGACTACACACACATTCACAATGGCAGACATCATTCATGTCGTCAGGTTGTCACGGACGTGGCGTGGGTTCATAGTGGGACTTGGCTTTAGGCTGCTTTGCCAACTTGTAATTTGTTTTCATAATTTGTTGTGCACGTGTGTGTATGCGGACACATATTCAATATGATAAATACAGCGAACGCTGCACGTGGCACTGAGATTGCAGCCTCAGTAGATTACACACCTACATTCATCACATGCACTTTCTGAATCATGCTTATTTAGCTGTGTGGAACTGCTTCATAATCACTCAGTGTGGCACTTCCAAATATAACATTCACTACACTTTTATTTTGTGCTGAAATCATGGAGACACAGGAAATGGGCTGAAATGTGAAAGGGGAGGAGACATCTTGAATCCTGTGTGTCCCATTATGACAAAGATAAATACATATGAGGACAAAAAGAGCCTTTAATCCCTTTTGCACAACAGGGCTCCATTTATTTGATTTAAAATATGGCAGGAGCAGTTAAATTCTGAAATAGTATTACAATTTTAAAATAATTGTTTTCTATTTTAATATATTTTAAAATGTAATTTATTCCTGTGATGGCAAAGCTTAATTTTCATCAGCCATTACCCCAGTCTTCAGTGTCACATGATTTTAAATAATTGTATAATCATCAAAAAAAAAAATATATATACTAATATATATATATTCTAAATATGCTTACTGCCACTTTTATCAGTTTTAGAAGTGTAAATTTCTTCATAATGGCTTTACACTTTTAAACATTAGTATAATTCATTTGGATAATTATAAAAAGTTATTTGATGCATCCCAATGTTAACGATTCTTTTCAAAATATTGTTCTTATTATTGCAGTAACCATTATTACATTAAAGTCAACAAGCATTAAATATGGCAATAACTGTTTTTACATATTGGTAAGATTTTAAAAAGCTAGGCTATATTACCTACAATACTAGCCTAAAATATTGGTTAAATAGCTATTTAGCTAACATGAATAAAACATTTAAAAAGGTAATTGTGAGATAAATTTACATCTCGCAATTTTCTCAGAACTGCATGATGTAAACTCACAATTGTGACTAAGAAAGTCAGAATTGCATGATATAAACTCACAAATCTGACTTTATTTCTCATAATTGTGTGTTTATATCTCACAATTCTCTGAAAACGTCAGAATTGCAAGATGTAAACTTGCAATTGCAATAAAAAAAGTCAGAAATGTGAGATAAAAAGTCGCAATTACCTTTTTTTATTTTTTATTCAGTGGTGGAAACAGGCTTCCATAGTGTGGCCTAGGTGATATCTGTGCAAACGTAAAGTTGTTTTAGAGTTTTTTTACGTTTTGATTTTAAAATGATGCAAGCAAACAACATGCACTGAGGAATACACGAAAAGACCTGGAATGTATATTAAGACAGTTATGATTTCATGTTGACTTTCCATTTAAAGAGCATTAAAAAAAACACACTTCATTCCCTAAAGAGTAAAACAAAAGAAGCTTTTAACCAACCACATCTGTTTCACAAAGTTTGAGCTTTACACTACCAGCCACCCTGTGGATTATAATTGCGAAGAAAATGAGGCCAATTAGTGAGTCAGATTTCCAGGTTTTCATCAAAATGGTCTTCAGTGGTTCTACAGTTTCTCAATCTGCAAGTGAAATTCATCCTGGCTTTAAAGTGTAAAGCTAAAAGAGGACATTCCATAAAATCACCCATTTATTCAAAGATAATTGATCAGAAAAGGAGAACAACATCCAGATTCCAAAACCCGATGCATTTCAGATGAAGCAAATGTGCATGGGGCAGATCAGAATTTGCGTAAATATCACAGAGACGTATAAAGACGTGCCTCGCTCATATCGTAGTTTAACGCAGCGCTAAACGAAACGACCTGGCCACAACGACAGCTCTGCAAAGGCAAAAATATAAATAAGTTCCCTCAATTAGACATTTGTAAGTAAAATGCCTGGTGTTAGCGACTCAAAGCAATTTCCGATAAGATGTCGGTGTGCTGAAGTGAATCCAACTAATAAATGAGGAGAACTGGTGAAACGTATTTTCAGCTGATAAAACATACCTATGAAATGTATTTCTCATTGGACTACCAAATCTAATTATACACCTGTGAAATGGGGGTGGAGGCGGTAAAGCTCGGAAAGCATCAGTGGTAAAGCTCTCAATTCAGCATCCCATTAAAAATACACTTAAACCACTTTGGAAGGAAGGAGAAAGAGGAGGTGAAAGCAATCCCTGTTCTTAGCTCGCTCGCTCTCGGCTAATGAGTATGTTTTCTTATGTGGCACTTCATATTCTTCTGTGCATGTGAAATAACAGTGGCATTCGGAGTGACAAATGTGAACTGATTAAAAGAGTATAAACAATGCATCAACAATTCAAAGGTGTAAAGAAGGTGGTATGTGTTTGAATGCATTTGCGTGTGTGTGTGTGTGTGTGTATGTGTCAGTTTATGTTAAGAGAGAGGAAGGGAGAGGGACTGCCTTTTACCTCCTCATGCTCTGCTCCGTAAAATTCAATTTGAAATCCTGAGACGACGGCAGAGCTCATGGCAACACGCAAAAACTGTGCTTCCCAGAGACATCAAAGACAGGAAGTGATGTATTAAAGAGACACAAGCAGAACTGGGCTGATGGGTGACAGGATGGCACTGATGGTGTGTGCGCGACTGAATCGCAAAAACTAACTGTGATACAGAGATTTTAGATGCTAATACCATTTTTCTCTGATATATACCATAGTACTGACTTCCATATTAATATACAATGCTATTTGCATGTAGCATGGCAACACTAAAGTAAAAACACCTTAGTATTACCATGCTACATTATGTAAATATGAATGATATCGTAGATTATTGATCTTGTATATTAGTGATATAATGTAGTACTGTAGTACCATAGTATATCTGAATAAAAATATTATATTTTTGCATTATAACAAACTAAGTGGCAAAAGGTTATCAGTGTTAGTTTGTTAGTGGAACATGTTCATGTCATTCAATTGGATATGTTATTATCTAGCGTAATCTTTTATTATCTAACATTATTAATTGTGATCTGAGCGATCAAAACATTTTGTTGGTGTAGGTTTACTGGCACTTGCAAATTCGCTTATTTTGCTTACCACTAAGATACATAAACTTATCGATTTATTCTGTTGGGTCAGCTTTTCAAGCCTACATTTCCGACTCTATTCATTTATATTCATTCTTTCATTTTAAGTGGCCCAGCAACGCCCTAAAAATCATTTGATTTATGTCGGTCCTCAATTTTAGCTCCACTAAATGACAGGGAGAAGTAGAGACATCTCATTTCAATTCAAATAGACTGACGCACAACCATATTTCATTCAAGCTGTACACACATCCTTGAGAAAGCTATTAGACAATGGAAAAAAGAAGGGAATAATGAATTTACTGCCCTGATGGAGGGTAGTGTGCCCTGGATTTTCTTTCCATCACCGACGACCAAACAGAAATATTACAGTAAACCCTCCCTCATGTAAAGAGGCCTAATGGACCTTTCCAATAAACCAGCGTTCAGATACCCAATGTGCACCGACTCTATTTATGGAAGGTTGAGTTATTACTTTATAATGGGCTTGGTGCAATCTGAAAGTTAAATTCAAGCTAGAATCGATTGTGAGAAGTTGAATTGGCATTGTGTAAATGATATACTTTACCTTGGTGCTTTCATTCAACGGCATCAGAGCAGCAAAAACATTTCAGAGAAATCAATAGAAGGCTAGTCATCACAGATTAAGCTCAGTATAGTTTAATTTCTCCCTGTGGAACAAGAAAAGGCATCTTACATGTTCCAGTGACCAAGGCTCAGGCTCATAAACAAAATATGGATCGCAATCCACAGCTGTGGTCTAATATAAAACAATAAATATTTATTAGAAAGAAAACACTAGGTTGAGAGGAGCACTAATCTTTACAGAAAACAAGACGATGCGGTTCATTAAAGTCATATTGGGTGAATTCGTTTTCCATTCAAATTAATAAGAAGAACCATCTGTAGGGAAAACCTTTTAATTTAATTTCACCGAAAGTACTGTAGACTATGCTGTTTTTTCTTTCTGTTTTCTGTTTGTTATTTATTTATGTATTTTTCAAATGTATTTATTTATTTATTTTCTGCTGGTTGTTCTATCATTAAGTATTTTCTGTGGTGGTGGTTTTACTGTATTTTGGGGATTTTGCATTTGTAATTCAATAAAATGGAAAGTAATAATAAACTTACATTTGTCTGTCTGTGTGTGTGTGTATGTTATTATATAGTGCTACTACTAAAACTTACTACTCGAAATAAACTTGAACAAAATTAAACGTTAACAGAAATAAAATATTATATAAACAAAACAATAGCAACATATCTACTTTTCAGTTAAATTTAATTAACTACACTAAAACTGAATACAACAAATAAAGAATAACTAATAAAAATTACAAAAGCACAGAGCACAATTACTAACATTTAAAAAAAATATATATATATATAGATCTCAATTATGATACATAAATAATAAACAGCACGAAGGGATTTGCATTGGTACATGTTGCCGGCCACACTTGACCATCCCATCGCCACTTGAGCAACCAGGACGACATTTGTCGATTAATTTGCTGTGATTTGGAGTGCTTATCCTGCCCCCACTGCACCTTCAGTGTTGTTCTCTGGGCTCAGTGTAGCTCTAAGGTCATTTTGAAGTATTTCCCGCTCCGAGCATCGCTTTCAGGGCGCTCGCTGACTGCCCCTAACCAAGTCACAGCGGGACCCCAATGAGGCAGCACACGGTGTACGCAACATCACCGGCGTTCTTCCTGCCTCTGGTACAAAACGGCCGCCAAACAGCATGGCGTTGACCTCGAGTCCTCGAACCCACCATGTCATTAGCATTAAGAGGGCAGCGGTTAATGTGAGGGAACGAGAGACAGAGGTGAAGAAGTGCCGTAGGGGTGCTGAACAATCATAAAGCCTTTACCAGAAATAACAACAAAGCAAAAGAGGCAAGATGAATAGAGAGGAATGGAAAATAGAGAGATGGAGGAGAATGATGGAAGAGGAAGGAGGAAGGGGAAAGAAAAAAGTAGTTAAGTCAACGGAGGATAAAGAGGGGAGGGGAAAACAGATGAGCGGCATATTGCTCTAATGAAGTGAACCCCTGCGGTGCTTACTGAGCATTAGATCAGTAATAATGAGTGTTTGTTAGCTAAATACAGCAAAGGTAAACAAAACATGGCTCCATCACTGGGTTCAAGGAAACTCCAGTTCAAGGGCACGCCGAATTTCTAGGGTCAAGACATTATTCTGAAAGTGAAATAATGCATAATATTTAAAAATCCCTAACCGCACTAATAATTCTCAGGTAGAGGATGCAAACCTGTATCACACACTTTTTATTGTTCAACTAATCAACTTAAAAACATAACTACAACGTGATGCAAGTAACATCCAAGTGGTTAAAGAAATACAAAGTTCTCTCACAAAACTCTAGATGGCGCAGGCCGATAGGTTCTAACTCAATCTTATGTAATCACATCATTATTCGCATGGCACAGCTGATTGGTTTCTTTTCACATCAGCAGCCATGAGCTTGCTGCTCCACATTCAAATGCTTGTCTAGTGCTTGCTGTATAAATTGCAGCACACTTCAGAAAACCTCCACATCCCCCAGCTCCACCTGTATAGATCAGGGTGATTTAATGTGTGTAATATATGTTTTTTAATATATGTTATATATGCAGCAGCATGTCTGTGGATGTATTGGTAGTAGCAAGTCTCAGTACTTGCTTTGCCGCAGCAGCGTAGCAGATCTGTTCCGCCAAGACCAAACACTTCAACACTGCCATCTATATTACCATGCTAAACTCTCCAAAAGTTATCATGACAGGACTAACTTTAACCATCTGGTTCTATTTCAAGTGCAGCACAACTGAAGTGGTCAATATGGTGTAAAGAAATGTAAAATAAATTACTTGTTAAATATCTTCGCAAAAAATATGCATGAAATATGAAGGCGAATACTGTACAAACTTGTCTTTATAATATCCTATATGTTCAGAAATAATATAAAACAAGAAAACCGCTCAAACCAAAGAGTCAAGACAATTCAAATTCAAAATGACTACAAATTTAACACCAGTAGTAGGCTGTTATTATTAACTGTAAATGTTTTGCAAAAACAAAGAAAATAATATCACCTTTAACCAACATGCAAACATGAAATATGAAACATATAATAGTAGTTCCTTTACAGGATTTTGCAATCAACTGCACTGCTCTATTGTTTTTTTTCTATATAAACCTGCATTTGACAGATGTGTTTTTCTCATGTCACTGTATGCGTCTCATTTTTCAAATGCAAGAACACACTCTGTGTGAATAGCACCGATATGTTCTACATTACGGCCCTTCATAAAGTGTTCACACGTGAGCAGTTAATCATGTGCGCCAATTTTTTTTTCTTTTAACAGTCATGTATTTTCAACGTTTCTATTTGCTAATATTTTTATTCAAAACCGTGATTCCTCGTTTTAATGCAATCATTAACATTGCATTATATTTGAATTAATCGATAAAATCGGAAAAATCGTCCAGCCCTAGTAGCAAGGTTCAAAATGCATCCATGTGCCAAAGCACTGAGTCTTCTGATTTGAAAGGATATGTGTGGATATTGATATGATACAGCATGCCAACGAGTTTTCAAGCAACACAAAGGGGCAAATTGTAATTATAGTAGAAACAGTTGGAAACAGCAGTCCAGTAGAAATGCAACCAACACAATCTCTTTCTTTACCTTTCCAACCTTCTTTTCTTGGCATTCAATTCTCTATCTATTAACCTTGTGTTCATCTGGACCACCAACCTGACAATTTCCACCACCCATCCATTCTCATCCCACAATCCTCTAGTCCTCAAGGCACCCTCTGGTGTCTCTTTCTTGATCTCTTCCAATCTGTGTTCTCCATTCCCTGCATCCACATGCCTCCTACCCAGCCTGATCTCCAGAGAAGCCCAGGGCTCCCAGCCCACCTGAGCGCAGCGCTGAAGACACACATGGCGAGCGGCGTTCAGAAAGCACAGCTGCAGGTGGTCCTGTTGAGCACCACCACAGACAACGACTAACAAGTAGAGCAAATCACAAACAGCACAGGGACTTATTACAGAAAACAGGCTGGAGCTTCAACGCTAGTCTCACAGCACGGGACTCTATCCACTCATACCGTTATTAAGTGATGTTAGACAAGTCTCTAAATAACTTTTTCAGCTCTAAACAACAACGGTCAAACTCTTGTCCTACTTTGCTCAGAAAAGCATCTTTATAGTCTTAATTTGTAAGTATTGTTTGAACATGTTCAAATGATACTTGGATAAAGTTGCATCAATGCGTAAGCACAATGAATTTGCGTAAACTGTTTGTAAATTATGCTAACATAAATAGTCTTTAAAATCCACAAGCGCAACAAATTTCTGTGTAAACTACTAATACTGTAAAACCACAGAAAGTAAATCGTTGTATCAATACATGAGTAGACCAAATTTGCACAACCATTTTCATAAGAACCAACTTAATTACCAAAATAAATGCAGAGCAAAACAAATAGTTTGCATAAACCACGTTTAGAGTTGGCGATGATAGCCATGCGCAGTGCGCCGACATACAGCGCCGTTGCGCTATGGGCGTCCCGAGTTCGAAGCCCAACTCGAGGATCTTTCCTGATCCCGCCCCCTATCTCTCTCCCACTTTGCTTCCTGTCAGCTCTGTCCTATCATAATAAAGGTGAGAATGCCAAAAAATTCATCTTTAAACCATGTTTATGTACATTGATGCATCAATGCATTGCCAAAAATAATTTATGTACATATGTAACATGATGCATTAATATGGGAGCAGTACGGATTTCAGTGTAAACTGCAAAATGATTATTGTATAAAGTGTTGCATAAATACAAGCAAAGTTCATTTGTGTAAAACCATGCTAACATAAATACTCAAAATAAAATCTTTGTGTATAACCATACAATGCATAAACGGATTTACTTTGTAGATTCATAGTATTTTCCTGCAATGTGGTAACACGCTCCCTGCGTTTTTTTTTCTGCTAGCTAAATGTGTAATGGTCTTTATAAGCCTAAAGTAGTTTTCAATAGCTTTTCAACAGCCATGGTGCATTTGCTGATCCAGCACACACATTTCAGAGAGGGAGCATTCTACCATTTAACAGTGCACTCTTTTGATGCACTAACAAAGAAAAACATGTTTTTTGAACACGGTACCTTGTTAAAACCATGTTCTTTTTGGAAAGTCTTTGAAGTATCTTTTGATACCATCATCATATAACGTGCTACACCCCCTGACATATTTTCTATGATTTACAACTTCTGTAGCATCTGTATGTTTCTAAGCTTAAAAACCCATTTTTGAATGCAGCTGATGTTACACTTAGAATTCAGAGCGAATAAAAACGAATCTTATTTACATTTCGTCTCAACAAGCCAGGCACGAAGCTATTATTTTGGCTTGTTTATTGCAATAGCCGTAATTAATTTAAACACAGATCTGCTACCTTGAGCAGAGATTATTTTGAGTTAGCTTATTGTACCATCGAGGTTTAATAAAGACACATGTCTGCTTTTCCTTTACACTTATATCCTTTCTGACCCAACGCTTCCATTTTTAAGCAGCGCACAGTGCAGAGGCTCACAATGTTTTAACAGTAATTTACGGAAAGGGGAGGTGAGCAAAAGTTGAAGTGAATGGGCAGATTTCTGGATACCCCTGAAAATTGCTCAAACATGTGAAGAACATAATCTCATTTCCATGCAAGTTTTACGAACTTAAATAGTATATGTGGACTGTTACATTCAAGTAGATGAGGGAGAAAAAATATTCTCGCCCTTTCACAACCTTTCACTGTGCTTCCACTTAAAGTTGAGTACCTGCTTCAGACCTTTTAGTAATTATAGCAATAAAAGGCCATTTCACAGCCAAAGTGCTTAAAGTCAATGTGGATTTGTAAACCATTTTAGCTCCTTAATGTGAAACAGGATATTCAATAAAAATATCAGGGAGGACTTGATTCTATCCATCAGGAATTGACTGGATTTTAACATTTACTTCTACCAGAACAGAGCAAATACAATATGAGTTTGCTAAAACAGTGCTTAAATACCTATTTGGCTATTGGTTAACATTTTCCAATGTGGCCTAAGTGAATGAATGAATGAATGACCACCAATGAATCACAATGAACATGCATTCAATACCTCAAATGTCAGTCTCAATAGAGATAGTGTTGTCATGATTTGAATACAAAACAGAAATATTGTCTTTCAAACACCCTGACAGAAACCTGTTGTAATCTAATTTACCATTCTAATCCACGGTTTGGGAATTTGACTTTTTTTTCCCCCCTTCAATTTATTCTTTAAACAGCACTGCCACCAAGACAACAGCAATAACAGCAACAAACAATTTACCACAAGGCTTTGGCAAAGCCTGACTTTTGACCCTGCAGAAAATAAGCTCTATCCATCAAACACACAGCCCTCTTTTCTCAGGTAGGTTAATCGAATCCTGTAAATAAAGATATGTTTGCACCTGGTAATAGCAACTGAAAGCAGTGCCACAACCATGACAGGTCCTTCCTCTCAACTTGAGGTTTAAATTAATAATTTGCATGTTGCTGTTCAATGCCGCGGATTAAATTGGTGTGCACTATCTGAAAACCTCCTTCTTTACTTCAACAAATATTTCATTGCAAGCATACAGTATAAAGCATATAAATCCACAAGAAACTTCAATTAAAGGAATACTGAGTGCCATTCTTTCCTCGCTACTAGTATGCAGTTGCCTACATAGATATAATTTTTAAACGTTGAGAATCTACCTTATTTTGGCTCAAATCTAAGACGAAACATATCTCCAGACACACCACTCCCAGAATGCAAGATGGCCACCAAGTGAACTGACCCACCTAGATACATATACAGTGGGGGAAAAAAGTATTTAGTCAGCCACCAATTGTGCAAGTTCTCCCACTTAAAAAGATGAGAGAGGCCTGTAATTTTCATCATAGGTATACCTCAAATATGAGAGACAAAATGAGAGAGAAAAAATACAGAAAATCACATTGTAGGGTTTTTAAATAATTTATTTGCAAATTATTGTGGAAAATAAGTATTTGGTCCCTACAAAAAGCAAGAAGGAGGAATTTTCTGGCTCTCACAAGAGACCTGCAACTCTTCTTAGATGCTCCTCGCCTCCACACGTTTACCGTATTAATGGCATCTGTTTGAACTCTTTATCAGTATAAAAGACTCTTGTCCACAACCTCAAACAGTCACACTTCAAACTCCACTATGGCCAAGACCAAAGAGTTGTCAAAGGACACCAGAAACAAAATTTTAGACCTGCACCAGGCTGGGAAGACTGAATCTGCGATAGGTAAGCAGCTTGGTGTGAAGAAATCAACTGTGGTAGCAATTATTAGAAAATGGAAGACATACATGACCACTGATAATCTCCCTCGATCTGTGGCTCCACGCAAGATCTCACCCCGTGGGGTCAAATTGATCACAAGAACTGTGAGCAAAAATCCCATAACCACACGGGGGGACCTAGTGAATGACCTGCAGAGAGCTGGGACCAATGTAACAAAGGCTACCATCAGTAACACTGTGCTGCCAGGGACTCAAATCCTGCAGTTCCAGACGTGTCCCCCTGCTTAAGCCATTACATGTCCAGGCCCGTCTGAAGTTTTGCTAGAGAGCATTTGGATGATCCATAAGAGGATTGGGAGAATGTCATATGGTCATATGAAACCAAAATATAACTTTTTGGTAGAAACTCAACTTGTCGTGTTTGGAGGAGAACGAATGCTGAGTTGCATCCAAAGAACACCATACCTACTGTTAAGCATGGGGGTGGAAACATCATGCTTTTGGGCTGTTTTTCTGCAAAGGGACCAGTACGACTGATCCGTGTAAACGAAATAATTAATGGGGCCATGTATCGTGAGATTTTCTTCCATCAGCAAGGGCATTGAAGATTATACGTGGCTGGGTCTTTCAGCATGACATGATCCCAAACACACCGCCCGGGCAACGAAGAGTGGCTTCGTAAGAAGCATTTCAAGGTCCTGGAGTGCCTAGCCAGTCTCCAGATCTCAACCCCATAGAAAGTCTTTGGAGGGAGTTGAAAATCCGTGTTGCCCAGCGACAGCCCCAAAACATTACTGCTCTAGAGGAGATCTGCATGGAGGAATGGGCCAAAATACCAGCAACAGTGTGTGAAAACCTTGTGAAGACTTACAGAAAACGTTTGACCTCTGTCATTGCCAACAAAGGGTATATAACAAAGTATTGAGATGAAATTTTGTTATTGACTAAATATTTATTTTCCACCATAATTTGCAAATAATTTTTTTAAAAATCCTACAATGTGATTTTTTCTGGATTTTTTTTTTCTCATTTTGGCTCTCATAGTTGAGGTATACCTATGATGAAAATTACAGGCCTCTCTCATCTTTTTAAGTGGGAGAACTTGCACAATTGGTGGCTGACTAAATACTTTTTTTCCCCACTGTACATAGATGCCTCATTAGCAGCTGTTTTTATGGGCCACTATACATTAGCTGTCTGCCATATTGGAACGATCTAAGCCAATCTGTGAACACTTAGGCAATTTGACTGTGTCTGCAACTGTAATTTTATGCGTATCTGCTACAAACTTCAGCAGATGATTTTGCTAAACTAACACAATACTAGACAGTCATTACAACTTCAAAAAGTTATAGTTTAAAACCTGTTATATTGATTTAAAGTGAAAATGAAAATTACCCCATAATTTGTTCACCCTCAAGCCATCCTAGGTGTAAATGACTTTCTTCTTTCAGATGAATACAATTGGAGTTACATATATATATTAGAAAAAAAAAGTCCTGGCTCTTCCAAGCTTTATAAAGGCAGTGAATGGTAGTCAAGATTTTGAAGCAAAATAAGCTGCATAAATTGGTAAGAAAATTATTCATATTTAAAACATTATTTTTACTGTGAGACACGCTGACTGTTCCAAGATGGCGGTCGCATCACTTCTGGATCAGTTGAATGTCTACCCTATACATACCGACCATTAAAATGACTTTCCCTAAAATAATTTTGTGTATTGCGTTTCGTTACTGAATATTTGCTGCCCATGTGTTCCAGATCAGTCACTCCATTTCAATTAATATGCTGCATTAGCAGGATACTGCCTATGTAGGCAATGTGGTGTACCCCACATAAACACACACACACACACACCCACACGGTGTGTCTATTGTAATATACCTGCACATACAATTGTCGATTTATATATTTTTATTCCTTATTTACTGGTTCTATATTTTATTTTATTTTTTTTCTGTGTTTTTTGTTCTGTTACTGTCATTCTGTTGCATTGTGGAAGTTTCTGTCACGAAAACAAATTCCTCGTATGTGTAAACATACCTGGCAATAAAGCTCATTCTGATTCTGATTCTGAACACACACACTTCTCAATTAAGACTGAGCCAATTTCAATAACAAGAAGTCTGGAGATTTCAATTATCCCATGAGGTGTTTCAACAAAATTAATTTAATTGAATAAACATTATAGCAGAAGTACTCTATGTAATCTATTATTCACATTTATATGCAAATCAGCAAAAATAAAGAGGCACCTAGTGACAAATTCTGGCATTGTGCGAACGGTATGTGCTGAGAGGGCAGAGAGAGAGACACAAATTCACATGAATAAAAAGCACGCTCCCATCAATCGCACAGTGCAGTATTTAACATTTCGGCTGAGATCGGGGTAGATGGGAATGCTGTAATAATGGACTAAAATGGAAGCGGAGAGACCGAGCCCAGAACCGCCAGGCAGGGTTTTGACAGCCGGCGTCTGGTGGAAAGACTTGGAAAAACAAAAGCACACAAACAATGACAAGCAATCAGTTCTCGACACCTTGCCCCTGGCACAAACCTTCATGTATTACAGCGAGGAAGAAAAGACACGAAAAACACAACAGCAGTGTAGGGAAAGAGTGATAGTCAGTGGATATGTCTAGCTTTGCTTTCTTCCATTTTTTTTTCAGGGCATGAGACATGCTGGAGGACACTTGACACATTTGCGTCCTTGCGAGAGCGGGTCAACATGAGGCCACGTTAACGGCCGGCCCTGTGATCCAAGGTGCGAGATTGGCCACAATAAACCAGTGTTTATTTGTACGTCTGTTTGTGTGTCTCGAAAATAAGCCAATTTATTTTTAGCTGCACTTTAGTTCCACCGTTTTGAAACGCCGCATTCTAACACATCAAATCTCAGATGCAGAGAGTCTTGCAGGCAAAGGATGCAGCCTATTTTTAGATTTTAGCAGTCATCCTAGGAAAGGTGCCTGAGGAAATCAACCTAATTTAAAACCCACATGCGCACGTACTTGTTTGTGGAAACATGTTATGTTCAGGTGATGGAAAAACAAATCGTTACATGCTTCATGCTTCTGTGAGAAAAGTGTTGAGTTTGTTTTTAAAGAAAATGGCATCGTGTTTTCCCTGCTTTCCTCGATTTTTTGTTATCGCATTACGAGAGGGCAAACTCCCGCCATGTGGCAAGTGCTCTAAAATGAAAACAATTTCACTTAATAACAGGCCACCTCTTGAAAATCTCACCGACAGCCAATCAGAGCGCGGTAATGAAGGAAGCCTGATGCAACTTGATTTGCATAATGGCAGAGAGGCTTGTGGGTATTGATTACGGTTACATAGCGGCTCCAAAAATCAATTAAATTAATTGAGCAAACAACCGGAGATTATGCAGATTGGATGAAAAGAGGGGAACATGCAGAAAGAAAGAATAAAAAGAGGAAAGCAGCAGCTGTTTTGGGGGGAGTAATGGAGCAGAACAAGGTAGCACTGATTAGGAGAGGACGCAAATATCTCTTCCGCAACAGCTCTCCATTTTCCCACCATTCCATTTCTGTCCTCCAATTTCAACGTTTTGGGCAAATGCAGACTGCAAGGGGAGAGCACTTACCAATGTAGAGCTAATGTGCAACAGTAGATACGTGTCAACCTGCAGAGATTTGGCTATACCACTATTTTTTATTATTTAAATAAATATAGATTTTTTTTAAATAAATAAAAATACATAAATACGTTTAACTTTTTTATGCATGCATTAATAACTTTTATTCAAATGCATTAATATTATTTGACAAATATTACTGTACTCATTTTAAATATTAAACTTTTTATTAGTTAAATACATGTTTTAACAAAACCGATTAATCAAAACATATATATTAATTCTACATTTATGTAAGGAAAAATAGATTTGCTATCTATTTGAATTTAGAGTCAAAATCAGATCAGCTAAAGTTTGAAGGGTTTTGTTTTTAACTCAAGTGTTAAATAATAAGAAACTGTGAATGTTTGCCCTGATGCCAGTTTTATTATTCATTTTGAGAATATTCTTATCTTTTGATTGCATCATGTTCCAAATAAAAAGAAAATAAGTGATTATACGTATCTTTCATTTGTATTCACTATTATTCAAAAGCACGCAATACTGCATGGGTATTAAAATTTACTTTTTTCATCCGATTTCCAGCAAAAATTGTGACATACTGTTACCATGATATAAAATTACTCATAACATGATAACATTTTTGGCTGCCCTGCCCACCCCTACTACAATATGTGGTAATTCCAACCCTAATTTTACAGTAATAACAGGAGCACTTCAAGGTGACCGCCAGCTAGCGGACCGTGACACAACAAACACTCTGTAAAGATGTGATGGCATGTGATACGGAAAGAGGAAATGGAATAAGAGATGGAGAAATCTGTCCTGCGGTGAGACCGGAGGGTGGCAGCTCCTCTTTGACATGTGTTGGGAAACTGGCGCAGCGGGAACAAGCCTCAAATGCGCAGAGGAGGGCAAGAGGGCACAGAGGCAAGAGAAAGGCAGAAAGGAGGTTTGCCAGATGGCATCCGAGAACTTTCTCAAACACTTTTTCTTGCCAAGGGGAGTGGGCTTCTGTTGTGAAAGGTGCCACAGGGCACTGACCATGTCCGCAACAACACCGGAGTCAAAATGCAAGCCAGGCACTGCTGGAAGTCCACAGGAGTGCGAGTGTGAGTGTTTGTGTGAGAAACACACCATATGGAAGCGTGCACCTGCAGGTCATCATTACTACAGCCCGGATAACATGCATGATCAAGAGGACCAGCACACCTGCACTCGGCCACGACCTGAATGTCACATCAGTGCTTCCTACTGAATTTCTTTTCTTTTTTTTCCCAGTCCTAACTTCAGCAAATCACTCAGAACACCAGAGCAATCTATTTGAGATGACATAGCATAAACATAACAAAAAATATGTATAACATAAATAAAAAAATATTTGCATAACAATATATATAATTATAATTATATTATTTTTTTTAATTACTTCAAACTGAAAAAAATGCATCCACTTTCAGCTTAAAATGAACCTCTAACTTCAAGCTTTTGCTCTACCCTAAATTTCTGTTCTAAGCCAACATCAGTTGTCTTGACCCTAAAAAAGGTATTTATTTATATAAAAAATAACCTTTGTTTGTAATGAAATGTAACAATTAGAATAATCTATATAAGTCTGCAAAGCTCATTTTTAACGAAGACTTCAGATTAAAAGATTTTTGAAAATTACCTTTGTGTAACACAGCTCCAAGTGAATGAAAACATCCTGCAAAATTTTAAATCTGAAAGTGCACCGTGTATAAAGTTATTGTCTCTCAAAAGAGAGTCGACTCTGAGGCTTTTAAACGAGTCGTTTTTAAAACGAATTCCAAACTGTTTCATGTTGACGTCAACATGAAACATTAGCATATTGCCTACCCCCCCCCACTTGTTTTGTGCACTCAGACCTTGTAACAATTGAATGAAATGCAGATTCATCTTTGCCACTAGGTGCCCCGCTTTTGAGCGGTTAAATAGCTTTTTCTCCGGTACGCGGTACACAAAGCATGCATCACTGCGCTCACAAACGCTGCTTTATCAGGCATTACAGTCATGATGAAATGGAAATGAAATCGACCAATCGATTCATTGAGCAAATAAGGTAAAAATAAATTTACATATTATATATATATCTATTATATTATATTATAAGACAATGAGAGTGTTTTTTGACCTTGCCTGCATGTCACCTGTTGTTGGGACTCCCAAAACCAAAATATGAACATTTCATAAACCATAATAGGGGCACTTTAATTAACTTAATTCAAATGTTTTGAGTATGTCCAAACTTTCACCTTAGCCTTTTTTTTTATACTATTCTAACTTTGGTGTGATTTGGGTTACCTGCATATAATTTTATAAACATTGACATAATAAACATTACTTGTAACAGTTCTGACAGCCCTGTTGAAAAAAAACCCAGAATATGTATGTTTTGAAGCATGGCAGCTGGTTTAAGCTGGTTATGAGCTGGTTTAAACTGGTCATGTGCTGGTCCTGAACAACTAACTCCTGCTCAGATGCTTCATGCTTCAAATATACCTAACCAGCATATGCGTTTTTTTTTTCAACAGGAGTAGGCCTTTAGATACAGAATGAGAACTGATGTTATACTGTAAATTATTTTTTACCAATTCATTAAAAGAATAATGAGTTCCTGAATCAGACTACATTTGTCATACTATATGCAGTCAGTAAAAACAATGCAAGTGAAAACATGTTGTCTATTTACTGGGCCTCCTTCACGAAACACAAGAACAGCAAATATCTGTAAATCTGCCAAATGTTCAACAAATGTGTCATGAATGAAGCCTCCTACCTTTGTTTTGTGCTGCTCAGCACTGTTAGCACATCATGTCCACTGTAAGTTCTCAATGTGCTCTCTAAACATTTACCAAAGTGCGCCCATGATTTGGGTCGGAGAACATCTTACGATGTTTTATAGTGACATAAAGCCTCTTGTTGAAGAATGTGTGTGTGCGTCTGTGAGAGAAAGAGAGAGCGGGAGATGACAAAAGGCGGGAAAGACACCGCGCGGAACAGAGGACAACATCAGAGCAATAAAGCGCTGGAGTCATGGTCAGGGTTAAGGGCGGAGAGAGGAACGGAGAGAGTGATGTGAAACGGAAGAGGTGGTATTACAAGGCCCTGTCGCCCTAGCGCGTGCCTTCCATGCAGGGCCATAAAACACAAGAGCCAGAGACAATCCTACTGTTTACAACCAAAGATACACTCACACACACACACACACACAAACACACTATAGGCTCTGATACACAACCCACTAATGACTGTTGTGAATATTAACAACTGCAACTAGAATCCAGAATGTCACAATACTGAAAAAAGTTGGTCGCAACTTCACAGTCACACTGACTTTAGGGCACGTTAACAACATGAAAGATAGTCATAACGACAACTATATTACATTTACATTTAGACATTTAGCAGACGTTTTTATCCAAAGCGACTTACAAATGAGGACAATGGAAACAAATCAAATCCTGATCTAACAAGTCCTCATTTAGCTTAAATCCGTACATGTCGCAATGTTTTTTTTTGTAATCCTATAATCCAATAGAAAAAGACTAGAGCCCGCTAGTGTTTAGAGGCCTTTTTTTGATTTGTTAACCAGACTCGAAGTCAGATTAGAATTGTATAATACATAAAAGGAAAACAAAAGATGAATGAAAAAGATTAGAGAAGCAGTGTTTATTTGTTTTAAAGCCACAACAATCAGTTAGTAAATAAATACTAGGGCACGTCTAAAAGGGGCAAGGTTTTTTTATTTAATTTTTTTAAAGATAGAATATTGCTTCATTGAAACTATAACGTCCTATTAGTTAGTGGGCACTGCAAGTTTCATCTGCGGCTTTAAATGCTTTAATTAGAGCCCAAACGATATGGGTTTTTTTGGGCCGATACCGATACCGATATTAGGAAGTAAAAAGGCCGATATTCCATATTCGGCCGATATTCTTTGTGTATATTATAGTACAGTACCAATCAAAAGTTTGGACACTTTCCCATTCGTGTGTCCAAACTTTTTACTGGTACTATATATAAAATACAGTATATACATAAACAGAATATATATACATAAACACATTTTTTGCAATGATCACTCAAATGTGGTGATCAAACACTTATAATGATGTGACAAAGATATGTAATGGAGGCAGGGCATTTAACAATTTAACAACAATTTATTCAAAATGAGTCTGACATCAGTGTACTTAACAGTAAAGTTTAAGTTTATTCAACTGTAATTCAATTAAATTTCATTCAACTTTATTCCGTTGAAGTTTCACTTCGGAAGATTCATTCACGGATTTGTGCTACTGTCTTCACACACAGACGAAACTTACTCACAAAGTGTGAAGTGTGACATAATATACCACTGTAAATAAATACAATTTAAATTCATGTCTCGCACACTTTAATGCCCTTTGAATGGAACATGTATGCTCCTTTCGAACTGGAATCATGGTGGAATATCATGTGAAGTCCACTTCGCAGGGCACTTACGGTCAAATAAGACAGCGCTTGAATGCTGCTGCCTGAACAAGAGACCTCCTTACTGAAGTGAAAGTGTTGGCTGGTGTCACTATCTTGCGAATGTGGCGGCGGATCTCCACCAAATTCGGGGGATCCCTTCAGCTCGAGGAGCCCTCTCGAACACCACCCTCCGCGCGTCGGTAGCCCCCCAGGATCGCAACTAATTTAACTGCTAACTTCTGGACCCCGGGGGCTATCGACGCAGGGGTGGTCTCATTCGAAGGGAGCCTCGAGACATACCCTCATTCGGCGTTGAAGGGATCCCCCAAATTTGGTGCGGATCTGCCGTGCCGTTACGGAGATATTGTCGTTCAAAGTTTCCATGGTATTCCATACACTTAAGATTTAAAGCGTTTCATCCAGGTCGCCAGTAGCAAACAATAGAGCGGGCAAACTACATAATTACACCATTTACAAGCATTTTATCTGCGTTTTATGTTCTGTAAAAAAAAAATTCATATCGGTGGCATATCGGCAGCATATTCGCAGATACCGATATATTTGCGACAGGCTCACATCGGCCGATAAAATCGCCAAAACGATATATTGGTCAGGCTCTACTTTAATGTCAGTGGATTCTGATCGGCTGTCAGTGTTTTGTCATTCATGTCGTTATTGTTATTGCTGTGGCGTGGATGATGCTATTTTCAATTGTAGAACAATTATTAAAACCTTAGTTATAGTTGTCGTCATTGATGTGAACGGGCCTTCAAAGCAACTATTAATGGCAGCCATGTTGTTTTGAATACTTATAGTAATGATAGTACTCGTAGTAACAGAAAAATAATCAACTAAAACCAACCTAAGCCCTTAGCCTTGTCAGTTTGACCGATTGGCTGGTTTTAGAGTGATTTTTGGGCAGTTTTGGGTTGGGGAACCAGCTTACCACCAAGCTAAACACCAGCCTAACCAAGAAGCCCCCTACAAAAATTAACCATGGTTTTATTATAGTAAAAGTATAGTAACCATGTTTTTTTTGATGGATTGATTACCATTTGTATTACCACAGTTTTACTAAAAATACCATGGTTAAAATATGGTTAGTATAGCAAAACCATGGTTAATTTGTGGTTACCATGGTTTAACTACAATAACCATGTTTTTTGGTTTTATTTGTAGTAAAACCATGGTTAATTGAGACTAACTAAACCATCTTAAACAAAAGCAGAGTTCCTCTACTCTAACCAAACATACCACAAGATATCATCCAAAATGCCACTATGAACAAATTAAATATGAATTATTTCTCAATTCAAAGTTAAAAATCTCAAACTCATGAGTGTACTACAATCACGTAAACCTCACACATTTTGGTAACTAGTTCTTCCCCAGAATCATTCATTGTAGGAAGCAGACTGATAAGAAACCATGCAGCCTGACAGCAGAAATTGCCAGCCAATCAGACTGCATCTTGCTGTTCTGGTAAAACTTCTGCTATAATTGTATACACTACATACAGTATAAGGCTGATGTCATCTGAGACTAAGACCAGGTCTAATTGTGTTTCAACATGCTGATATGGGGTGGATTTTGATATTCAGATGGTGTTTTGCGGTTTGTCAGATCTGTCAGTATGATCCCAGTGTTTGATCTGAGGAGTCTATTATGACAGTCTCATATAAACCTCTAAAATAAGCAAGACAGGAAAGCTAACCAGATGGACAGGATAGATATACGGGATCAGTATCATCATAACGATTATTATTATTTTGGGTTTCCTTTTCTTGTCTTCTATCTATCCACCATTGCCACGTCTGACTAAACACCTCAAATGAGCTAAAGAAACAGTATGGCCAGCCGGTTAACCTTCCCCGAATTGGCAGCTCACACACACACACACACACACACACACACACACACACACACCTGTCCTTGTTCCACAGCTCCATGAATTTAGGGACAAAAGCTAGGGAGGATGGAGAGAAGGAAGGAAAGGACGAAAATAATCTATAGTGGTACCTATTTGCTAAGTGATACAATCTTTGCTCACTTCCCCTTGAAATGAGGTTGCTTCTGGGAAAAGGATCTCATTTTCTCTCAGCCAATCGGCTTGCGAGCATACGGGTAACGTGTGGGATCTCTGCGGGACAGACCCACGCCCACAATGCACACACACACACTGGTCTGGATTCACATCGTAAATCTATGAGGACACCTGGGAATATAGGATGTAAGCCTGGAATTAAACGCAATTGGATTTGGGAACTTCGGCTTCGGGAGAATCGTTGAGTGACAGCTGCATTCCCCTACAATGTCCGACCGTCGATTCTGGCAAAAGCTGATATGAGATTTGATGGGGTAAAATTAAATATCCTCACACTCGACCACAGGGGAAGAACTTATGACGGTTTGGTCCAGACGGTTGAGACTGGGGGGGAGGATGCTGATGTGAACCCTACACTAGAACATACACTATTCTGTCCTTCCTGCCACAATAATTAGGACAGAATATTTACAATATTTCACCACTGTGTTGGTGTTGATAGTAAAAAAAAAAATTAAATTAAATTAAATGTATTTCATGTCTGCTCTTTGCTCAAAAGATTTGAATAGCGTTTCTAATTTAAACTACAAAATGTAACTAACAGTAAACTACGATAGATAGACTATAATAGGGAAATTTTAATCATTTTAATGAATCAATTTCAATCTCAATGTTTCTATTTTTGTAATCTACAAATAAAAATGATTCAGTATCACCCTTTTCATTTGAGGAAAAAATTGTTTAGCTGATTAATTAAATGTTTTGACTGTATTTAGGGATAATTTCTGTTTGGTCAAAAAATGGCATAGAGAGTCATTAAAAAGAACATTTATCTTTGAACATAACATATATAATTTTGATATATTTCAAATATAAAAAAGTAAAAATAAATAATAAAAATATAACATAATAATAATTATTATTATTATTTAATACATAGAAAAGTATTAAAACAATTTACATAATATTAATTTATTTATTTATTTAGCATTACATACATTGTCCAACCATAGAATAAATTACAGAATGAGATTTTTTTTTTTGTTCATTTGTTTGTTTGCTTGTTTGAGCTAGATTTTTAGTAATATGAACAGTATGAGTGTTCACTGAGGAGGTCACTGATGCTGAAGACCCTCGTATAAGTCAAATCGTTGGGCCGCAAATGTCGATATGCTAAACACAAGCTGCCGCTAAATGTGCGCTTGTCGTGCGGTGGGGGGCCTGCGGCGGATAGACCGATCAGAGGATGCGAGGTGGGGAACCGATAAAACTGGGGGTCAATACGCACGCTAATCATACACAACACACGCCGTTCTGGCGGATGCTGCTGGAAAAACACATCAGTCGTCACTCACACTCAAGGCCGAATCAGAATATCACGCCGGGGGGGAGAGCATAGTGAGAGAGAAAAGAGTGTAAAAATAAGGTAAAGAAGAAAGAAAAAAGGAATAGTAATAAACTTTAGTAAAAAAAAGAGTTCACACATCACAAAGAAAAAAAATCAATGAGTGATTAATTTTTGAGAACCTCTGAAACCAATTCAGTCAAACACATTTCATAGCGATTCAATGACTCAGAAGAAGGAATTCTTATCAGTGGTTTATACTTTTTTACAAGGCCATAAATACAAAGGAAAGGCAATGAAAATATGAATCATCAAATGTCATCTTGTAGTCTGCTCCTACAGGTGACACTTTTATATATCATCAGTTTGCATTTGTTTCAACAGCACAGGTTAAACAGCACTGGGATGACCAGACTGCTAAAATCCCCCCCAGGGACCCTCATCTAACAGATCAACTCCCAAATCCCTAAGCAGTCCACTGACAAATACACTGCACACACACACACACACACACACTTTCTCTCTCGGTCCCTCTCTAGGCGCTCAAATCCCTCGAGATTCCCTGTTAAGTGGAATTGTGCCTTCAGGGGATCTGCATCATTATCACCCATACAAGTGCTCGGGGGAGAAAGTTCACCTGCGGCCCTCTCAGCCATTACGTTAGCCTCGAATAAAGCACTTTATGAAACACCTTACATAGTTTGACCAATAACAAAAATCTTCAGACACAATTTGACTCGGAGACATTTATAACCCATTTGTTTTTTTGCTATATATATATATAATATATATTATATATATATATATATTATATATTAATATATAATTATTTGTTCAGGGTTTGGCTAAAGATACAGCAACGTCTGGAAACCAACAATAAATTAATTTTTCTGCCTACTGGATTGTGTTTTATTAACGTCTACACCTACCCCAACCCTAAACCTACCCCTTACACTAATGCAGATACAGTAAGTATCATTGTTCAGCGTGAGAAAAGTGATGTAATGTTGATGTGGGCATGCGCAGTAAGGCCTGGTAGGACAATCTGGCAGGATAATATGTCAGGACACCGGTCATTTAGCGTAAAATGAGGGTCTTGTAGCACTCTAAAGGGTTTTATTTTGTGATAATGACCGGTTAACTGTATATTATTCTGCTCATTACACATCTGCTTATCAGAAATATAAATGTACATTAAATATGAATGCAATATCACACTCGCAGCTCATGTTATTCGTGTCCAAATAACAGCAAATGTTAGGGAAAACAGTACAATTTCAATTCCATAAACAGTTAGATAAACAGGAACACTGAAGTGCAATATAGACATGTAAACTCCTTAATCACATTATTACCGTCGTGTAGGACTTTTTGCCGCATTTTGCGACAGGATACACACACGGCAGTGGTCAACCGTTTGACGGCAAATAAAAGAGCTTCAACACCCGCCGTCGTCTGTATGCACGTACAAATAATTAACTGCACTTGAAGCTTTCATAAAATTTAAAATCAAACACCCAAAACTGTACATGGCAACATCACGAAGACGAACTATATGGTCATACGTGAAATTCCGGAGGGGACGTCAGATGGCGTCACGTGGGACGTAATGACGTATGCCATTAATCGAACTATGTACTATAACATGTAAAACGGGAACATAAAAGAAATATTCTAAAAGCAACTCATGTAAACACCATAATCATAATATTGGCTTATTTAGAATAAGGTAAATAATTCGATTACTGATGTCCATGTAAACGTAGTCATTAAGTCACTCATTAAGACTCATTTTGCCACCTGCTGGCATACCAATGTATGTATGTATATATGTTTGTCTGTTTAGCTAGCTAGCTACCATTTGAAAGTTTGGGGTTGGTCTGATATTTTTAATGTTTTTGAAAGAAAACTCTTATGCTCATCAAGGCTACATTTTATTTATCTATCCATCTATCTATCTATCTATCTATCTACAGATAGATAGATAGATAGATAGATAGATAGATATTGCATTCTTGCGGAATAAAAGTATTTATTTTTTAATAAATAAACAAACAAACTGAATTGGATCCACATTAGATACTAGGCAGATGTATTTTACCTTTAACGTCTCACTCAGCATGTACACGTCACACATTCAAATGTTCATACTGCAGTGCAGAGGTGGTATGAATGCATTTACGCTTTGAATTGCAACTCATGTGCAAGCGTTACATTTTTGGCAAAATGTTGATTCTTGTGCGCAGTCAAAAACATGTTGACTGTGTGATGCCTGTGACAGTGCATTTTACCCAGCATGTAATGTGGCTCTTTAATTAGTTCAGTTACCTGTATAATCTGCTTTATGAGTTTACCATTACCGTTTGCACCATAATTGCTCCGTAAATGTTAAAAAACAGTAATTATGGAATGTATATAGCCTGTACACATACACACACAGGTAGGCAGACAGTGAATTGTAATTTTCTGGACTAAAGCTGCCATTAACAACTTTCTCTGAATTCCACAGATGCGGAGGCCGAGGGCAGCTGACTCCTCGACCTCAATCACTGCTGACCTCCACGACACCAGAATCCCCTCACAGCACCCCCGAATGACCCAGATTTCACTGCGGCTGAAGACCAGACTAGTTTCCTTCACCCCCCTTTAACACCAACTCCTCTGTCTCTGTTTTTCTCTTTGAATTATTCTAACAGACTCCCTTAAGAGCAATCCAATCAAAGAGCTCATGGCTGTAGATACATCAGCCAACGCACTCGGTGAGAAAACCACATGCACATTAGCATTAAAACTTAGCCAAGCATGAACAGAAATTCTGAGATAATGCTGGTAATAAAATACTCTTTTTTTTTTTTAAGCCACACTTTTTTTAACTGAGGTATACGTTTGAAATGACAAATATGGGCTGGAGGTTTCATTCAAATTGAAAAACAAACATTATCATTTCCATAACGTCCAACTGGTTTGTTTTTAAAGCCACAGGGACGGAAGCATGGTGTCATTTGGATTTTCTTAGACAAAAAAAAAAAAACTGCCAGGTGTGCAAAGCAAATGTCTGACTGAGCAATTACAACTTGTGTTAAAGCAGCACTATGTAACTTTTGGCGCTGTAGCGGTTAATAAACAGAACTGCAAGAACATTCCAACCGGAGCTACTTCTCTAAGTTTATGTCTATGGCGATTCACGCAGGTATGTGTTCCTCCGCTGCGGTGACGACCAGGCTACAATAGTCCAAATATAAGTACTTATTATAAGTGTACCGTAGTGATCCGGAATAAGACAAAAATGCAGTTTGGAAGATGAATTCATGATGTTCTCGCTCATTATATACATTTTTGCTAATTTTGAACAAAGAAAAAGTTACATAGTGCTGCTTTAAAAGCACACAGGTAATCCAGTGACAACAAGCCCAACACACACACAAAAACATCTAAAAATAACAGCATATCTATCTACAAACAGCTGTAACTACTGCATGACAATTAAGGAGATTATTCAGTAAAATAAGCATCAGACAGCATTTTCAATTTAAAAAAAATGTCTTCATATTGTCATTGTTTCAGAAAAAAAAGAGATTTAGCTTGCCTACGGGGTTGCTAAAGTGTTTTGGATGGTTGCGTGTCTTGGATGGTTCCCAGTGGGTTTGTATGGAGATTCAGTGTTCTAAATGATTTTAAGTATGGGTTTTATTTTATTTTATGTAATTATTTTATTTTATTTTTCTCACCCATGTCATTTTTGGGTGAACTATTCATTTATAATTCACAGATGACATTTCGATTGACATATAGCTGTGTAATATACGCTCACACAGCAAGCTCAAATCCAACAGGACCTGCACCTACATCGAGGCTTTTGACAGGATATAAAGAAGACAACGTCCTCCCCCGATTGCTCAAATCACCACTGAGAATAACACATGTGGAATAATTAAACCTTCGCTAGAAACTTTTCTTTTTAAAACATTACCGGCGCTGAGCTGGACACATTGACTTAACAGCTGGGGTTTTTGCACAGATGAAAACTAGCGATTATGTTGGCAATTGTGGGGCTGGGTTATAAAAAAACAGAATAGCGAGTTGATTATAGGTTAGTTTAACCTTATTTTATAGTTGAGCATTCAGGCTGTTTTCAAACAATGCCAGTGTAACACTGAGTCACAGAAAATATTCCAACTCATTTTGACCCAGCGTCACTCAATATTAATGTCACAATGATTCCCGGTAATACAACCTGCCCCCCCCCCCCACCCCCTCGTTCTAATCTTTAGGTTTCTCTTGCTTATCTTGAGAGGCCTACCAGCAGTGACTGCAAGAACTCCAGCCGTGGCAATTTTAAAGCATTTAGACAAGCTACTGTGGAATGACTAACTGGTAAAACAACATTTTCTCTCTGATAAAAGTCAATACATTCAGAAAAAGTGTACTTAAGAAGCTTAGTGTTTGAAAAATCATATTCATATTTTTTAAATCTGTACATTTCCGTTTCCTTGTTCGGTGTGTGTGAAGTTGGGGTACATCTGTATTTACTGAGACTGTTTCGTGGCCTTTGCTTCTGTCAGCTTGATTCACTTCCGCAGATAGCTCCACACATTTGTCACTTTAGAAGTGGTGGGTGGGGGGTGTGGGGGTTTGTGGGGGGGATTTGGTCGGCCTTTAAAATCAACATAAAATCAAAATGTCCTTGTTTACATTCTTAAAGCGATAGTACACCCAAAAATGAAACGTCTGTCATCGTCTCATCCTCATTTCTGCCTAAATGTAAATTTGTATGACTTTCTTTAAAAGTTATATAAATATTAGAACAAAATATTCTTATAATGTTCTCATAACATTTAAAAGAGTTCTGATAAAACCTTCTCAGATGTTTTTTGTAATCAATGAATGTTTCCATGATGTTGAGAGATATCATTCTTAGAATATGGAAAAATAAAAATCCTTTTAACGTTATATCTCTGGTTAAAAATACAATTAATAGAACACTGCAAGAAACACACACACACACACCCACACACACATATCTCTAACATTCAAAATTATAGCTTTGGTAAAAAAAATTTTTAACATTGCTTTTTGTAACCTTTAAATAATTATAATCATGACAAAAAAAACTGGATACTTTTTAACATTCTTATAGAATATTAAAAATAAACATTCAAATAATGTTATATTTCAGGTGAAAATAAAGTTAATAGAAGACTGTAAGAAACAATTTTGAAACACTTAAATATTGCTATAATCATGACAAGAAAACTGTTCATTTTAACGTTCTTAGAATATTAAAAATGAATGTTCAAATAATGTTACATTTTGGAAGAAAATAAAGCTAGTAGAACATTGTAGAAAATGTTTTTGTAACCTTTAAAGTGTGATACAATCACGACGAGAAAACTAGACATGTCAGCATTTTAGAAACATTTCAAAACAATGTTCCCACAACATTGTATAACCAAAGTTTATTACCTTGGACTATCCCTAGGTAAACAAGATTAGTTATGATTTCTGTGATTCTTCTGGATGAATATCCTGTTTTGCTGTGAAATATGTGACTTTGATTCAGTAAAATTGGTTGTGAATTCTGTTTTGTGTCGGAGTGATTAATGAGAAACACGGAATAATAATCAGTAGCTCTGAAAACAAACAGATTTGCGGAGGGATCTAAAGGTCAGGAACTGTGAGTAAATTATGCAAACAAACACACACAAGCACAAGACCTGATACATCTGTGAAAGTAAGACTCAAAAACGTGAAAGACAGAAGTCCTGCGACATTCGGAGAGAAAGCATTGGGCAACCTGTAAACAAGAAGAAAACATGGAGGCTAAAAGAACTAGCGAGTATCAAAAGCCAACATCTAGCAAATGCATTTTCTCAGGAATGTCTATTCTCCTGCCAGTCCTTAACAGAAAACGCCCCTCAACACACACACACACACACACACACTCTTATCGGCTCCGCTGACTCACACTCTTCATCTCCCGCCTCGCTCCATCCACTTCTAAAGTAGCTTTGAAGTTATTTTGGAATCAATACTTCATGGAAGCCAGCGAACGACTATCAGGATACTGAAGGGAACAGTGAACTAGATTTAAGGAGCCGTTTGGTAAAGAGGGCCAGACCGACCCTGTCAGAAAGCCAAAGTTACGCTCTCAGACAGACGCAGAGCTGGAACGGCTGGGATTCCACGGCCCGATCGCATGAGAAAACAGCTATTTTACAACGAGTAGTTTAGGTGAACATAGTTCTCTTATCACAGCTAGCGCTTTCATATTCTACATTATTATTTGTATCAAACTAGCTAAGCTAGCCACAACCTTCATACATTTTCATTATAAATCCATGATGGCTTATGTCAGCGCAGTTTCGCTCCAAACATCAGAATTCCACTAAAAAATCATGGACCAGTTTATCTTTGAATAAGATCTTAACTGGTTTGTAAATGTGCAACATGCAACATGAAAGTGCCAAGAAACTCATATGGTAGCCAGCAATGATTTTAACAAAACAAAAAAATAAAATAAAATTATTATTTGTTTATTTAAAGCTCACAAACAAAGCAATGCCTGACTGGCACACATACTGTAGATGTTTGCTCATTATGTTGGTTTTCTGGTGGCTTATTTAGTGGGCACAGCTTGAACACATATGTTTTGATGCTAAAACCTTTTTGCTGTTGACGGTTTTGAGCTTATTTCATTATTTAATTTATTTCTGATAATTATTATTTTTGTAAATATCTTAATAAGCTTATTTACAAGTATTTTTTTTCCAATATTCTGTTATATGCACCAAAATAAACAAATAAATAAATATTAATAAAACATGAATACTACTACTACTTATTTATTATGCATGCATGCATACATGCATGAATGAATGTATGCATGAATGAATGAATGACGACCCAGAGCCCGACCCAACAAGCAATACCACACGCACAAGGGAACTGAAAAAAAAAAAAAAAAAAAAAGAAAAAAAATAAAAAAAAACAAAAAAAAAAAAAACAAAAGTCTCATAAGCAAAACCTGACTGGCATTACTGTAGAGGGCTTTTTATTTATTTCTGATACGTTTTATTTTATGTAATTATCTTAATAAGCTTATTTTTTCAAGTTATAAGCATTCTTTTATATGCAGCAGCAAAAAAAAAAACTAAACAAACAAAAAACACAATAAGACCATACAAAAGCTTATTTTTATATTTTTTACTTACATATATGTAACAACGTTCGTAGTTCGGGAAGAAGGAGACGGGAACCGGCGAACATTCAAACAAAACTTTAATAATAAAATAAACACAAAACAGCGTGACAGCCCCTCGAGGACGACTGTCGTGCACAAACAAAACCAAAACACAAAATAAAATCCAGGCCTGGTCCTCTCTCGTCTTTCCAACATTGTCATCACTCCTACTTTTATCCTTCCGGAGCTCCTCCGTGGGACTCGAGAACGGTGAGTGGCGCAGGTGTCGTGCATTAGCATTTACTCCACCGGCCTCGCTCCGTTCCCACGGCTCTCGGCCCCGCCCCTCTCGTCACAATATATAATTATACATTTACATGCAGTCGGTGGGTTAGTATTGAAATGGCATCAGGGTTTAATTTAACAACAGGACACAAAGTCTTGCATCTATTTGTCTGATCAGCTAATTTTGCCAGAGGAAATCTAAAGGCTTGTCAATCATGGTGGAAGCTGCTCTTGAGAAGATCACTCGCCTGCTCTCACAGCGCCCGTGGACTTGCATTCACGAGAGCACGTGTCTGATGAATGCTAATTAAACAGATTACAACAGTGGTACAAGTGACTTGTGGTGATAAAGGAGGTGACCTACTACTAATGTTCTCCACCCATTCTATTTAATCCAATTGAAATTCTTTCTGCTCGCCTCTTTGTTCCAGCTCAACCTGCCACTCAAATGATCATTGTATTCCCGTTCACTTTTTCACTCCACAAAGCGTTACGTAAATCCAGCATGGATGCAGAGGCTATTCAGCGTACCGACAAAGAGCTGCATTGTCTTATTGTGTGTCTCTCAAAGTTTAGCATTTAAAGGCAAATAAACAGATGCAATGATCTGATAGTGAGATAAACACCCAATCCCAGCAGCAAGACAGCAACAAAATGAACCTTTTTTGAGCTTCTCTTGGAAGAAAAACAACACACATTCTTTAAGGAGACAGCCGTGTAATCTGAAATTGGGTCTAAAGGGGTCATTACACAACCCAGTAAGCATACATACATTGACTAGACATCTGTAAAGGAACATTTCGTTGTATATTATCATATTTTATATGTGGGTACTATGGAAGCCTGTTTGTGTCTCAGAGCAGTGTTGTTTTAGATACTATTATAGCTTTTATTTATTAGTTTATTTTTTCAAATTTGCAGTTATTTTTGTGTTTTTGTTATTTGTATTGTTTTTTTTATATGTCTACAGTACATAGTTTTTATTAATTTTATTTCAGTTATAGTTTTAGTTATTTTAGTATATCAAAATACACTTCATGAAAATGAGAAATAAAAGAAAATCCAATAAATTCTTTATTTAATATTTATATTTTATTTAATTTCAGTTAACATTTACTTTTATTTGAAGTATCATTTTTTATGGTTTTGGTTTTAGTTAACTCTATTAACCCTCTAATAACCTTGTAAAAAGACAAATGCAAAACAAATTTTAAATAAAAGTCACATTGCAAGATATAAAGTCATACTCTGAAAAGTAGTGGCATTGTGAGATATAAAGTTAAAATTGTGAGAAACAAAGTGGAAATTGTGAGATATCAAGACACAATCACACATTGATCAATGTGATTTTAAATCAAATTGTGAGAATTGATGTAATAAGAAGAAATAAAGTTGCAATTGCAAGAAATATGGTTGAAATAAAGTCACGTAAGAAATCTTTATCTTTGTGAGATATTAAGCCACACAGTGAGATATAAAGTCATATTTGTGACAATTAAAGTCACATTTGATATAAAGTCGCTTTGGGAAGCAAAGCCATTTTGTGAGATATCTCATCTCATCTTTTCACTCATCCCTCCCTTGCTCTTCACCCATCTCATCCATTTATTCAGAAAAAACCTCATCACATGGGGTCTCTTAAGCCCCGCACCCATACACAGGAAGTCCACTCCCCTTGCCAACGTACACAGTTGCTAAGCGCTCCTGCTGCTCTTCTAGATCTAATGAGGGCTTCTTTTTTTATAGCTGCCAGTGGCCAAACATTTTATTCTTTTTTTTTTTGTGCCAACAGGAAACAAACTCAAGATGATAAGGTGGCCCATTCAAACTAAGCCAGTAAGCTGCGTTTCATTTCCAATTGTGATCGTCTTATGCCCAACCTGAGGTAAATCCGCCCAGTGATACACCAACACTTATTTCCTCCAGAGATCTATCTGAGATTAGCAGGCAATGTGGCTTAAGGACTCATATCTGCTCAGCTTTCAGCATCTTTGCTGGCCTCGCGAGCTTTTTTGCAGTCGACCGTCCCGCTCGACGGCCGGCAGGAAGAGATAATGAAAATCAGAGATAAAGACGATAAGGCTGAAATGGCGGCAGTCGTTTTTGAACGGAGAGCTCAATCCAGCGCAGACAAACAGATTAGGAATGACATTTGTCTGCTTGGATTGATAACTACATCTATGGCAGTGAGGTTTACAGAAAGGGGCTGGACAGATTATGTCAACATCCAAAGGCATATCATGCTGGCGGAGAAAAGGATCGACAGAGCGTGTCTATCAAAAAACCTTTCCCGAACCAGAATAGAACACGGAATTGAATTGAAGTGATAGCGGTTGGAGAAATTCGGGTGAGTACCTGCGTCTCGCAGGTGTGTACAGTAAAGCGTGACTCATCTCTCAGAGATGCTAAAAATACACAGCCTATGCATTTACTCCGCAGGAACGGGCACGCCGGATCAGATGCTGCGACGGCGGACGGGTTTCGTGTCACAGCAACATACACTCTTAAAAATAAAGGTGCTTCACGATGCCATAGAATAACCTTTTTGTCTAAATGGTTCTATAAAGAACCTTTAACATCTGAAGAACCTTTCTGTTTCACAAAAGGTTCTTTGTGGCGAAAGAAGGTTCTTCAGATTACAAAAAGGTAAGAAAGAGATAGTTCTTTAAAGAACCTTTGACTGAATGGTTCTTTGTGGAACCAAAAATGGTTCTTCTATGGCATCGCTTGAAGAAACTTTTGAAGCATCTTTATTTTTAAGAGTGTATGTGGCTGCTTTTAGATCGCCACAATACATAAGTCAACGTGCCCTTCACGCCGACCTCTAGTAGAAGTACTGTGGGGTACCAGCGATGCTATCAGACTCTAATACCTTCATGTAGCATGGAATTTTATTAAAAAAAAAATGCTACAGTTCAAAAATACCATGGTATTGGCAGGAAATATGTTAGCACATTCTAAATGGAATTCAGAGTGATAATATGCATGAGATGACAATTTGGTAAAGTCAAAATCCAAAGGTTTTGAGTTTTGTATGTTTAGGTTTTTGGGGTTGGGATTTATAGTTAGGTTTAGGTTGGGTTGTTGGTTTTTTCCACATATTTTGTATGATTTTGCCATAGAGTACAACATATTATGACTCTACTTTTTTCATTTACTTGGCGTTTTGGTCTTAGATGGCTGCAGACTATGGAATGCTTGTTGATATGAACATGTAAAGTTGGTTTTTGAGAGTTTGGAAAAAGTATGACATCAAGTCAGAATACAATAAGTAGGATTTCCAAATCTGGCTTCCCTAAATCTCATTGGTTAATGGAAATCCTGGTAACACTTTATTTTACAGTTTTACACAAGTTACATTTACTTACCATAGTAATAACAATAAATTATGCTTTATTACATGCAATTTTTTTTTTAACCCTTCTAAATCACCTCCTCCTAACCATATAGTAAGTACATGTTGTTAATTAAATTACTCAGTACTTAAATGTATAATTACCCTGTAACAAGGAAACCTTAAAATAAAGTGTAACCACTTTTTAAATGCCTTAATGACCATTTCATTAATATTACAATTATCTGTTATGTTATATATATATTATATATATAATATATCTATATCTATACTATAATATATATAATATATATATATGTGTGTGTGGTGTGTGTTGTGTGTGTGCTCGTGTGTGTGTGTGGTCTGCGTGCGTGTGGTTGTGGGTGTGTTTTATGAAGTACACTCAATCTACATTTATTTATTTAAAAAAAAATTCTGAGAATGCTGAGGCAAAGATAACATTTCCTCATTTTTCACTATTGTAAATCCTTGTTTTTTCCCCCTCTATATTCTTGTAAACAAACTATTCCCATTGAAATTGGCCCAGTTGAGGGGAAAAAAACTTAGTTGGTCTAAGTTGGTCATTTGCTAGTCAAAACAAGTCATTTTCTGGTTCAAGCTGGTCCAATCCATGCATGTCATTAGCTGTAGCTGGTTGACTGGCTGCCAAGTTCTAAAACCCAGCTTGACCACCTTACACTGATATGAGCAGCTGCTAGCTGGTTTGTTGGTCCAAGATGGCCTACTAAATTATGAATAACCAGCTTGGAGCAATTAAATACCAGCTTAGACTTACTATAAACCAGCTAGCATGTTCCATGACACAGCTACGGTATCAGCTTAAGCTGGATATTCCAGCAGGGAATGGATCCACAGCCTTCTCAGACACAAAGTAAACTCTAGTGTGTGGGCGACCTTAGCTGCACGCTTTGCATCTATTAAAATATTTAAGGCTTCAAAAAAAAAAAGTATTGCTTGAAATTTAAAACCCAGGGAAAAAAGTGTTGCTGATCTTGTGACAGCAGAACTGGGGTAAAAATGAAAGGAGCATGCAACATCAATACACAGAGTCCAAAAATGACAACATAACCCCTGTAGCACACTACAGGAGAAAACACACACACACACACACACACACACACACACACACACAACAACAACAACAGCAGCGGTACACTATCGAGCACATCAACCTCTCCTTTAAAGCCCTATTGAGAGTTGCATGCTGTGATTGATGGAAAAACAACAAGATGAAATCTGAAAGATGGTGTGTTTCTGATGACCTCAGCCCATGTGCCACTGCTAACACAGGCATCAACAGATGAGGTGGCTTTTCCAACTCTTCATCCTGGTCACAGAAAACAATTCCATCCCTGGGGTCCAGCAAGAGTTTTCTCAGCTTTCATGAGAGCAAGGGTGAGAAATGAACAAAATATTTATTTCAACAGGCTAAGCTGACCCATGCTTGACTTCAGGATGAAATCGCAGCGTTTCCTTTTTATTCCTACTATAATCTCGTTACAGATGATACCACTTTTTTCTTCTACCACATGATGACAGCATTTTTTGTATCGGTCATATCATACATTTAATTTTCTTCCCCCTTATGTCCACTTATATTTAGAACATTAGTCATGTTTTTTTTGCACCAAAATATGTCAAAAAAGTTTATTCATGACCATTTTCACCACAGCAAGAACACCACGATTGCATGCAATAAATTAATTAATATTTTAAAACTTTAATATAATTGTATTATACCCTATGTAGGCTCGTGAGATATAATATTTTAGATTAGATTAGATTAGATTAGATGTTTTCTTATTTTATACCAACTATCACAGGCTAATCTGTGAAACTTGCAGTGCAATATCAGTCATAACATAGATTTATTTATTTCTAAAATATGAAATATTTTATATCCAAAATATGACTGAAGAACACCATGGAGTGCAATGCAATAAATGCATATTTCATCATTCCAATATTATATTTTATTATTCTAATAATGTCATATAATAATATTAGAATTATAAAATATTGACTAAATAAATAATCAAATAAATACATTGTATCAGGTTTTAATATTATATTATATTATCCATCCAGAACACACTGCTTTTCCTATGTAGGGTTGTGACTTGTGGGATATTACGTTATGTTATGTTATGTTATGTTTTCTAATTTTATACCAAATCAGAATAACATTTGTAAAGCGTGCAAACACGGTCAATGCATTTTTTCTTCGTCTTTGATTAGAGACCTAGTATTGGTGCAGAATCTAAAATTTCCCCTATTTTTTTCCCCAAACACCCCCAAAATTGGCTATTTCAGATATTAAATTAGAGTTTGATTCCTCAATGTGTAAGATATTCCTTATGAATCATATTACATTCTGTACAGCAGGAAATAATAACAAGCAGCAGAAAGTTAAAAAGACGCTCGCATGAAAAATAAATGTGCTGAGATGATTAGAGATGAAGGAGTAGCGTATGCGCACACACTTGACAAAAATTCCCCCTCACCATATATAATTCTGTTCTCTGCACTCTGTGTGTTTTCCCTGCTCTGTGTTCCCAGGTAATAGGGTCAGAGCATCTCATTGCTGCTGGAGTTGCAGACTTCTATATTATCATTTGGCTGCCAGCACAGCCTCGGAGCACAAATGTAATGATATTTTGTTACCCACCATCTGCCGCACGGCCCAAAACACTTCCTATGCAATACAAAACCCCTCGCGGAGCAAGGCCGTGCACGGCCACATATGACAGGCAATACTCCCACCACAACGCACACACAAACAGACAGCTGCTGTGATAAGGTCACGTAATCTGACAAAAGGCTAGCATAACGCTAGCTAAACTATACACAGATTCAGCCCACAGGGAGAGTGGAAGATGAACCAAAACCCTTAACCCAAACTCAAAACCCTTAAAGGAACAGTTCACCCG
The DNA here is from genome assembly GCA_018155175.1 of Sinocyclocheilus anophthalmus. NCBI lineage: Eukaryota > Metazoa > Chordata > Actinopteri > Cypriniformes > Cyprinidae > Sinocyclocheilus > Sinocyclocheilus anophthalmus. The sequence goes on from JADLZN010005427.1 coordinate 138,485, forward strand.
ATGGGAATCATGTCGTTTACTCACCGTCGTGTCATTCCAATCCTTTTCTGCCTTCCGTTAAACACTAAATTAGATGTTAGGCAGAATGTTAGAGCTTCCTTTGCAACAAAAGTGCATGGTTATTCATGCTTAGCAGGGTAATTATATGAACCAAAATGAAAACATTAAATTCATTTTTGATAACTAAAATAAAGCCTAAATAAAATAAAATACCAATATTAGATGAACAAATTTAACTCAATGAAAATTAGAAATGTTGAAGCACTAAAATCACTGACTGGAAATAAATTAAAACTAAATGCAAACTAAAACTGAAATAAAATTTGAAACCTAAATAGTATTTAAAAAATGAAATTAATATACTAAAATTAAATTGAAGCTGAAATAAAAAAGCTAATTCAATATACAAGTATTAATTAAAAAAAAAACTATAATAGTATGTAAATAACACTAAAATAACACTGCTCACAAGTTCCAAAAATACCAAGAAGCAGCAAAAAAGTAGCAGAAAAACGCTTTTTTTCTCAATCTTCTGACAGAAACAGGCAAAATTTAACTTGTTAAAATAATTTTGGGGCATTTTTTTTTTTAGGTTTAAGCCTAAACGCAGAGTTTCTTCAGTAAAGTATAATTAGCTTAAATAAAATAAATTTTTGTTTTTTTTCTTACTTTAAGGTAAAAAGTACACCTTGGTAACTGGCATAAAAACAGTTGAAGCATCAAAATACCTAAATATCTAAAATATCTAAAGCAAAACAAAATAACTCAAATGAAATAAAACTAAAACTGAAATAAAAATATTTCCGAAATAGTAATACTTTATAATAATAAAAAATACACATAACAAAATTACAAATTAAACTAAGATTTAAATGAAAACTGAAAATATAAAAAATAAAAGGCAATTAAATATAATTTATAAAAAAAACTATTATAGTACATCAATAACACAATTAACTTAAAAAAATGTAAGTACCATAAAAGTACTCACATGTACTCATTGGACAGGGAGAGACCAAATTTAAACTGTTAAAGTCATTTTTGGAGGAGTAATTTCTTCAAGTAAAGTCTGTACAGAAATGCAGATATTCTTGAGCAAAACATGATCAGCATTTGCATTGTGGTTCATGCTAACACAGTATCTGCACTTTCAGACAAGAATGGAGAAACGTGGCCCTGACTACATGAGAAGAGCGGAGGAGAAAGTGTGTAGACAGTGTGTGAAAGAATGCTTGTGGCAAGGACCAAGCCAGAGTGACCACTAAAAGCCCAGGATCGGGAGAACTGTCGCTATCAGTTTCCGTTAATTTCTGCTAATAGGTCCTGCAGTCATCCGCTAGCCAGAACTTTGGCCGCGTATAATGGTAATTAGATTTTCTTTTTGGACCGTTCGCCGAACGCTTGTCAACATCCTGTCACATCCTTGAAAATCCTCATAGTGACACAGCCTAAAAGCCATTTTTTGGCTGGGCACCAAAGCACCGCTAGGCACCAAGCATCTGGCAAAAAAAATAACACAAACTAAAACTAAAGAAGAAACAAAAGCGGCGTTCAGGAAGAAATGTCCCACAGAAAACCCTCGTTATTCTGTTGGCCTGATCCAATCAGACAAACGTGAAACATTATCCTTGCTTTTGCTAGCGGCTAGTTTTATTTAGCAATTAGTCATTCCCTGATCACATTCCAGAGCCTATCAATGATTAACAAAATGTTGAAGCATAATGGATGGATTTGCCTTGGGGGTCAGAACTTTAAATAATTTAAACCGTCATTCCAGGGTAAATACAGAAGCATTACTTATGTATTTATTCATAAAATATAGAAATAAATGTTAATCAAGTGGTCTCATTCTAAAAAGACAGCATCTGTGTTTTCTTTGACAAGAGTTGATCTGCAGCCAATTATGAACAATCCTCAAGGAAATGAGATCTGGTACATCGATCCTGCCCCAGGTTGCCTTTGACTCTGAAACAAACACATGCTTTGGTGTCCAGAGGTGTTTGTTTTGATGAAAACACATTTCAAAAGCCTAAAATAGTGTGTGGGAAGTTCATGCCGTGAAGTATTCAGTCATTCATGAAAAAAGTAATGATCAGTCCAAATAATCAGTCCACATTTTTCCAGATTTTTGGGAAAAGCAATATATCCACTTCACTAATTAACAGAAGTGGTGTTTTTTTAAGCATATATATAATACATATAGATTTAATATATAATATATTATAAATATATATATGTGTGTGTGTGTGGTGTGTGTGTGTGCTGTGTGTGAAGAGGTTTTTGCAAAAACAGAGAAGACAGATACAGATAGCAAACTGAAAATTTTCAAAAATCATGTTTTTATTATGTTATCATGTTTTTATTGTGTTTTATTGTGTTAGTTAACTGTATTTTTTTGTTATTATTTAACCTAATCAAAATAACCCAACTGCAGTTTTGAATTTTGTGCATAACCCCCCCCCCCAACGCCAATTAATTGCGATTAATCACATTGTTATGCACAAAATTCAACAATGAATTCAAAAGTAGTGTATTGCGCACTTTTATTAAAGTACTGCTATATGAACAAAAGTGAAAATAACATTAGTGCAATAGAACTTTAAACAAATAAGGTACTTTTTTACAGCAGTATTCCTTTTACACATTAGCAGTTCAAATATTTCTTGTAAATCTCAAATTATAACATTAATGTAATCAAATTAAACATAAAAACAAAGCTATTTGCCACTGCCAGGGCATTAACGTTTTTATAGAAAATATTTTATAGTTTGTTATAGAAAAACAAGTCCAGAGCCTCGATCATAACATTATAACAGGCACCTTCCGAGTAGAGACCTGCACTATCGCGGGACCCAACGCAACAGAGTGTGCGGCGCGGGACAACACTTGATGGGCGTGGGCGAGTGCGGGTGCGGGCGGGTAGAGATTGTGTGCAGGATGCGGGAGAATAAGGGTGTATCACACTAGGCAATCTTAACCGTGCCCGAGCGAGTTTGAACCCCAGAGCCCGGTTCATTTGACTAGTGTGATCAATCCGTGCTGCACTCGGGCACGGTTCGTTTAGCTGGCCCTGGCTCGGTTGGAAGAGGTGGGCCAGAGCACGGTTCAGTTATATATAGATCAGTGAGTGTGAGGGCTGACCGCGCCGGATCGTGGAACTTCTGATACGTGCTGCATGATTGCATGAACATTTCTGAGCAGCAAGAGTGATAGATCTGTAAAGCAATATATTGTTAGAGGGTCGTGTGTTACCGCGTCCCAAACGACTCAAAATAATAAACCAGAAAGTTAACAAAACGATGCACTCCACTGTGCTGAGCGAGAGCGCTTCTCTGCTGTCTTCACGTGCTATCGGAAACTTATTATTTCCCACTTATGAAGTCGTGATTACAAGCACGTTGCATTCTTTTCTGTTAAAAATAAGTGAACAGTGGTTTGTGAATGTTGATGTTTAGCCTAAATAATTTAATCAGGAGCGTTCATGTGAGGCCTGCTGCAATCTTTAGGCCCACCCCAAATGCTCTCATTGGTTGAGACGTGTGATGACACCCATCCCAAGCCAGTACTGATCAACATCCCACCCCTCCTGTGACCCATGGTTTGTCTGTATGTGTATTCAGAGCCAGTGAGCAACAGACTTTCATAATAATAAAAAACTGTGTTAATGTACGATAAAATAATTGTCGGCGTTAATCAATTACTGCGTTAACACGATAATAACACGTAAACTTGCGCAGCCCTAATATATACATAATTGAACACAAAAGAAGATATTTTGAAGAATATAGATAACCATACGGTTGACGGTAGCCATTGACTTCCATAGTATTTTTCCATACTATGGAAGTCAATGGCTACCAGCAACTGTCAGCATTCTTTAAAATAGCTTCTTTTGTGTTCAACAGAAGAAGAAATTCATACAGGTTTGAAACAACCATGATGGTGAGTAAATGATGACTCATGATGAATTTTGGGTGAACTATCCTTTTGTTCCAATCATTATATTAGTACCCTGCTCTCTAGATATTGCTTATCAGCCATTAAAACCCAGTTGAGCACTATTAAGAACTCCATGCAAACGACAGTACTGATTGTTTAAGGCCTTGGTGGGACCTTGAGTCACTGATGGTGATTTAAGACACTTGTTCCACGTGGCGTCATCTGCCCTAAATGTTGGGGTGTGGGATATTTCAAAGCAAAATGTGTGTGTGGATGTGTGTTAAGGTGGTTATCATCTTCTTTATTCTCCTCTCCTATACTGACTGTCTCCTCATCTCCTCTGTCACGCCTGGCCACTCTCCATTCCATTTCCCCAATGGCTCATCCATCGCCCCCTCCGGTGAGTGGCGAGCGAAGCCCGGGGTGATTAACGCAAGAAAGATGGCAGGACTGGCAGCGTAAATCCAAAGAGGTTTCAGGAGGAACACAGCCGCTTGTCTCCACATGAGGAATGTAAAACCGACTGGGCCAAAACCCTTCCTGGAAGCGTCCTATCCCGCCACGCACCTTTCGTGCCATTTGAAAACGGAAGGACAGGCGGAATACGGAGAAAGAATTTCATGAAAAAGTATGGAAAATTCACAGCACTCCCAAGGGCATGAGAGTGGAAGCCCATCTGTCGGACATCTGGTCGGAGGAGCCCTTGTGAAAACGAAGTGCGCAAAATTCCATTCAATGTGCACTTGTAGTGTACTTCAAACCATAAAAGTATTTTAACAAGCTGAACTTGCAGATAATATAATATCAATGAAATAAAGGTATATTTTAAGTGTGCAGAGTTCACTTTAATTACCGTTGAGTAAGCTTTTAAAAAGTGCTATTTTTAATAATGTCAAATGAAAAGTTGTACTTTAAAGTACATTTTAAATCTTCAAAGCACAACAAAAGATAATTAAAACATAATGAAGTACACTTAATATGTGTTGAATAACATAATGCTCTCAAATCGATTCATCACGATTAATCACATTCAAAATAAAAGTTTGTGTTTAAATGATATGTGCGTGTGCTGTGTATATTTACAGTGGTGTGAAAAAGTGTTGGCCCCCTTCCTGCTTTCTTATTTTTTTTGCATGTTTGTCAAACTTTAATGTTTCAGATCAAACAAATTTAAATATTAGTAAACGATAACACAAGTGAACACAACATGCATTTTTTAAATGAAGGTTTTTATTAAGGGAAAACTAAATCCAAAAATACATGGCCCTGTGTGAAAAAGTGTTTGCCCCCTAAACCTAATAACTGGTTGGGACACCATTAGCAGCAACAGCTGCAATCAAGCGTTTGCGATAACTTGCAATGAGTCTGTCACAGCGCTGTGGAGGAATTTTGGTCCACTCATCTATGCAGAATTGTTGTAATTCAGCCACTTTGGAGGGTTTTTGAGCATGAATGGACTTTTTAAGGTCATGCCACAACATCTCAATATGATTAAGGTCAGGACTTTGACTAGGCCACTCCAAAGTCTTCATTTTGTTTTCTTCAGCCATTCAGAGGTGGACTTGCTGGTGTGTTTTGGATAATTGTCCTTCTGCATAAGCCAAGTGAGCTTGAGCTTGAGGTCACAAACTGACAGCCGGACATTCTCCTTCAGGATTTTTTGGTAAACAGCAGAAATCATGGTTCCATTTATCACAGCAAGTATTCCAGGTCCTGAAGCAGCAAAACAGCCCCAGAACATCACACTACCACCACCATATTTTAATGCTGGTATGATGTTCTTTTTCTGAAAAGCAGTGTTACTTTTACACCAAACATAATGGGACACACACCTTCCAAAAAAAGTTCAACTTTTGTCTCGTCAGTCCAGAGAGTATTTTCCCAAAAGTCTTGGGGATAATCAAGATGTTTTCTGGCAAAACTGAGACGAGACACCCCTCTGTTTTAGGGGGGGAAACCCGGTGGGGGGGGGGGTGGGGGGGGGGGCCCCCCCCAGTTCACCTGTGGGGGGGGGAAAAAGGTTTTTTGTTTTTTTTCATCACCCCCCCAAAATTGGGTTGGTTCCCCCCCCCCCGGCCCTCCCTCCCCCCCCACCCCCACCAAAAAAAAACCCACCCCCCCCCCCCCCCCCCCCTTGTTTTTGGGTCCCCAAAGGGGGGGGGGGGGACCCCCCCCTCATCCTGGGGGGGCCCCTTTTGGGGGGGGGGGGTTTTTTTTTTCCCCCCTTGTGTGGCAGTAATCAGGCATGGGTGTGGCTAGAGAAATTGAACTCAACCACAGTTTTAACAGGGGGCAAACACTTCTTCACACAGGGCCATGTAGTTTTGCATTTTGTTTTCCAGAATAAAAAAAATCATCATTTAAAACTGCATTTTGTATTTACTTGCATTTATCTTTGTGTAATATTTAAATTTGATTGATGATCTGAACATTAAAGTGTGACAAACATGCAAAAAACTAAGAAATCAGGAAGGGGGCCAACACTTTTTTCACACCACTGTATATGTTTATACATTAAGAAATATATGTAAATATGTTTAGATATCTTTAACTCACATACAATATAATCAATTTGACAGCATTAACTAAGCACATGTTAAGTACTTGATTATAATTTTGACAGTAGAATGTTGGTAACCAAACAATAACCGATAGCCATGACTTCCATAGTATGAAAAAAAAATAAAAAAATAAATAATATTATGAAAGTCAATGGATGCCATCAACTGTCTGGCTACCAACATTCTTCAAAAATATCTTCTTTTGTGTTCAACATGAGGGTGAGTAAATAACATAATTTTTTATTTGCGGACGAACTGAATATTCTTTTAAAGTATAATATTTCTATAACAACTACTCTTTTTAAAAGTCTGCTAAAATATACTTCTTTATCACAATGGAGTGAAAGTCCTTCGACATGCTGGTCAGAAATCTTGGAGCTAAAGGTATAGTTCACCCCCAAAAATTCTGTCATCATTTTTTTTCTGCTGTAGAACACAAAATGAGAAATTCTGAAGACTGTTTTCCATGGAATTATGATCAATGAGCACTAAAGCTTTCAAGCTTCAAAAAGATGCGAAGCACAGTGGAAGCATCTTAAAAGCAGTCCATAAGTCTTGCACACTATATTCCAAGCCTTCTGAAGTCATTCAACGACTTGAGTGACGAGCAGATTGAAATTTAAGTCAAACAGACCACTTTAATGATATTTTTATGGTCCTTTTTGAGGTTTGAAAGCTTCAGTCCCTGCTCATTTTAACCGCATGGAAAAGAGCAGGGAAAAGAGCAGTCTTCTTTTGTGTTCTGCTGAAGAAAGAGAGTCATATGGGTTTGTAATGACTTAAGAGAGTGTCAACTAATGGAATTTACATTTTTGAGTGGACATACAAACATCAATGCACCCTCATCTGCTGCGACCCAGTGCAGGAGAAGGTTACAAGAGGTCAAAGACAGCCAATCCAATCAGTAGTCACGCTGCTAACCCATCAACACTAGTCAAGGTAGAGTGAACCATCAAAGACACAGCTCAGCCAGAAAAGGCAATCACAGCTGTCAAGCGGCAAAGATTTGAAAAAGTATTTCTACTTTTGGGTTTGATTTCATGCTTGTACATTGAACTGCCGCTCGGCTGCTGTTTGAGCTTAACGTCAGGCACATTTACAGCTCTTTGCCATGCTGATTGTTTTTAATACCACCACACAGAAAAAGAAAAATGTAAGGAAAGAAAAGTAGAAGACAGGGAAGACGCTGCCTTTAAGTGAGATATCAAAAAGGGTTTTTAGAGTTGGAAAATGACAATTCTTTTTTCTCATCTGCACTGCATGTTCATCAAAGCTATCATCATATGATCATGGTGATTACACTACTGAATAGCGTATTAAAATGAAGCAGAAAGCCTTCAGAATCATCTCTAAAAGAGACAAATGAGTACTCTATTCATTGCCTGATTAGAAATGATAGAAAATGGCTTCACGTGTATCTATTCTTAATCATGAAAATGTTAATGTCTTTTAAGTCACTTATCATATTATATTACCAAGGCTAAAAACTGTAAAATTAACCATTTTCCTTTCCGTATGTTTTTAGTTAGCCTTTGGATAACAGATTAGCCTACTAGCTTAGCATACAGTGGTGCTAATTCATCTCACAATTCTGACTTTTTCTCAGAATTGCGAGAATAAACTTGCAATTGTGAGTTTTAAAGTCAGAATTGCATGATATAAGGTCAACATTGCAAGACAGAAACGAACAATTCTGAGAAATAGAGTCATTATTGTGAGATAAACTCTCAACTCTGACTTTTAAGTTTATATCTCACAATTCTGACTTTATAACAAGCAATTGCAAGTTATGTCATAATTGTGAGATATAAACTTGCAAGTCAGAGAGGGAAAAAAACTGTATTTTATTCCCCAGAATTGGACTTTTATCTGACAACTGCAAGTTTTTTGTATCTCACAATTTTTATATTGCGAGATATAAACTCGCAATAGCGAGAAAATGTCAGAGTTGCAATAAAAAAAAAGTATTAATTCCGAGAAAAAAATAATAATTGTGAGATAAAAACTCTTGAGATTTCACAACACACTCTTAAAAATAAAGGTGCTTCAAAAGGTTCTTCAAGCGATGCTATAGAAGAACCATTTTTGGTTCCACAAAGAACCATTCAGTCAAAGGTTCTTTAAAGAACCATCTCTTTCTTGTGTTTTTGTAATCTGAAGAACCTTATTTCGCCAAAAAGAACCTTTTGTGAAACAGAAAGGTTCTTCAGATGTTAAAGGTTCTTTATGGAACCATTTAGACAAAAAGGTTCTTCTATGGCATCGTGAAGCACCTTTATTTTTAAGAGTGCATGGTGTGAGGTGTGGGTGGGACTATCTGCGAGACTGACCAATGGCAGATACGTTGCGTGTCCAGGAAACCTGTTTAAACTGGTCTTCTGCAAAGGAAATTATACACTTCACCTTTAAGGCACAGAGTTTTTTGATGCACAAAATGCAACATTAGCATGCTAGTATAATTTCAGCAAAGACCACATGCTTTGAAGATCCTCACTAATTCAGAGACCCACTGATTCAGTATCAGGGTACAGAAACCTGAAGATAAGTTACATCAGGTTATTCCGAGAGAGTTACAGGATCAGAACGGTCATATGGGAACATGCGTATGTATAATGTGTAAATGTATAATGTATAATGTAATCATCCAATTCACTATACGCACACCGAGTGACTGTTAGGAGTCAGAACGGACAGACACTGATCACAAGCCATTTTCCGAGCACACTCAATACAGGTCTGACTGATGAAAGCACAGATATCTGGAGTGGTGGAAAGACAGCGGGAATCTCGCCAATTTGAGAAGAAAGGGAAAAAAGAGAAAGCATTGTACTTTAAACAGCTTCCCTAGAAGTAAGACAAATTGGGCAGCGTGGTGCAGTCCGCAGGCTGCGTCTCGACCCGCTCTCTGTCTCTCTCGATGGAAGAGGCCAGTATCCTCCCAAGCATTAAAGTGGAAAAACCAACTACACTGCAAAAATTTAATGAGAAGACACGCAACTCCGGCCTAACACTGGCTCACTGACACAACACTCCTTGGCATGGGGTTATTTTCCCCTTCTCGTCTTTTCTTTCCTCTTTTTGCTATGGAAGCAGAGGAAATATCAAGGGGCGGTAACCGGCCTGGCCCTCTCAGTCGTGGCCTAATGCAACACTAATGCGTTGTGTCTGTGAAAATGGGCATTCTGAATACATGACCGTGCTTCTCAGAAACGCCACGGCATTGCCTCATTTATATGGGCACTGAGAGACCACACACATCTACGCACAAACAAATAATTTGGTGCCGCAATTTCCGAGGCTGATGTGATATATGGAGGGTGTCTAATAGTTAGCCTCACTCCTTTTCTGCCTGTTTTTCCTGTTTTTTGTTTAGTTTTTTCAAAAGGGGACAAATAGTGTGGGGCAAATTAGAAATACCAAAGGGAATGAACTGGCCGACAAAACCATTAGGCTACAATTCCCTGACTGACAAATACCCATCACACGGACAACATCACCCTAAAGGCTGTATCATTACAACCACAGCTCCCAACCTCCAAATTAAGGTTATTTCTCTGTTGCAAGCAGGCCTGTTTATGACAGCCAGCCCATCAAGGGCTCTGGGACGAGACTGGCCTTTTACACTGATCCAGACTGGATTACGAAGTCTAAATCCCAGCCATTACCTTTCAAGAATGAACTGAAAAACTGGCATCAGATTACGAGGGGAGAGTTCTCCTTACAGGCCATTTAGAAGCAGGTAAAGTGGAAAGTGGATTTCGCAAAAGCGATTTTAAAGGTATAGTTCACCCAAAAAGGAAAAATGACGGGCCTTCTTGTTATTCCAAACCTGTATAACTTCTTCTGTGGATATTTTAAAACTATTTCTATAAAATGGAAGTCAATGGGGTCCAAAATAATCTTGACTTTCATCGTATAGACAAATCAGCTTTTTGACAGTCATACAGATTTGGAACCACATGAGTATATAAATGTTGACTGTGTTATTTTCTTTTCATATCTGATTTCCAGTTAGATCGAAAATGGAAAAAAAGGCTTCATAGCTTCCTTAAAGAGTGGTTGAAAGGACAAATTAATTTAAGGAGTATTGTGTGGGCTGGTGCTACAGTAATAGATGAAGTTTAGCACTTAGCACTAGCGCTTTACTCCGCCACAAAAGCCTTGATCGATCGCCTTGACAAACAGCAGAATTAATGCTGCGGATAATCTAAAGTAAAAGTCTGCACTGCGTAAAGTTGGCATGCATCTTTTAAAGCCGAAACCCACGCAAAATACTCCCCCTAGTGGTCAAAACGTGAAAGTCTAAGTGTAAACGAATACTGTTATGTTGTTGAGTCTCAGTGCTGTTATGTTGTTGAGTTGCATTACAACATCTGTCTGACTGTTAATATCGCAACACCCACTGCGGCTCATCAAATTGTAATTAATTTCTCTCTCATTAATCCATCCATCACTTGCTCGATACAAAGAAACATAAACACGTTCCATTGTTTGGTTTCAGATCGTATTAATTTAATATCATCTTTGCCTTTTTAGATGTGTGTTGGTCTTTTTAGCCAGGGGTCTTTGCTGAGAGGAAGAAGAACAGGCTTTTAAATCGGAGAGGGCCAGCAACCGTAATACGTTATTAATGGAGAGACTTTTATGTTTGTTACTCCATACTCTGCTAATTATGACCTTAGAGAGGGGGACGGGGGTTAGCAGGAGAACGAGGCGCTGGAGGGGGGCCGGGTTATATGCAAGGAGAATTAGCGCTTAAGTCTCCCAGAGGCTCAAAGGTTTCTTTCGTCTCCTGGCAAACTGTTCCAACCCCCGTTCCTGTGCCAAATGAAAATCTTTTCAGAATCTCCAGTCTGGGTGAGGGAGAGAGTCAGAAATAGAGAAAGAGCGATAAATAAAAGAGTGGCAAAAACAAACATGAAGTAAATCTGAGAGACATTGGAGCCAAAGAATACAGCTTTGGTCTCCTGCCTACAACCACTGCAACTTTCAATGAGGCGAATTGTTATCGCTACCAAATTTGTTTCAGGCTAACATTTCAAAAACTGGTGCACAATTAGAGCAGAGAGCTGTTGCTGTGAATCGCGGTGATGCTGTAACAATCAATGCTGCAGAATTCGGCTTTCCAAAGACCATTTGGCAAAGCGGCACATAACAGAACAAATAAACAAGTAAACAAAATGAACTTGAACAAAACCAATGTAGCCGACACGTCTCTACAAAGCCAATATTTAGAAAACTGTACAGGATTAGGGGCCCAACAACAAAACAATGTTATCACAATTAATATTTTGGCCAGATTTACAGTACCCCCCTGCTTTTCTTTGTTGCACTCTGTACTGTAAATAAATGAAAAAAAAAAAAACTTGTATGACAAAGTTTAAGAGGCAAAACTCAATTAAAACTCAATTAAATTACAGAAGCACAAAAGCACTAAACACTATATGCTCACCAGTGCTATTTTAGTATCACTGAGATACTGTTCTCATTTTTCATTTTTATTAATATTTTGAATCGGTTTTTATTTTTTGTGTTTTCATTTCAAAGTTTTAGTAATTTGTCATTTTAGTAGTGTATATACAGTATAGTCTACATAGTTATTATTACAATGATTTTATGTTTTTAGTTTTAGTTATTTGAACACATTCATTTACACTCAATTAAAATAAATGTCTTGCAACAAGATGAAATGATTTTTCATTTTTAGTATTTTGTTTTATTTCAGTTAACTTTTTTTTTTCCCAAGTAAGAATTTTTTTTTCTTGCTTCAGTTTTTGTTTTAGAGTTTATATTTTACTAAAAATATAAATGATTTTTTTTTTTTGCATTTTTGAAAAATTTAATGTACAGACAACAATGTTAAAACGATCCCCGTACACACAGATCAGCGAAAACTTCAAAAATTTTATTATGCATGCCAGGCCAGTAGGTGGCGATGTCACTTTGTAAAGAAACACTATGCGCCTGTGCACGTACCTATAAACTTAACACGTACAAACGCGCATGATGTCTCCATTTTCACAAATTTACGGACGATAACGGAATCGTTTTATCAAACTTGCAACTTTAAAATCCAAGTTTTCTGCCCCCCAAAACGCTGTTGTCGTGTAAATGGACAAATTGCATAAAACACTTTCCGTATTTAGTTGAAAATGGAGTCATGTAAATGCCCCCTTAGTTAACTATAATAACCCCGATGCTCAAGGTCTTCTTTGAAGAATGTAATACAAAGTACCCTATGCATCTGACATACTGGGTTGTGCATTGTTACCACAGAAGCTCTGTGGCCAGTTGAACTATGATTGTTTATTTCACTGTTAAATTGACGTCACTTGCAGAGGTTATAATACGTAACATAGATGCAGGTTAAAATTTTATTAAAAGGACCAAAAGTTTGGATACACTACTGTAGGTAAAGTATAACATTTAACTTTCCGTCTCCATGGTAATAACATTATCCAAAAATATAGCATTATATGACTGGTGTTAAAATATAAGGACACATCCATTTCCAAGTGGAAAGTGTGATTCTTTGCATGCTGGGTTCATTATCTGGATTTATTTTTGTCTTTAACACAGGATCTACCAGCATGCTTCATGGATGTCCACTTCATTTGGTGGTTGGCACATACTGTGAGCTGTGGTTGCCAGTGGAGATGAGGAGAAAATGTACCAGCATGAGAACAGACACATATACACTCTTTCACACACACAGACACGTCTGCCTTCACCAAGACTATTAAGATAAACTAGGGATGAGTCCTTCACTCAAGAGCCCTAATACTCCTTGAGATCCATTAATAAAATCTAACACAACAACAACAAGAGGTCGAAAGAACCGGTGTGAGATAAATGTAAAATAAAAACAGCTGTTTACTTTAAATGCAAGAATTCAAGACTGAACACTTGGTATATAAAGCAAACCATCCACAATAATCACAGCTACAATATTACTTACAATTTTTATTATTTGTTTCTGTGACAAGAAGCTGAATTTTCCACATCCATTACTATAGAATCATCAGATTCTTCAGAAATCATTTTAATAAAAAAATAAAATAAAAAAAACACTACCCATATCAATAATACAAATGCCAAATATTTAAATAAACACATATTTCAATAATTTTTAAATACATTTATATTATTAAATAAATTAACCAGTTGCGAGTGAAGTTGGAAATGTATCCGGATATCATTTCTGACTGTATATTTGCACAGAAATCAAACCACGGAGAAAGTTGATACAGTAGATAGCATCCAAATTGAGTCAGTCCTCTTATTTCCTCCATGTTGCTGGTTCTAATCACACACAACTTTTAGTCCAGATACCAATACAGTGCACACTGAGCACACGCGCTAACAAACTCAGGCAGAAAGACCCCACGGCAGCCTGACATCACCCCACACGTTTATCCGTCCGCAAGGCCCTATCTTTTAATCAATCTATTAGAGGAGCCAGGCAACGATGACAGGCTTTGTGACTGATAAAGTGACCTGGCGAACATTACAGCAGTTTTGGTCACCCAGCTGGACAGATAACGGCCCAAGCGGAGAGATGATGATGATGAGTAATGTTGTTACAGGGGCCGCTAGTGCATCCAGTCCAGCCCAAATGTCAGCTCCAGCTATCTCACTCCTGAGACTCTACCCCCCCATCTTAAGTGCCCATCGTTTCCGAACGGACATTTAGCAAATTATCCTTTTCTGTTAGACACAGAAATGGCTCCTCGCCCACATAAAAGGAAATCGGAAAGGCAGGAAGTCTGATGCCTCTTAAGACATTTGAATTATCATTGTGCTCTCCAGTGCGTGGCATGCTATTCGTAATGCGACAGAAATAACCGTCTTTTCCTCAGTATCGCCGGCGGTTTCTACACCGTTTGGGTGAATCCTCGGAATTCTGCATGGTAGGTCAGAAAAAGAGTGGGCAAAAAAAAGAAAATTTCTATTGATTCCCTGCTTTGATTTACACGCCATAGAGGATTTTTTTAGCTAGTTTCACCATGTATCACTTGTTCAGCTTGATAGCTTTAAATTACCAGGTGGAAACCGCACTAGAATTTGCTCTTCCGTACTAGTCATCCATCGCTCCAACGGCTACATCAACCGGACTGTAAAGAGATGAGCATTGCCTGAGGCCAACAGACGCCCCGCCGAGAGATCCTTCCTTCCCTCTCACTTCCTCTCTTGCACCGTCAGCAAACTGGCCATTACTGGAGACTCAAGTGTGCAGACACTTGTTTCCCACCGGCATGACAGAAATAAATAAAGTTGCGCTTTTTCTCCTTTTTCCAGCACGTATGTCACTGTTGCAGTGGTGGCGGATACAGAGCTTGCTTGTCTTTCCGCAGCAGTGGTTCTGCTAAGAACAGGTCTATCAGACACAGACAAGTGAACAAATGTCACTGAGCTTAAAAAGACCCATGTCTCGGAAAAAAAGCAGAGAGGGCAGGAGGAATGACAGGAAGCAAACGGAACGCATTAAAGTTGGCTTTTGTTCTACGGTAGCTTCATTTCTCCCCCACTTCCGACTTTAGAATTGGAGGTGTGCGCCTTTCTCTTGGAGAAATCGACGGAGACAGTACAATGGACGGAAACACATACTGCGACAGACACGAGAGAGAAAGGAGCAAACCGAAAAACAGACAGAAGAGATTGTCAATAATGTCCACAACCTTGAGTCAGGCATTTGCCCTTTGGTGACAATGTGTTATTCATGGAACATTCATCACGGGCCTGATGAAATCTCTCGGCTGTTTGAGATGCAGAAACTTAGACACTTTATCTCGCTGTCAGCGTGCAAGTGCTCTCCCCAATGTCCACCGAGTCCCTGAGCGCCCTGCGCTTGTAGCTTTGGATCACACAGAATGTGAGATGAAAACTAGGGGCAAAAGAAAAGAATAGAAAAACCAGAGGACATTCTGACTGGTCCAGTATTTGAAGTGAATTTTCTGAGAAACCATGAAGTCTTCTGTAGAATGCGGCATTAATTAGTTTATTCCTGCAACAGTGATTAACTGTGAACAAAGTGAAATTGTATTACATGTGCAAAGCGATCACCATTTACAAAGACAAAACCATCAAGCTGCCCAGAAGTAGGTCAGCTATAGCGAAAATGTATGTTTTGAGATGTATCCGATGGAAAGATGATAGATAAACACAATATGTTCTGGTATTATAATGACATTTCCGAACACATGGTTGCTTTTCAAGCACGCATGCACCTTAAAAAAAATGCAATACATAGCGTAAATGCAATCTGCAAACCATGTTATATTTCATTTGTATGGAGCGGTAAAGCTCTTAAACTTTTCTTGTTTATGAATATGGCTTTCTTGTCACTTGTGTCACATGTGACTGCCTGTGTAGACGATGTCATTTGGTTAAAAGAGCACAAACAGTCCCTGCACTGGTTGTGTTTCCATAAGGTCTGATTCAAAGACCTGAGAATGTCATAGTCTCTGGAATTATGCATTAGATTTGACGCCTCTAGCATTACATAAAATCTCATGCAAATATGCAGAGCTTATCAGTCTCCTCATGGTTGAAATGGCTTGTGCATCTAAGACTCTCTTCTTTGTCTGGCTGCTGTCTATCATCACAGCAAACCTGAAGAGCCTGAGAGATCCTCACCTATCACTCAAACACGCCCAAAGTCATCCTAAACCAGATGCCGTCAAATATATGTGCTTATGAGGTTATTTGAAAACCCGGACGAGCCCCCAAAAATCAGATTCTTATGGTTTTCTGAAAAACACTGTTTGTGTGCAGCGAGTTATTGTGGGAATTCATATTCAAGGCTTCATCCCCACTCCCCTGATCCTACTGAACATCATATTTGAATAATCAATAAATAACCTAATTAACGACAATTAACGTGATTTTTCTTAACTGACCCCAAAACTATGTTGCTCCTTAGCGCTACTGAGCGCCATATGCATATCTTCTATGCAGAACGACCAAAAATAATACAGGTTATTTTTGTCCAATAACTAATATACACAAATATTGTTTTATTTATGACTTTTGACACAACAATAATACTAAAAAACCATGAGCCTACAATAAGAACAGTATACATTATGAATATTAATATAACAAAATACTTGTGGTTATTATAATTATTATAATTTTATTATACAGTATATAATAATAACAATAAATGTAATGGAAGCATTTTTCCATCACATGCACTATGTTTAACTATCAAGATTGAAATACTATGCGTCGCTCAGTTAAAAACGAATGGGTGTAAAAAAAATAAAATAAAGTTTTGAGGAATTGTGCAAACAATAAATTCAAAAGTAAGTATTTTAATTGGAAACAGTGTAGTTTCTCGAACACTCTGTAGTGTAATGGCATTCTTGGATGTTGTTCTTAAGAGACCCTTCAAATGGTGCCACCCGATTTTAAAGAACCGATAACAAATGTGAATCTGTAAAAAATATTGGCCAAGCCAATAATCGATATATTATGCACATATATCTTTAAAAAATCCTAAAGTGACTTTCCCACGAGAAAGTTCCTAAATCACGTTAAAAAGTAAGGTATGAAATGCTGCTAAGTTATACTTAAACTAACGATGACTTATCTCTATTGTGCATAATAATTATTCAAACTGCTCAAATCAGCAACGCCTGCTGAAAGACATCATCTAATGCCTTTCCTATAACTGATTTCAGTGTATTGTTTAGAAATAACGGGTCTGCGCGCGTATAAATAACAGCAGAGGATCATCTGTAGAGACTGGAATATTAACAGACATGAACCCTATTCCACGTTTTACAACTGGAAAAAATATCTCCAATATAAAAAGCTGGATTGTTTCCACATTACGCAGCCAGTGTAATTGGTCGTAATGCTTGATGGAGCGATTTGAAACATCATTTTTATCCACCTCAAATCCAACTTACCGGGATGACAGTGTGCCCAGCGGAGCACGAGCGAGGAGAAAAGCAGAGGCGGAATCCACCAGCAGCAGCAGCGCGGTCGCAGTAGCCTCCGCATGTCACACTGTATACATGGAGATCTGGAATAAGGCAACTGTTGACAGAGTTATCCTCCTGGTGAACAAAAAAACTCCCACAAACAAGCAATGCAGACGCGCTTTAATGTATATCGGCCGCCTCCTTTAAGAAGTCCTTTGGAGAGATTCTTTTTTCTTTTGAAGTTCGATCGAGCCAAAGGAAACTGTTTTTTTGTTCTTTTCTCTTTCGCTCTCTCTTTCAGATGGCTGAGCTTGTAGTCCAGAAGAGAAACGTGTCAAGGGGACAGTGGCTTAAGAGAGAGATGTTAGAGGAGCAGTAGTCCATGCATCAGACTGAAAACACAGAGACAAGAGTTGGTGCGGCTCTGGAAGCTTTCCATTCCGCCATCCAGGAAGTAGCGCATGAGCTGAAGTCTGGCAGAGACTTTAAAACAGGCTTGGAAGAGAGAGCGAGATGAGAGGAGACGAGAAGATGAAGGTGAGAGGAGCGACGAGAGAGAGCTGAAGGGTGAGATGAAGGCGAGACGGAGAGAGAGAGAGAGAGATCCGCCGAATCCTTAGCGCCGAGCGCGTAAAGGAGCTGCTGCTGTCAGTGTGTGATGGACGCACAAAGGCGCTCTCCTTCTCTCGCTCTCGCCTTTATCTGGGATAAAACCAAACATTTCAGATAACATCAGTAATAAAATCACTGCATGCAAGCTCTGTGTCTGGAATTATCAGGCGGATGGTGTATGCTTTCAAAATGCATATAATTTAACAACAAAGAATACTACTATATATATATATATATATATATATATATATATGTGTGGTGTGTGTGTGTGTGGGTGTGTGTGTGTGTGTGTGTGTGTGTGTGTGTGTTACTCCAGTCTCAGTGTCACATGTTCCTCAGAAATAATCTAATATGCTGAACTGATAATCGAGAAGAAACATGTCTTATTATTTCAATGTTAAACCCCCCCCCAAAAAGCGTGGGCTGCATGTTTTAGTGTAGAAAGTATGATGTACTACCATCAGATGTGTTTCAAACATGCTTTTATTCAGCAATGCATAAAAAACTGATCAAAATTGAAATGAAAAACATTATAAGGTTATTACAGAAGATTGCGGTCTTGGAAACTTTCAATTAAATCAAAAATCCAGAAAAAAAAGTATTAAGCAGCAAAAAAACCGTTTTAAATTGATAAAAATAAGAACCGTTATTAATTCGCATATTGGAATGGTTTTAAAGGGTCATGTAACTTGAGAATGGCCAATGATGTTGAAAAACTATTCTGCAGCACATGAATACACTAATACATTAAAAAAATGCATGGGTTAGTCTCTCCTTTCCCTTTTTTTTTTGGCGGGCGGCGCCCCGTAGGGGGCGCGCGTCCCCTCGCGGCGCGGCCGACTCTCATCCTTGTACTATCCCCTCTATATTCCAGATCGAAAATAGTTATCACAACACACTTACACACCACACCCACACACACTCACACACACCACACACACCACACACACACAACACAACATATATAATATGATTTATATATAGAATTATTATATAATATAGATATATATAACTGGTTGTGCAATTTAACTATACATATACTAACTATACATACTAATTTACTTTACATAAATACTTTACATACACCTTTGACATATATTTTAAATTTCACATATACAACATGTAGCACAGTGGTACAAAAAGAGACATTCAGAGCAAACATTCCAAATTAGAGACAGTGAAAGATGAGTGTGTAGTATTTGTACACATGTATTACTGCAGTGAGTCGGGTGAGGATGTTAGTGTCCAGTGCACATAGAGAGAGAAAAGAGCATTACCACAGGTGGAGGTTTGTGAGGCCTACTCATCTACCTACTGTGTGTGGCCTACTCACAAACGTAGTATACTGCACATAAGAGTTGCAAACAGTTTTTAAACCGACCTTGGAGAACAATAGCAGCAAGAGGTTAGAGTGTGGTAGGGTGAGAGTGGGTTCGGATGGGGGTTTTAGAGGTGAGAATTTCTACATTGCATATTAATACAATACACGGTTATATAAAATATGAATAAAAATGATTTTTAGTTATTATTTGGAGTACATATGTGGAACATTTTTCAGTGTTATAAGTTGCCTTTGGCAATGACAAAAGATATTGCATGCTGTTGCCAACATTCAACAGATTATTTGAAAAGAGTCTCACTTCTGTTGTGAACAATACAAAAAAATATACAGTCTACAGATCATTCATAAGCTTAACCCTGTTCTTATCCTCAGCATTGTTTTTTTAATTGGATTTTCTAAACAAATACATATAGCAGCTGTCTATTTTATAGCATTTTTTTCATGAAATAACTAATGTGTTTTATTGTTTAGTCATGTTTGTCCTTATACTATTGTTACATCCTGTTCCAACCTATCAATCACTCATACCGCCTATTTTTCATTGAAAAAAGGATAAATGAATCAGAAATACTGATACAGAAGGACATGCCATTAAAAAGCTCCTTCTTAAACTGAAGTGTGCTGTCAGTAAAGAACAGAGGATATTTTGTTTGGCTGGAAGATTTCTCTCTTATAGATCGGCTTGGCAGCTCTTTACAATGGACCGACATTATATAAGAACATAGACGACGTACTCAGCAGTCCCCAACTAATTAATTACAAATAAATACAAAGAGATGCCTTACATTGGAAACTTTCACTTTCATCATTCTCTGTAAGTCTACTGGCAAAGCACATGGTAAAAAAAAAAAGAAATACATTTTTTAAAACTATTATAATATATACAAACAAAGTGAAATAATCATAAACGATTTTAATATATAAATATGTATATTTACATACAATTTTACACAAACTGTGACTGTCCCTCGCTGATTGTATCAGTTCCTCCACAACCAACCATTTTGTCTGTAATCCTATTTATTAAAATCCTGTATATTTAGTTTACCAAGAGACACCGTCAAGTATGCTTGACATGAAATATGAGCAAAACAAAGAAAAATCAAGATGAATATCAAGTGAACCAAATGTCTGTGTGTCAATTTCAGTAATGCGATCACCTCTTGACCAGTCAAATTGGATAAAAAGCGTGAAAGTCTTTCACAAATAAAATAAATTACTTTTGTCACCTTTACAACACACACAGTGGAAAATAAAATGTGCCAACAGACAAGACTGAGCAGGTTACTTTTGGTAGACCACACGGTCCTCTTGCTTTCAGATGTTCCATTTTTTAAGAAATTTTTCAAACAAATGGTGTTTGTGTGGCCCCTTAAAGTATAGTTCAGCGTTTCCAGAGTGAAAATTCCTGAAAAATGTCCTGAATAAACAAATGTATGAATTTTTTCTTTAGGTCGCCAACGAACTTAGGTTTTTTGAGACAACATCTAGGTATCTGCAAACGATTAATCGTGATTAATCGCAGCAAAAGAAAAATGTTTGTTTGCATAATATATGTGTTTGTTCTGTTTTATATTTATTAGGTATATATAACTACACACACATAAACATATCCTTTTAAAATATTTACATGTGTTGCATGTCTATATTGAATTCTATAAATTATAAAGAAATATATTTTAAGTATAAAAAATAAATATTTACAAAATATATATTGTGTGTGTATTTATATATACATATATTTAATTCGATTTATATTTATTTATATTTAAATAATTGCTGTTTTCAATGCAGCTTCAAAAGGCTCTACGTGATCCCAGCCGAGGAATATGGGTCTATCTAGTGAAAACATAGGTAATTTTCTAAGAAAAATACAAATTTATATACTTTTTAAACACAAATGCTCATCTTGCACTAGCTCAACCTCATGCTTTTTATGTTATCACTCAAATGGGACGTAGGCGAAGGACCGACACAGTGTTTACTGTTACGGTAAAAGGGATGAGGACGTTTGGAATCCATCTGCAGAGCGTTATGTCACAACGTGACACAGGGTTTACAAAACAGGCCATTGTCAGTCACTGCAAACAGGCATATCATGGGCAAGACAAAAGAGTAGTCCAGTAAACAGGCGTGGTCGATCTCTGGCGAACAATGTCCAAACCGGGTAATCCAAAGGTGTAATCCGAAAACACAGGCAATAGTTCAGGCGAGAGTTAAACAGAGTCCAAACAGGGCAAGACAAGAGAATAATCCAAAGACAGGCAATATCCAAAACCATGACTAGACTAAACAGGCGAGACTTGACAGGACTAAAATACCAGGAATGGCTCCGTAGTAGCTATCGCTAAGCAGAGATAAACACTAACAATACTCGGCCGTTTGAAAAGGATCTGAGTGGGGGTAAAATATGTGTTGATTGGTTTCAGGTACATGTATTACTGAAATGGAGACGGGAAATGTAGTCCAAGGTAATGTGAAACAGTCTGTGTAGTGTGAGAGTCAATATAATAGAAGGGCGACCTCTGGTGGCCATGGACTAAGGCCCCAGAACCGATTCGTGACAGTAGCCCCCCAAGAGACGCTTCCATATGCTCCTATCCCATATAATCCAGAGCGGTGGAGCGGAGGCGGAACAGGTGGAGGGATGGAGGGCCAAGTCCATGTGAAAGTGGAGAGACCGGGGACTGAGGCAAAGCAGAGCACCAAGGTGAACTGGCGAAGCAGAAGCCAGCAGCAAGACCAGGGTGGAGCCGGCGAGCAGAAGCCAGGGCGGAGCAGGGAGCCCGAGAGAGCCAGAGACAGCGACAGCAGAGCATACGTGTCCGAATATCCCACTTCAGATCAAGACACCAGAGCATGACAAGAAGACACCACATCAGCTCATTTCAAACAGAAAACCACCATGGAGGAGCAGAAAACCACCAGAGCAGGACAGAAGATCACCATAGCGGAGCAGACGGACCAAAAGACCACCAGACCGGAGCAGACAGAGCAGAAGACCACCACGGTGGAGCAGATGAAGCAGAAGACCACCACGACCAAGTAGAAGACGCCAGAAGAGCTGAAAAATAGGGAACAGACAGAGCATTGTGAGTGATAGAGCTGAAAGTTGAGTGTTGGTCTCCTTGAAGATAACTGGGCAGACAGACAGACAGTTCAAAATCAGATACATTAGGGATACAGTAGGTAATTAGACTCATGGACTGAAACTGGCAAGACAGATAGTTCGTAACCGGGTCCACTGAATGTCACTGGACAGACAGACAGTTTAAAATCAACTGAATTGGCTGGAATAGGACTAGCAGATAGCTCAAAATCAAGGGCATTGACAGAAGCTGAAGCTGACAGTTCAGTGACAGAAACTCGACAAGATAACTCACCCTCAGGCTCATTAATTAACATTGGACAGATAGGTGCTTCAAAATCAGACTTATCGCTAACAGAAACCCGATAGGTAGATGATTCAAAATCAGCTTCAACAGCTACATTTGTAAAGACAGACCGTTTAAAACCAGGTGCATTGACTGAAACTGGACTGGTAGACATTTCAGTGAGTGAAACTAAACCGGCAGACAATTCACAGTAAGACTCATTCGTTAAAACAGGACATACAGGTAGTTCAAAATCAAGAGCATTAATGGCAACTGGACAGGCTGATAATTCAAAATCAGGCTCATTGACTGAAACAGGACTAACAGAAGGTTAATCAGACATATTACTTGAAATTAGTGGACAGACAGATAATTCAGAAACAGATTCATGGGTTGGACAGACGGTTCATTATTTAACTCATTGACTGAGACTGGCAAGAAAGATAGTTCAAAATCAGACACATTCGTTGAAACTAGACGGATAGACAGTTCACAATCAACCCCCATGCCTGGTTCAGAATAGGATATATTCAGCGATTGCTCCTCAGTCTGCTTCAAGCAGGAGCAAGTTCATATGGCCTCCGTAGCCATGACAGAACAGGCAGAGAGTTCACAGATGGTCTCCATAGCCATTACAGGACTGGCAGAAAGTTCACAGACAGCCTTCATAGCCATGACAGAACAGGCAAAGAGCTCACAGACAGCCTCCATAGCCGTGACAGGACAGGCAGAGAGTTCACAAACGGCCTCCATAGCCATGACAGGACAGGCAGAGAGTTCACAGACGGCCTCCATAGCCATTTCAGGAATGGCAGAAAGTTCACAGACAGTCTTCATAGCCATGACAGGACAGGTAGTGTGTTCATAGATGGCCTCCTTGGCCGGAACAGAACAGGACGAGAGTTCATAAGTGGATACAACTGACACCTCTGGATGTTCTGCAGCGGATGCCACCACCTCTAGAGGTTCTACAGCCGTACCATCACGAAACAGGGAAAATACATTAGCATTCTTCTTAACAGGACAGGTACAAAGTTCAGCAATGGTCTCTTCGACCGTGACATGACAGGCTAAAAGTGCATTGCTGGGCACCACCACCACGCAAGGCGAAGTGCATGCCTGCCGCACTTGAAGGTTCTGCACCCAGCCGCCCACCTCTGGAGGACCTGAGCTGAGCACCGCCATCTCTGGAGCTTCTGCAGCCTCAGCCGCCACCTCTGGCGGGTTACTGTGTGGTGTGCTGCCAACACACTACAAGCGATCCCCATCATGTGAATCGCTCAGACATGGAACATTCAGTAACAGAGGTCTAGAGGGAGGGTTTTGGGAGACCATCTGCACCTCTGACACCAGGCGGTGTATCCTCCACGCTGGCTGTCCATTCGGGAATTCTGCGAACTGACCTCTGAGATCTGGTGCAACAGACAGAAATGGCCAGACTCTGGACGATCAGACTCCATTACTTGATCTGGACTAACAGCTTGAGATGTGACGTTACTCTGTAAGATCAGCTGAACGTGAACAAAGAGCTGGAGATCAGCTGAGACGTGTCTAGACTCTAGACCAGGGGTGGCGAACGTCGGTCCTGGAGAGCCGCAGCCCTGCAGTTTTGCTTCAACCCTAATCAAAAACACCTGAACAAGCTAATCAATGTCTGAAGGGTTACTAGGAAGCTACATGCAGGTGAGTTTTTATTAGGGTTGGAGCAGAACTCTGCAGGGCTGGGGCTTTCCAGGACCGGAGTTCGCCACCCCTGCGCAACATTAGCTGTGACGTCACTTTACTCTAGATGATCAGCTGTGACGTGACGTGACTCTGGACGATCAGCTGAGACGTGATGTGACTCTGGACGATCAGCTGTGACGTGACGTGACTCTGGGCGATCAGCTGTGACGTGAAGTGACTCTGGACGATCAACTGTGACTTGACTTAACTCATGAAGATCAGTTGTGACTTGATTTGACTCATGAAGATCAGCTGTGACTTGACTTGACTCATGAAAATCAGCTGTGACTTGACTTGACTCAGGAAAATCAGCCGTGACTTGACTTAACTCAGTAAAGACAGCAGTAGCATGACACGGCTTTGTTTTCGACGCCATTTTGTGAGCACGCTCCGGTGCGGCTGCCATTACACTATCGGTGTCATGTTCCTCCGCGACACCCACAGTAAAATATGAGCCAACAGACAATAATGCATAGTCCAAAAATAGACTAAGTGTAGCTCGAGGACCATCACGGATCAGTCGAGAGTTTAATGGCTGGTTAATGCCGTCACAAAAAAAATCGATCAGGACACAATCCGGAAAATCAGAATATTTAACATTTAGCAATATTAACATTTAGCAATGTCTAGATATTCTAGAATATAGCCCTTGAGCGAAAGCCACTGGATCCTTGTGTGGCCGAGTATCTGTTACGGGCGAACAGAACGAGCAGACGTTCACCTCTAAAGAGCTTATTTTACAACGTGGTTACAAAACAGGCAAGAGTCGGTCACTGGCAAACAGGCATATCATGGGCAAGACAAAAGAGTAGTCCAGTAAACAGGCATGGTCGATCTCTGGCGGACAATGTCCAGAAAGGGTAATCCAAAGGGGTAATCTGAAAACACAGGCAATAGTTCAGGCGAGGGTTAAATAGAGTTCAAAGACAGGCAAGATATCTGAAAACACGACTAGACTAAACAGGCGAGACTTGACAGGAATAGAATACCAGGAATGGCTCTGTAATGTAGCTATCACTGACGGAAGTCCACAGAGCGAATTCGTGACATTTACAAAGGGAATGTGGAAAGAAAGTCAAACGCTCTTTACAAAAAAAGGTAAAACAACGATGTCGGATGATTTTGAAGTTGCAGGAGGAAATGGAGTTTTACGCTCTACTCTACATTTTTGAACCGAAGTACACAGACGAAAAACTAACCACGCGTGACTTTTCCAATGTGATTATGCAATGTGTGAAGACGCACATGCGCATCGCGAGAGTTTGTGTTTAAAAATTATATAATTTTTTTAATTATTTTACGTTATTATATTTTTTAAAGGAACCTGGCTATTACTCTTCTAGATAAGTAGAGTAGATCGTATAGAGCTCTTAGAAGCTGCACTGAAACTGCAATTTGGAATTTCAATCCACTGGCCACCATTGAATTCCATTTAGTGAGACTTCCTGTAGCTCGTTTTCCTTTTTAGATTGAAGAAAGAAAGACATGAACATCTTGTATGATACGGGGGTGAGTACATTTTCATTCTGGAAGTGAACTACTCCTTTAATGTGTCATAACAGATCGCTGTATTGCCTCACTACAGTACAAGCGGCACATGATCTGATCATCTCTTCCTAAAATAAATATGATTGAACATCAGAAGGTATTTAGTTTCAATCACAGATAGACTCATCCACCACCTTTTTCAGGTGCATATCCCCCGACTAACGCACGCCCAGGTCCTGTTTGTTTGTTAGACAAAATAGCCGATTCTGCATTATGACTGGTCAACTCGCTTGCCAATCAAACTCCCAGTGAAGAGTCAATATGTATGATTTTGTATAATCTCGTTTGTATGTTTCGATATTTTAAAATATTGGGTTGGAGCTCCACATGACTCTTTTGTCTCACTGTTTAAAATGATTCTTTCCTATTAAATTAGGGACTTTTTTATTTTTTTGCCAAGTCAGAAAATCATTCAATAGATTTATTGTAATATTAAAGAAGAATGTGGCTTCAGCATCTGCCATTATTGTTATTATTAGTATTATTATTAGGCTACTATAGCTATGGCTTCCAGGAATCCACCTAAACTCTGACATATATTTGCTGTCGGAGCCACTTGAATTAATATATTAAATTTAAGAATAGAACGGCGAGCTAATGGCTGCCAGTAGGAGGGGAAATAACAGCTGCCAATGATAGTGCAGTTTTATGATAAGTCATTGTGTCATATCCAGATGTTGCCCCATTTATCCAACATCTGCATGACAGTAAATCAATATCCCACTCGATACGAAGCGAGCAACAAACAAACCCTAAATATGCCATTTTTCACTGTAGTCCGACTCTTAATGTCATATGCGGTATAACAATAACTCTGTCCTTCGCTTTACTGAAAATGTATTACTCATAGCCATAAAAGGCCTCATAAACTTTGCAGCTGCCAGCACACTATCTTTGACTCTTTTTAGATTAGTACAAAATGTTTTTGGTGGCTAGTGTTTAATTAATAGTCATGCAATGTTCCTTAGGGAGGTTTCCCCCCAGTTTTAAAGCTAAATCAGCTGTCCATTCTAATTAAGTCAGCTAATCAATTTCTCTACAATAATCAATCGGTTCACTGCATATGGGGAACCTAATGACTTCTGGGATACTAGAAGTAGCCTTTGGATGTCTACGCTTGATGTTTATAGAGACAACCTAAAGGAAGTCAAGACCTGAGTTGTAACACCATTGGTTTAATCAATCAGAAATAAGACACAGGGGGTGAATTATATGAGCACCACCATCCTGAGGTAAACAAAATAAATAAATACATATCATAACACATTTAGGTCCTACCTACTCATGTTTTAATGTGAGATATGATGCATCTAATGGCCTTTTATTGTTACATTCCACTCCACTCTATTTTAGTCTAATCAATGACAAAACATTTTTTTTATAATACAGCGGCACTGAAACGTAATGTAGAATAAAGTACAAGACGTATATGACTAATAACACGCAATTGTACATCGAACATCCTGAATATGTTGACAGCAACAACAACATAACGGGAAATGTAGTTTTGTGGCGCATTAGACTGCGCTCCCGCGAGAGCTTAAAAAACTACGCTTCCCAAAATCCCCCACACAGTCAGCGTCTCCTCGACACGGAAGGTGAGTGCATGTGTTCTGTGTGGACGGTGTGAGATGTCATTTGGATGGTGTGATCACGGTCTCTTTAAATTCGTGTTCAATAATACGCATGTGGTGTTTATGTAAATGTATTGAGGTGATAGATGGTTTATGTCACGAATTATGTCAGCGCGTCAGGCGAATGTAAACATATTACTTGTTATTTTGTGACAGCGTCATGCAAATCAGTAGTTGCATTTGATGCTCGGAAAATATGTCTTGCTCAGCAGTATGAGTTTAATGGAAATAATCTCATAAATTCAGACATGCTAAGGCTAGAGTGAAAAACGTGGTTAAATGTTGAAATGTCAGTCTATTATTATTTACTATTAAAATAAGGCCTTATGTATACTGTATAAATGTTTTTTTCTTTATCAAACGACTATTCATAATTAATTGTTTTTGCTATTATTTATGTTATATTATAATAGGCCTATATTACTATTTTTTTTGTATTATTTGAAATTAGTGTTAGTATTGTTACTACTGTTAATGTTGTTTTTTATTCAATAGTATCAATAAAAGGCCCCAGTAACTTTTAATATTTTTTTTTTAGTTTGTCCCATTATTAAACAATCACCCCAAAAGCCTTTAATGTTGTACCTAAGACATTTCCATTTGCTAATACAATAACAAATTAAAGACACTTGCTTATATTTTAAATATATAGGTTTAAATGCACTTCTTATACCTTGATTTTACTAAATGGGACATGTTCCTGAACATTTTTCCATTCTACCAAAAGGTTATAAGGTCAAGTGTTGGTGTTTGTTCCAACAGTTTTTGACCAATGAATTTCCATGATCCTCCTATATATAATAACTTGATAAGGTCATTCAAATTCAAATGAATTTGCTAATGAATCATTTAGACTGATTTGTGAATCTTTAATTTAAAAGAGTAAAAACACTCACCAGTCACTGTTGGTTACAAGCAAGTTTTACTTTGCACAAGCAATATTTAGCAGATGACATATTTCACAGAAGAGCATAAAGAGAAAAATGGATTCATTACAGGAATTTCCATACATTTCAACATTATTAATCATTCTCGTTCCAATTGCAATGACTTTGCCAGATTTAGAAAACATAATTTTAAGATTTCCTGCTAAACCTCATCACCCTGGCTCATGAATATGATCAGGTTTTAAACCAGGTGGTATATCCTTCATTTGCTAGGTGTTACCCACTTTTGATTGACTGTTAAATGCAATCGTGACATGAATATTGTGATGTGTGCTGTATCATGATGTAGTCAATGGTACCCAGCCCCACTTTATATGTAAAGCCAAAAAAACCCTTATTGTGAGTGCAGTTTTCTGGTATACAGGGGGCCAAACGTTAAAGAACTTAAGTGTGACAGTGGGAGCAGAAGGTGGAACCGGGTGTCCAGCTGCATTTTTCATTAGAGTAACTTGATTAAATGTATTTTAATTACCTCTATCTCAGCGGTGCGGTTGAGAGATGTCACATGGCTCCTTCTTTTAATGTCTGCCATCTGTCTAGACGCCCTGAGAATATAAAGAGAGAAATGGACCCCGAAATCTCTGCCTCTCACCTCATCTAATACTCTCATGCCCGCTCATGATGAGTAGTTCCTCCAGAAGCCGTTTTTCCAATATTGACTTTTCTTGCCACAATATGATCCGATCCAGTTGATATCTTGACATCGATGGAAAATACCTGGATGTTTGCATCCTGTGGTAACTGTGGCCTTCTTATTTAATGGCAAAACTGAAACCCTTAGAGATCCTTTTCAGCTGAAGATCAGCCTCCACGTCCGGCTCATGCCAATGCAAATGAGTAGATTAAGTGAATAAAGTGGTGAAATGTGGCCTCGGTGCTCTTTGACTCTCTCTCGGAAGCGGTACGTGGAGATTTGCAGACAGATATGTATAATGCAGGAGAGCGGGCATCAATTATGCACCTTTTATTCATGCCACAGCAATACCTAATTGATTTGATTCTGTTTGCTTCATGTATAATTGATTAGGCACAGATCCTGTGTGTGGCTTTCAGACACTGGATGTTGGTGACAGGTAGGCCGTGCATGATGCAGCTTTGAGATGGGACAGATCTCTTGTCTGTCATGATTGCGTTTGGTCTCTTACTGGTCCAAAGTCGAAAGAACCCAACCCAAGAGTCTGTGGCCCACTTTACTCCTGGCATTAGTATGTTTTGTGCATATGGATAGGCCAATATCTGGACATTTTCTAACCACATTGATCGGGTATGTTTACAAGATCAATAAAATATAATAAATTGGTCAATAATTAAAAGAAAATGAAGTCATATATGTATATATATAATATATATATATCTATATTAGACATTTTTTGGCAAGTACCCGTTAGAGCTGCATTTGTTCCCTAGATTGGAGCTTATTATGTGATTTCTGTCTTATTTTTCTTTCTTTTTTTAGTACTCTGACATCAGCAGTGTCTTTAATTCCATTCAGTTTTGCAGAGTGTTGCCTCCATAAACAGCTAAAATACAGACCTTGACAAATATAATTATTTTAAAATGTGAGTTTAGTAATAAGAGCAATTTAATGGAAGAAAATTAAACCAAGCATAAAAAATGCTTTCATAATGTTTGCAATAAAGAGTTATGTGAAACTACAATATACTGTGTGAAAATGTGGTAATGCCAGATTTTAAAATGTATGAATTTAATTGCATTATCATCTAATGCAAACAAAATGTTAGAGATGTTCTCAGCATTATCCTTACTTTATTTTAAATCATTTAAATAATAATAGTAATACTAATGTCAATTTATCAGATTTTTCTTTTTTAACTTGTTGACTTATTTTTCCCCCAAAACATCTGAAACTATTACATGTAGGCTATTCAAGATGTAAGGAAATATGTTTGAAGAACATAAGAACATGGCACATGTGTTTTAAAGGGGTCATATGATGTTGCTAAAAAGAACATTATGTTGTGTATTTGGTGTAATGCAATGTGTTTGCGGTTTAAGGTACAAAAAACACATTATTTTCCACATAATTTACATTATTGTTTCTCCTCTATGCACCGCCTTTCTGAAACGCTTCGATTTTTACAAACCATCGTTCTGAAAAGCGAGGTGTGTTCTGATTGGCCAGCTATCCAGTGCGTTGTGATTGGCCGAATACCTCAAGCACGGAAATGTTACGCCCCTTAACATACTGTGATGCCGTCTCCCGGCATGACAAGCCAAAACCAATAAAACCCATTACAAATGAGGCATTTGTTGCATCCAGTGGGGACATAATTACTGATTATAATGACTTATACTGTCTTTTTACACGTTGCGTTGCGTATCGCGCCGCGTAAACATAAACCATGTCTGCATTTGTGATCGAGAAACAACAAACAACAAGCTCTTCTAACAGCTGCTTAAATTGCCATTGATAATGCAGACAAGTACCAAGTTACATTATCAAAAATATACTTTTTAAAATAACTAGTAAAGTAATGCATTACTTTAAAAATTTCAAGGAAATATCTGAGTTACTTTTTTAAATAAGGAAAACTTTGTTTTCCCATTTATTCACTGACACCTCTCTTGTCCCTGTGTTGAGAGAAATTATGAATGAGGTGCAGAATAAGTTGCCAAAAATATAACTGGATTTTTTTTCTTTTTATTAAAAAACAAATAAGCAAGCAAGCCCAGCCCATGTGACCAAACTTAACGTGAATGCCTTACTTGCATTACTTCCATAAAGAGTAACTAAGTAATGCACTTATTTACTTTTTAAGGAGTAGTGCAATATTGCTATGCATTACTTTTAAAAGTAACTTTCCCCGACACTGCTCATATGTGTCACTATAACCTTCCTAACTTGCTGTTTTTGACACTGACTGTTTACAGAAGTGCACCAAAACAGCTTTGGGTTTCTTTTCTTCTCTTCACAGCTTTTCCCAAAGTCCCCGCATGTACCCTTGATTTCAGTTGATAGGAGGGCTTCTATGCCCTGACCTTTAAAGGTGAAAGGCCCTGCTCAGTCAGTCTTTCCCCTCTCGGTGGGAGATGCGCATGCTTTGAGGAAAGCAAAAAGAGGAGTGTTTATTATCGATGACAGAACATACACACCCTTGAAGCTCTGATTCTGTCACCGTGTTCTCGTCAGGGTGGCTTGGGGTTCAAGAGCACTAGTCTGGATCAGAACGGCTACTCTGACAGCGTGGCCCGGGCCAGAGGATTCATTCTCAGTACAGAGGTCAAAGGTCAGCCTTTCAGAGCAGCGGGGGGAGGGCCGCCAGAACTCGAACTGGAATATCAACTACTCTCTGCTGCAGACTTTTCTTACATTTACATGAAGGTGCATGACTTGGGGCATATTTCTGCATTTCAGGTTCAAAGAGAGTGTTTTTTTTGGGTAGAATGAAAGAAGGTGAATGCGGAACTTCATATTGCAAATGAGTTTTGCCTCTGCTCTATAAGGTGTCCAGTCATCTGGAACTGATTTTTTTATTCATTAGTGGTGTTTGGTATGGCAAGAATCACTATTAATATTGCTCTTAATTATGGTTACGGATTTGGGTCAGACTTTTAAAAGCATTAACCACATTTGGAGGTGGTCTTGTAGGGATTTTGAACAGAATTGAAGACAACATAAATGCAAATGTGCATTCAACTACGTATTTAATATGTAACGAGATTCTGGTGCAAATAGTCATTCCTGGTTTAGTTTAGCATTATTAAAAATTCTTGGCCTTTTCTTTTCCTTCTGCTCTCACGATATTAAAAAGACAATAGATGCTATAGGGCTGAAAAATTGCGATTTCTCGATTTTACTTGATTCTAATTTTAAAGGTATATTTCTCCCAAAAATTAAAAGTACACCATGATTTACTCACCCTCAAGTCATCCTAGGTGTATATGACTTGAGGGTGAGTAAATCATGGGGTACTTTTCATTTTTGGGAGAAATACCCCATGATTTACTCACCCTCAAGTCATCCTAGGTGTATATGACTTTATTCTTTCAGACGAATACAATCGGAGTATTGTACAAAATGTCCTGGGCTGGCTCTTCCAAGCTTTATAATGGCAGTGAATGGTGGTCAAGATTTTGAAGACCAAAAACGGGGGGGGGTATCCATATTTAAACCTTTATCAACCGTAATCTTTAGCTTCCACTAACTGTCGAACATGCGTTCATGAGAAAGTGGCATTCCAGCGGAGGATGTAGGACATAGGCGTAGCAAAACCAGTCTCCTCTTGTCTTATACCGAAATCCTATTACACATTCATTATATTTTGATTTGTTCTTCAATATTTAATGCATGTTTGGATAAATCGGTCATGAAACAAGTTAATGCATCCACTGTTTTAATATTTGTCTTTCAATAACACACAGTCGTAGAAAAACAGTTATATAATTGAAAAGTTATTATAATACATTTTTATTATATATCTTTTTTTATTATAAAAATGCTTTTTGTGCAGTTTAATGTTTGTTTCGACAAGGAATGTTCCAACACCCCCTGGCAGGGTTTATTGTATAGTTTATAGCATTAGTTGGGAGATATATTTTTTTCTTGGACAAAAAGTAGGCTACTGACCCTATATATTACTATATATCATCACGTTTTCTTTAGTAGAAAGCATCTTATATTTGATGGTGCTTCTTTTCCAGTGCTTGAGCGATTTACTACAAACTAACAGTAAATCACTTACACTTAACCAACTCATATTTAATAACCCCTACAATAATGAATAGTAGAATATTATTAATAATCTGGAATTAATTGCGTTTTTTTTTCTCCCGGACAATGCATTTATCTTGTTGTGCAAATTAGATTCATAAAGCAAAGACTGAAATGTCAGTTATCAGCGTGGTGATTAAATGTACTATTAAAATATATTTATTTTATTGTGTGAGAGCCATGTCTTTAGTTTTAGCACACGCTTTTTTTTTGCATGCAAATCCAATTTTACTTTCATACTTTCAAGTTCTGTATTTATTCAAGTTCTGCATGATATTCAGTGAGAAAAAGATGGCGAATGGGACTTGGTTTTAACCATCAAGAAATGATTGGATTATGGATGTCTGTCTTGATATTACAATTCTGGCTTATTCTGATGAGCCCAGAATCATTTGCATGCTATTTCAACATTTTATACTATTTTGTCTGAAAAGATTAAAAAATTAAATGCTAGGAATAATAATGTACAGTATGAAAATGGATATACTTTTCTTTTTCTTTTTTTAGTTTTCTTTTTTTAGTTTTACTTGAAAATGAACAGTGTAATTAAATGACTGCAAAGTTAATTTAAAGGTAAATATAGGTAGGAATGAGCTTGCACAATTAAATATCCAATACAGATCAATTTAAAGCATGTCGGATTTAATCGTATGGCTTATATGGTAGACATATTATGCATTCCTAGATTGTTGAATTTTGATGCAATATTTTGACTATTTATGAGCAAAATGGGTCATTTCTGATTTCATGTTGTTGCCTTTAATGTACCGTAGTGGGCTGGTGCTCACTATCTGTCAGTAGCTCTTTGTGTTTGTTGTTAAGATGCCAATCCCAGCATGAGGCTAAGTGGATGGTGGTGACAGTGGCAAAGCTACAAAGACAACCTGCTCCATCTTTGTTGAAGTGTTCCCGTAGATCTCCTTTAATCCTGCTAAATACAAAGAGCTCCCTTCCTAAATCATATCAACACATGGACAACTCTGGTTTCCTCAAGTCAACAGCAGATATATGTGTTGCCGGTTATATGTTGGGAGAGAGAGCAGCAGATGAATAGCATTGTCAATCTGATGGTCATGGTGAAAGGGATTACAGGGTCTTGAGGGACTAGTGGACCACTGGAAAATGATGGAAGTCCACAATCTTTGCTTGTCCTTTAGCCAGCGGACATGAAGAAACCAGCCAATCCTTTTAAACCGCACACAACTCCAGTGTATTTTTATACAACATCTAAAATATCATTACATCTCCGAATGTGAAAAAACCGGGGTATATTTCTAGCGCTGTGACTTCCTGACCTCTTTCATTGTATCTGTTCATTGCATCATTTTTGTGTTGTCCCTCGAGTTGTGCCTGATCTTTGGGTTTCATCAGAATATTTCATTCTTAGACATGTTATATGACTCTGGGGGAAGGGCAGTTTTGTGCTACACTTATTCACTGGTTTGTCTTTGTCCTCTATATAGCATAACTATTTTAGTCACTTGAAATTATTACAGATATGACCTTGGTTGGGGAACAAAGACAAGACTTCAAATCTTAATGGAATTATGGGCTAATATGAATATTTCTAAATTAGGAATAGGAAAAGCATTTATTTTCTTTGTTGCAGGGAAAGTTTGTAAACCAATGGATTTCTCAGTAGAAAATAAGTGCCCATAATAAAGGAAGAAATAATGGTAACACTTTAGTATAGGAACCAATTCTCACTAAAAAGTAGTCGGGTCTCGGGTTCTGATTCCCCTGTCTCTTGTTGTCTCTGTGTTTGGGTGTTGTGCATGACTTGTTTTGACAGCTCGCCACGTGAGCATGTCAGCATGATCGTTGTCCTGCCCTCCTTGTTTCACACCTGGTTCTGTTCATCTCATTAGCTTCCCCTTATAGCTCCTCTTGTTTCTCTGTATGTTGTCAGTTCGTTGTGATTATTTCCTTGCTCTGACTGTCCGTGTATTATCGCTCACCAGTTCTGTCTTGTCTCGTCCAGGCTCCAGTGCTCGTAGCAGTCTGTTATTGTGTCCCGCACCTCTCTGTGCGTTCAGGAACCGTGGGCTACCTCCGGCATCCGCATACCCCGGGACTCCGCGGTCTCGTGGTTGGGCTTCTCAGCCTCTCGCTCGGTTTAGCGGGCTGCCCCTCCGGCTCCGTCTCCTCTGCCGCTGTTGCGCCTTGTTCCAGCCACTGCTCTCCACCCATCGGTGTGGTTGGGGTTTCCACGACCACACGAACTGTCCGCGAAGGCGCTTACTGCCCGCGGTGATAATCTCTGCACAATAAAGCACCTATTGAACCCGCACCTGAATCCAGCCTCGTTGTTCCCTGACAGAACAAACTGACCAAGATGGATTCAGCGGGATCGGATCCGCTTCGGTCTGCTCTCGTGCAACAGGGAGTTTTGCTGGGGCAGCACGCCACCCAGCTCAACACCACAGCGCAAGAGGTGGGCGCGCTTAATGCCCGAGTCGCGGAGCTCCTCACGCGCGTTGATGATCTTCAGTGGGAGGCGGCTAACCGGGGTCCCGTCCTCCGTGCTGGTATTCCGTTGGACCCCGAACCTCATGCTAACAATCCCCCGGTGTATGATGGCGATCCGAATGCCTGTCAAGCCTTTCTCTCCCAGTGCTCGCTGGTGTTCTCTCTGCAGCCTCGACGTTACGCCACAGAGGAGGCTAAGGTGGCATACGTCCTCACTCTCCTCTCGGGTCGCGCCTGCAAATGGGGAATTGCTGTATGGAGATCGCGGGCTCCCTGCTGTGTTGCTTTTGTGGATTTTAGCCAGGAGATGGCGAAGCTGTTCGACCGGTCGGCCCAGGGAGATGAGGCGGTGGCTCAGCTGTCTTGGTTGTCTCAGAGGAGATGCTCAGTCACCGACTATGCAATACAATTTCAGACTCTAGCGGTGGCTTGCGGCTGGAATGAGGGCGCGCTCCGCGCGCGATTTCTCGAGGGACTGGATGAGGTAATCGCGGACGAATTAGCGGCGGTGGACCTTCCTCGAGAGCTGGACAGTTTGATTAATCTCGCGCTCCGCGTGGAGGGTCGCCTCAACCGCCGCCGGCAACGCCGGCAATCCACTACTCCGTGGCGCCACCTGGAGTCCGCATCAGTCGATGCGGTGAGTTCACCGGCGGCCGATGTGGAGCCCATGCAACTGGGTCGTCTCCGGCTTACGCCGCAGTAGAGACAGGAGCGTTTAGCTCAGGGATTATGTCTGTACTGCGGCAAGGCCGGCCACTTTGTCCTCCAGTGCCCGGTAAAAGTCATGGCCCACCAGTGAAGCGGAGAGTCCTGTTGGGTGCCTTTCCCTGTTCAAGCTCTCCAGCTACGCACACCCAGCTGCCCTTTCGACTCTCTTTCCTGGGAGGTTCACACACGGGCCACGCCCTTCTGGATTCAGGGGCTGAGGGGAATTTCCTGGATTCTGCCTCTGCTCACAAGTGGGGGATTCCGACCATTCCCCTGGTTAAGCCCATTACAGCATGGTCATTATTGGGCAATCCCCTCACTACCATCACTCATGTCACCCCTTGTGTAAGCCTTTCCCTCTTTGGTAACCACTGTGAGCAGATCGAACTGTTAATTATTGACTCCCCTAAGGCTCCGTTAATTTTAGGACATCCTTGGTTACGGAAACACAGCCCACAGATCGATTGGGTCAATAACTCTATTTTAACCTGGAGTCAGTCTTGTCATGTGTCATGTTTGGGTGCTGCTTTTCCTGCTGTCTCTGTGTCTCGTGTTCCACAGGTGGATCCGGCTGACTTGACCGGCGTCCCGGCGGAGTACTGCGATCTCCGTGCGGTTTTCAGTAGGTCCCGGGCCACCTCTCTATCTCCGCATCGTCCCTACGACTGTGCCATTGACCTTCTCCCAGGCACTTCTCCGCCTAAGGGTCGTTTATATTCCCTTTCTGATCCTGAAAGAGAGGCCATGGACAGGTATATCCGTGATTCACTACAGGCTGGGCTCATTCGCCATTCCTCCTCTCCCGCCGGCGTGGGGTTTTTCTTATTTCAGAAAAAAGATGGCTCCCTACGTCCTTGTATTGATTACAGAGGTTTGAATGACATTACGGTAAAGAACAGGTACCCCCTACCTCTAATGTCTTCTGCTTTTGAATTATTGCAGGGAGCTCAGGTCTTCACCAAGTTAGACCTTCGCAACGCCTACCATCTGGTGCGCATGCGGGAGGGGGATGAGTGGAAGACGGCATTCAACACCCCCTCGGGACACTACGAGTATCTGGTTCTTCCGTTTGGTCTGACCAATGCTCCGGCCGTTTTCCAGGGTCTTGTCAATAGCGTTCTGGGTGACATGATCAATCAGTTTGTCTTTGTGTATTTGGATGATATTCTGATTTTCTCCTCTTCTCTCCATTTACACACTCAGCACGTTAGACGGGTCCTCCAGCGCCTATTAGAGAACCAGTTGTTCGTCAAGGCGGAGAAGTGCGAATTCCACGCCGAGTCGGTTACGTTCCTTGGCCATATCATCTCTACTAGGGGGATTAAACCAGACCCTGCTAAGATAGATGCTGTCGCCAAATGGCCAGTCCCGACTCCCGTAAGGCCCTGCAGCGGTTCATGGGTTTTGCCAACTTCTATCGGCGATACATCAGGAATTTCGGTCAGATCGCTGCTCCGCTCACGGCATTAACCTCCACCAAGGTGTCCTTCAGGTGGAACCAGGATGCTCAGGTAGCCTTTGACACATTAAAGTCCCGTTTTGTCTCTGCACCTGTTCTGTTGGTTCCAGATCCTGAGTCCCAGTTCATTGTCGAGGTTGACGCCTCGGATGTCGGGGTTGGCGCGGTTTTGTCGCAGCGATCCCTCCGCGACGGGAAGGTGCACCCGTGTGCGTTCTTCTCTCGCCGTCTCAGCCCTGCAGAACGTAACTATGACATTGGCAATAGAGAACTGTTGGCGGTAAGATTGGCCTTGGGTGAGTGGCGTCACTGGTTGGAGGGGTCGGCACAGCCCTTCTTGGTCTGGACGGATCACAAGAATCTTGAATATATCCGTTCGGCCAAGAGGCTGAGCTCGCGTGAGCCCGCTGGGCACTTTTCTTTGGCCGGTTCAACTTCACCCTCTCGTACCGGCCTGGGTCCAAGAACATTAAGCCCGACGCTCTCTCGCGCCTGTTCGGGGCTCCGGAGGGGGAGC
Source organism: Sinocyclocheilus anophthalmus (assembly GCA_018155175.1). Classification (NCBI taxonomy): domain Eukaryota; kingdom Metazoa; phylum Chordata; class Actinopteri; order Cypriniformes; family Cyprinidae; genus Sinocyclocheilus; species Sinocyclocheilus anophthalmus. Next base: position 176,986 of record JADLZN010005427.1, read on the forward strand.
TTACGGCCGAAGCCATTCTCCCTGAAGGGGTGGTGTTCGGGGCTCTTTCTTGGGGTATCGAGCGGCGAGTAGAGGAGGCCGGTTGAGGGGTGCAAGTGCCAGGGAGGTGCCCGGGGGGTAGGTTGCCGGTGCCGGCTGCGTTGCGCCCTGAGGTCCTTCAGTGTGGTCACACGTCCAGGCTGGTTTGCCATCCTGGGATTCGGAGAACGTTGGTTGCCATCCGTCAACGCTTCTGGTGGCCCACACTGGCCGCCGATGTCAGACAGTTTGTGTTGGCCTGCCCCACATGCGCCCAATGTAAGCCGGTGAATCGCCCTCCCTATGGTCTGCTTCATCCTCTTCCTGTCCCTTCCCGTCCATGGTCACACATCGCCCTTGATTTTGTCTCTGGCCTTCCCCCATCGAAGGGTAACACTGTGGTTCTCACTGTGGTGGATCGCTTTTCCAAGGCGGTTCATTTCATTCCCCTGCCCAAATTGCCCTCTGCCCGGGAGACCGCCCAGCTGATGGTGGATCACGTCTTCCGTCTCCATGGATTGCCGGTGTACGTAGTTTCAGATAGGGGTCCTCAGTTCACCTCCCGGTTTTGGAAAGAATTTTGTAGACAGATCGGGGCCTCTGCGAGTCTGTCTTCCGGTTTTCATCCACAGACCAATGGGCAATGCGAGCGGGCCAACCAGGATCTTGGAAGAATGCTCCGCTGTCTGACATCCAACAATCTGAGTTCCTGGTGCCAACAGCTCTCCTGGATAGAATACACGCGTAACTCCCTTCCAGTGGCGGTTTCAGGTATGTCCCCTTTTGAGTGCTCTGTGGGTTATAAACTGCCTCTGTTTCCATCACTGGAACCCGATGCTGCGGTTCCGTCCGCCCTGTCTTTCGTTCAGCGCTGCCGCCGCACCTGGGAGAGAGTCAGGAGGGTTTTAGTCCTCTCCTCGGGACGAACCAAGGCAGCAGCCGATCGTCGACGGTCCTCTCCTCCAACCTATGTGTGTGGTCAACGGGTATGGCTTTTCTACCAGGGATCTGCCTCTCCGGGTGCCTTCTCGTAAGCTGGCGCCCAGATTCATTGGGTCGTACTGCGTCACCAAGGTGGTTAATCCAGTGGCGATCAGGCTCATGCTCCCTCCTGCTCTTGGTCGGGTTCACCCTGTGTTTCATGTCTCTAGGGTCAAACCTGTGTTTTCCTCTCCCCTTAATCCTGCCGGCGATCTTCCCGCACCCCCACCCCCTCGTCTTGTGGATGGCTCCCTTACCTATACGGTTAGGAAATTACTCGACGAGCGACGCCGTGGAAGAGGGTTTCAGTATCTCGTGGACTGGGAGGGTTATGGTCCAGAGGAGAGATGCTGGATGCCGTCCCGGGACATTTTGGACCGTCCGTTGATCGAGGACTTCCGTCGGCGACAAGGTGGGCCCCCTCCTGGGGCGCCTGGTGGCGCTCCTGGGCGGGGGGGTACTGTCGGGTCTCGGGTCTGATCACCTGTCTGTTGTTGTCTCTGTGTTTGTGTGTTGTGCGTGACTTGTTTTGACAGCTCGCCACGTGAGCATGTCAGCATGATCGTTGTCCCCGCCCTCCTTGTTTCACACCTGGTTCTGGTCATCTCATTAGCTTCCCCTTATAGCTCCTCGTGTTTCTCTGTATGTTGTCAGTTCGTTGTGATTATTTCCCTTGCTCTGACTGTCTCGTGTATTATCGCTCACCAGTTCTGTTTTGTCTCGTCCAGGCTCCAGTGCTCGTAGCAGTCTGTTATTGTGTCCCGCACCTCTCTGTGCGTTCAGGAACCGTGGGCTACCTCCGGCATCCGCATACCCCGGGACTCCGCGGTCTCGTTGTTGGGCTTCTCAGCCTCTCGCTCGGATTAGCGGGCTGCCCCTCCGGCTCCGTCTCCTCTGCCGCTGTTGCGGCTTGTTCCAGCCACTGCTCTCCCCCCCATCGGTGTGGTTGGGGTTTCCACGACCACACGAACTGTCCGCGAAGGCGCTTACTGCCCGCGGTGATAATCTCTGCACAATAAAGCACCATTTTGAACCCGCACCTGAATCCAGCCTCGTTGTTCCCTGACAAAAAACGTAATTGCTTATATGCATACCTGGATGTTTATATTCTGCATGACCTATTCTATTGGGACGAGAAATGACTTAGGTATCCATACATCACTAACTGAATACTATACATAATGCGAATTAAATAAATAAAAATAAATGGAGAAATACATAAATTAATAAATGAAGAAATAAATATATGATTTATACTTAAGTCATTTCTCGTCCTCCATAATATTCTACATCCCTAATACCCAATACCTAAACTAACAACTAGGGCTGGGTAAAAAATATCGATATCTCGATATTAATTGATTCTCATTTTTACAGAACGATATTGATTCTTAAATCCCAAGAATCGATTAGTCTAGCCTGTTTTCAGTTAATGGACAGAACATTGAAGTGCATCTCCCATCCAATATATCGCAATAAGCATTGTGCTTTGGTACTTTTAATATGAAACAAAGTCTCAGATTTCAAATTCTGTCCATTGTATTGCAGTATTCAGACAATAAATGCCGTTTTGGCGCTGTTTAATGTGTAGTGACAGATCGCTGTAGCGCCTCAGTACAACAGTGCGAGGCGCATGTGAACTAATCATCTCCTCCACATTAATACAATTTCAGCACAAAATAAACATGACTAAACATCTGAAGGTAAGTTAAAAGAAAGAGTACAACTTTACAACCCGTATCCTGTCTCATGTAATTCCTCAATCTGTGTTTCAACCGCACAAAGACGTCAATATAACGGCTTGTAAACAATGTCACGTAACGTCACATTTACCTCAGTAAAAACACATTCGGTGACCATAAAATCATGAGTCAGCTAGAAAACAAGCTGTAGAGATGGGCATTTTGCTAAATATATGCACCATATAACATATTCATTATAAATCAAGTTTTTATGACAGACACCCGAATGCTTATATTAAAAAAAACAATTGAAGTAGAAATATTATTATGTAACTGTAACTTTATTATTGTAAAAACTTTAAATTAGTGTATTTAACATCAGGCATTTTTAAAAATTTTAACCTTCAATATTATAATAATGTAGTGCCAACTGACAACTGAGAAAATTTGGCATGTACTGTACCTGATATATATCCAAAATAATTGATATTGAATCGAATTGGTAATCGAATCGAATCGCAAGCTTGTGAATGAGAATCAAATCGAATCGTGAAATGTGTCAAAAACCCAGCCCTTAAAAACTACCTTATTAACTATTAATAAGCAACAAATTAGGATTTTATTGAGGCAAAAATCTTAGTTAATGATCTGTTAATAGCGAGAATTGGACCTTAAAATAAAGTGTTACCGAAATCTTATTAAAATCTAGTTTAAGTTATGTGCCTTGGAAATGTAGGCCTACTCTTTGAAGTTATGTTGGTTCATATGGTTTTGATCAACTTTAATACCATTCTCAAGAGATGTTTAATTTTAATAACTCAAGTATTCAAGTAAATATTTTTCCTTGTGAAATTTATTATTATTATTAAAAAAAGAAAGTAAATATATTTAAGGGTAAAAAAAAAGTATTGTTTAAAGGGATTTGTTCACCCACCATTCGTTCAAGGTTTGATCTGGACTTCAAACACAATTAACACCCAAACAATGACACCTTTTTTTGTTCTTATTGAACACGGGGTGTAAAACATTTGCAGTGCAGAAAGGAAAAAAGTATTGAACTCTTGGATTTCATTACTGGTTGACCCTTCTTTGGCAGCAATAACTTCCTCCAAAGATTTCCTGTGATTCAAACCTGAACATCAGTCAGGAGGGATTTTGCACCACTATTTTAGCAGTATTCTGGGGATGTCTGGTGTGAACTTCCCACTTGAAAGTCATGCCATAATTTCTCATTTAGTTTGAATTCAAGACTGGTCACCTCTTAAAGGTGCATTTTCTTCCTATGAAGCCGTTCTTAAAGGGGTCATATGACGTTGCTAAAAAATAACATTAATTTGTGTATTTGGTGTAATGAATGTTTGTGGTCTTTAGGTTAAAAAAAAAAAAAAATATATATATAGATATTTTCCCCATACTGTACATGATGTTTCTCCTCTATGCCCCGTCTTTCTGAAACGCGTAGAATTTTACAAAGCTAATCTGTCTGAAAAGCGAGGTGTGCTCTGATTGACCAACTATCCAGTGCGTGAGTGTGCCGCATACCGCAAGTTTGTGCCCGAATATGTTACCATTTGTGTGCCGTGTCGGGACGACTGACAAAAACAATTAAAACCCGTTATAACTATGCCGTTGTGCATCCATGTGGGACATATTGCGGCTTATAAGTGACCATCTGGCTGTGTTTGGACGCCATTGCAATGTGCTGCCGCGGTAAAAACATCAAAACGCATGTTACAGGTTTGTATAGAAACAGGTGATGACAGAACAAGCTAGCTGCCTCTACGACCGCTTTCGTCAGAGACACGTCATCGCATGATTGTGACCATCAGTAGGCAAGATATCTTTAAATCACTGAAATAGCCGTGCTGTTCGGGAGAGTTCACGTCTGTGATTCAGAACTCCGGCATTGTATTCTACTCTACCATATCAGAAACAGTCCTCCATAAAATGCGTTGCACACAAATTAATATTTGGGTTGAATTGTTCTGGAATAGTGTTGTAAATACAGCTTAACCACTTTTTTTCTAGTCGTGTCCTCTTTTGGAAGTCCAACCAAAGTAGTTTTCTCTTTCGCAACGAAACACACAAGCGTCTTCACAACATGGCGGTGGCGCACAAAAAGTTACGCCTTCTTTCTTTTGCGTGAACATTTGGGCGCATTATGCAAATATTCCCACACAGTGACATAGATATGTGGGCGTGTTTGAACGAGGCGTTTTAGTAGGGCGTGGACCAGTCTTAATTTTTATATAGAATATCTCTTTGGGTTTTAGACTTTAGTCTTTGCAACTTTAGGGATCTTCTCTATTCACGAACAGATTGTAACACTCCAAAGATCAAGAAAAACTTGAAATCGCATCATATAACCCCATTAACTTTTCCTGGGCTTCTGTCACGCCAACTCTGTTGAACATAAATATAACCTTACGTCTCCTTCTTGAAATGGTCCGATAACTTGGGAATTCATTTTTTGTATCATGATACTACCGTTTTCCATCCCTCAGGGGCTGAACCCCTAAACATCGTACAAACCAGAATATCCAGGTTTTTGCGCCATGTTTTTCTGTGGTTTCCTTACATGAAACTTTTCCATATGTTCAGTGAAATTTTACATATTGTAGACACAACAATAGAGCGGCAACTCCATTTATTTTCTCTATAGGGAAATATATTTTTAACAATAACTGATAAACCTTGCATGCTCTCAGGCTGTTTTGCAAAATTCAGGTACTTGCGTATTTACAGATAAGGACATAACCATAACAACTTAAGGAACAACAACACACACAGAGACCAAAAAAAAAAAACCCATCTCAAATACAATAATCACATGTATTACAACTCTCCATGTTTCGGTTTGTTCCCCCCGCAGCACCTCTTAAAGTAATCTGTATCAGCAGATATTGGCTATTTGATTGTTCAAGTATATCAATATAAAATTTTAAAATATATTAATGCTGTATTCATTCTGTACATGTGTAGACCCAACACTTTTCGGTACAAGTTCACGTCTCTTTATACCCACTAATTTACAATATATATATTATGTATTATAATATATATTATATATATGACACAGTTGTGTGTTTATCGACTACATTACAAGAACTTGGAACAGTGCCCATTCAAATCAGAATTTAGATGTTAAATTGCTATTTAATGTTCTTTTGTACGGTATAAGCTTTCCATTTGTCTGTCCAGTTATGTCCATATAGAGAATAGTAGCAGACTGCATTGTCATATCTGTGCATTATTTCTTGCTGCTGGTGCCAGTGTCATGCCACAGTGAGCAATGACAGGAAGTATCAGCCCCAGTAAATGCCACTTTACTTTATCACATCAAGACTGCATGACCGCAGGCAATAAATGCAGTGCTTTCATAATAACATTCCTTAACATGAATTCATTACTTATTTGATAATGGATAAACATACTAATTATATTGATAATATATTAACTGAAATGTAATGCAAATGTGATCCGACCAAATTAGGCCATAGGGTTGAGTAAATACCGCTGCTCTTAGCCTTCCGCCTGAGTGATTGAATAACTCATTTGGAGGGAACGTGGGCAGGGATTGTGTTGTGCTGAGTGTGTGTTGATGCTGATAGGACAGGACTGCTCTCTCCATTAGAGGACCTGCATTTTCTCCCTACACCCCCCATGGACGGTTCCTGTCAGCTGCTAATAAGTGGAGCTGTTTTAAAGTTTAGATTAGTTTGTTGCAGTTAGGAGAGACGTTGTTTTTTTTCATTTGACCTAGAGTGTGATTTAGAAACACAGCCCTAGGATTTTGAGACCAATGTGAGATCTCACGGTACATAACATGAAAATGGAAAAATGTGAAGACATTTAGACAATAGATTTGGATAATAGATTGTGTTGTGCAGAATCTATTAAATGTTTGGTTTTGGTCTATGGATATTGTCAGCTGCTTGTTATTTGTAATTAAATTGAGGCAGGGTTGTTTAATATGAACTTTAAGGGGCTGTTCACCCAAAAATGAAAACAAAAAATTATGACAACAATGGATTTCTTTCTTCTGCTGAACACACAAGAATGTGGGTAACCGCTAGTTTTAACACGACTTCTATAGTACCCCCCCCCCCCCCCAATCAATGGGAATCAATAACTGTCCAGTTGCTGACATTCTTGACAATATATTTTATGGCAAAAGTTGTGTAAACACAAATTTTCTGTCAATTCCTGCATCTCCTTTTGAACACCTTAGTGAAGGTTCAATAGGGTTTGGAAATAAAGAAACGTTTTTAAAACATTCTCCTTTGAAAACTGAGATTTCAGTCATGATTTTAAATTTTTTTTTAATGGGGGGGGGGGGGGGGGTTGGGGGGGGGGGGGGGGGGGGGGGGGGGGGGGGGGGGGGGGGGGGGGGGGGGGCGGGGGGGGGGGGGGGGGGGGGGGGGGGGGGGGGGGGGGGGGGGGGGGGGGGGGGGGGGGGGGGGGGGGGGGGGGGGGGGGGGGGGGGGGGGGGGGGGGGGGGGGGGGGGGGGGGGGGGGGGGGGGGGGGGGGGGGGGGGGCCAAAAAACACAAGGTCACGGCGTTTCGTATGATAGACCAGACTGGCAACACAGTACATGAACCACTCAATCTGTGGCTTAACGTATATGATTGTTTGCAGTGTAACCACATTGTTACATACATTATTTAAATGTAGACATTCTGTGCACATGTCAGTGTGACGGTTGCTTTGTGAGAGTTTTTTAACTGTACTATTTTGTGCTCTTTCTCTTTCAATTTGACATTTATGGTAGCATCTCCACTTAACTGGAAACATGACTACTGTTAGTTACGGTACCTTTATTCCTAGACAGATTGTGTCAAAGCAGCTTCAGATTCAGACAGTTCAGTGTTGGTTCAGTTCAGATCAAAAGATGTGTACACTGACATACTAGAGATTGTTATAACTTTTCACTTGGTTTAATGAAATTAATTTTTTTTGTAACTTATGAAACCTTGAAACCAGAACAGTAATTCAGAGAGTACAGTTCGAGGAACTTGACAAGTGTGAAGGCAAGTATTTTTAAAATGTCTCTCTCTTTTTTTGCTTTATCTGTCCAAAGGGATTTTTGTTGTCCAATACACTCTTAAAAATAAAGGTGCTTCGTGATGCCATAGAATAACCTTTTTGTCTAAATGGTTCCATAAAGAACTTCTGAAGAAACTTTCTGTTTCACAAAGGTTCTTTGTGGTGAAAGAAGGTTCTTCAGATTATAAACGGTAAGAAAGAGATGGTTCTTTAAAGAACCTTTGACTGAATGGTTCTTTGTGGAACCAAAAATGGTTCTTCTATGGCATCGCTGTGAAGAACCTTTTGAAGCACCTTTATTTTTAAGAGTGTACTTGGAAGATGACATGTAAAGAAATAAAATGGTAATGCTAGCATTTGTTTTGCTGAAAATAAAGAACACGTTTATGCATTTAATTTGCTTAGCTTTATTTGCTTGCCATGCACTTAAATGTCTGTTAAATATATGTGTCCATGTTAAAAGCCTGTCTTTAAGTGGAATTCTGTTGTCCCAAGTTGAAAATGTAGACTTTCTGATTTGAATAAAATGAAGAATAACCCCAATTTCTAGACAAAAAAAAAAGTGAGAAGGAGATTACTGAATAGTTTACTTTAGTGTTGTTGCAAAGATATTTATTTAAATAGTTTTTAAATGTGCAGATTAGGTGTTAAAAATGGTTATGTACTTGATCTATAGTCTTATATGCATAATGTTCAAAATCCTTGAACTAAAAAATTCTTTATCTGTCAGGTACTATATCCTCTTAAATAACCGTAGCGGAGGCAGACTGTGTGGTAGCCAAAACCTCCACACTTCCCTTAAGCCCAGAGTTATTCACGAAACCTCTTCTGTCATCCACAGAGTCCTCTGAATATAACTTATCTTATTCTTGCTGAAGTTTCATCAAGGTCAGTCGTCGTCTTGTTGGAATGATTTTGTTCTAATCCTTTCTTCTTAAGTCAGCCTCAGCTGAAGCTCTTACAGAAGCGTCTGAGATGTGCGGTGGTGCCATTTCTGAGGTCATCTCTTTCTCTGTTCAATTTGATCTCAGTCTGTTAGTCTTTGTTCATATAAGCGACAGTGCTTAGTACATCTGAAAGCTTACATTAGATGATGTATCTTGAAACGGCGAAAGTGTCAAATCTGAACAAATTATGACAGTTGATTTAACCAACCAACGATCTATGAGTTCAGATCGAGTCTTGAGTAGGCTCTTTTTAGATTTTGTTCATATTTAGCAGTGCTATTATGTAAATATTGTATTTTATTAATATTTAAAGGCATTATATATATATATAATTTAATCATCTGTGCTAAAAATGAGCTTTTGAAGCTAAAAAATGCAACATCCTTTCCATAATGTGTTGCATGGAAGCGCTTTTGTTAGCTGCCAACAGAAGCACAGCTCACACAGAATTATTGTGGCTATACGTTTCATACAGTGTGTATTGTATTGCTTATCCCAGTGCAATATTTAGATTTCCAGTATAACTGCATTTCAAAATGATTAACTTTTAACTAAAAAAAACTTACTTGAACTTAAGTTCTATGTAACCCCAAAATATTCCTGCAAACCAAGGAAGGATGCTTTCCCTGTAGTTTCAAATCATATATTAATGCCGTTTTCCCCTTCTTCCCCAGTTAGGCATGTTTTTACTTTGTGTTTAATGTATGTACATTTTAAAGCTCTTGGATTTTGGGAACTTTTTGATGATTGCGGTTTGGTGTCCTCAAGCAAAATCAGGGCTAAATTAAAACCTTGTCAGCAAAGGAAAGAAATCAGTGCTGGGTTGTTTTTAGTTTAGTTTCTCCAGCTCAGGAGCAGAGGTTACATGCTATTTTTTTTTTGTTGAAGTTTAATAGCCTGTAGGCTTGGACTCCGAGATTACAAATACCCACAGCAGAATCAATAGTCCTCTACTAAAGGGGGTGTTAGTAATACTTACAAAATAACACATGTTATTTTTTAAGAAGTTACCTTGTAACAACTTTTTTTAAGCTGCTAGTGAAATCTGAGCACCTTACATTTCTCAGGTTCTTTAAAGTTCTTTGCTCTTAAAGGAACAGTTTACCTGAAAATTATGTGGAACACAAGGAGAAAGTTTTGAGGAATGTCCAAGCCAATCTTTTAGTGGCCAAGGGCTGTCAAGCTTCAAATGGCAATCCTAATTAAAAGGGACTATGTGAAATACAGTTACCTAAGTCTTACAATAAAATTATGGTACTTTCATAGTGCTATTTGTTATTTTTTCAGTGGCCATCCAATTCTGCTCACCATTTAGTTTCATTATTTGGAAAGAGCAGAGGGAACACCATCTCCTTTCTACAGAAGGAAAATCATATGGGTGTGGATTTGGAATGGTGTTAGAGTGAATAATGATAACATAATTTTCTGGTGACTCATTCCTTGCAATTTTCTATGAAGGATTTTAGACTTGCTGTCAAAGTGAAAACAATTTCAATCATCTCCTCATCTCCGCTGATGTGACATAGATTATTTCCCTCTTCTTCAGAGTGTTAGTTACAGTATATATTGTGATTTCCACCACTGTTTCCTCTGCTGAACCTTTTTTTCCTCTGTGCGTCCTCGTTCCGTCAGTTTAATCAACACTTTTAATTACAGACACTTTAGGTCGTATTGTGTTCGTTTGGTTGTCACCTTTGGGAGATCCTGCCGTGGAGGGGAAAAAAGGAGACCAAAAAAGGTCCTTGTCTTCCCGCGGGTGTTGGAACAGGCTTGGTAATAGCCAGCCTCTGCCAGTCAGTCAACTCTATTGCCAGCTCACATCTCTGCAGCCCGCTGGGTTTTTCCAACATTGTCTTGATAAATGGATTTTTTGCCTTGACTCGAATGTGTCCTCTTAAGATGGGTGGGACGAGGACGCTTGGGCTTACATTCCATCAAGCCTTAGTCACATCATCAGGGTCACATGAACATATAGCCTAGATTCTCAAAGGTTTTCTTCCAATGATGTATTATGCATTGCTACTGTAAGAGGTGAAGTGCACCAAATCTGTTTCAAGATGTTTTTGGCCATGTTTTTGGCAACTTCTGTCACGTGACCAGTTTGTGCAGGTTTGTTTCTAAACAAGGGCATATTGCCTCTTCCACCTCATTTCCATTCAAACCAACTCATATCGTTGGTTGAGCCAAATGTTGACTTTAAAGGGGTCATATGATGCGATTAAAAATTTTTTTCTTTCTCTTTGAAGTGTTACAAGCTCTTGGTGCATAAAGAAGATCTGTAAAGTTGCAAAGACTAAAGTCTCAAATCCAAAGAGATATTCTTTATAAAAAGTTAAGTCAACCACACCTACTTAAAACAGCTCGTTCTAACACGCCCCCACATACAGTGGGGCAAAAAAGTATTTAGTCAGCCACCAATTGTGCAAGTTCTCCCCCTTAAAAAGATGAGAGAGGCCTGTAATTTTCATCATAGGTATACCTCAATTATGAGAGACAAAATGAGAAAAAAATCACATTGTAGGATTTTTAAAGAATTAATTGGTAAATTCCTCTGTAAAATTAGTATTTGGTCACCTACAAACAAGCAAGATTTCTGGCTCTCACAGACCTGTAACTTCTTCTTTAAGAGGCTCCTCTGTCCTCCACTCGTTACCTGTATTAATGGCATCTGTTTGAACTTGTTATCAGTATAAAAGACACCTGTCCACAACCTCAAACTGTCACACTCCAAACTCCACCATGGCCAAGACCAAAGGGCTGTCAAAGGACACCAGAAACAAAATTTTAGACCTGCACCAGGCTGGGAAGACTGGATCTGCAATAGGTAAGCAGCTTGGTGTGAAGAAACTGTTGGAGCAATTATTAGAAAATGGAAGACATACAATACCACTGAATCTCCCTCGATCTGTGGCTCCACGCAAGATCTCACCCCGTCGGGTCAAAATGATCACAAGAACTGTGAAAAAAAATCCCAGAACCACACGGGGGGACCTATTGAATGACCTGCAGAGAGCTTGGACCAAAGTAACAAAGGCTACCATCAGTAACACTGTGCTGCCAGGGACTCAAATCCTGCAGTCCCAGACGTGTCCCCCTGCTTAAGCCATTACATGTCCAGGCCCGTCTGAAGTTTGCTATAGAGCATTTGGATGATCCAGAAGAGGTTTGGGAGAATGTCATATGGTCAGATGAACTCAACTTGTCGTGTTTGGAGGAGAGAGAATGTTGAGTTGCATCCAAAGAACACCATACCTACTGTGAATCATGGGGGTGGAAACATCATGCTTTGAAGCTGTTTTTCTGCAAAGGGACCAGGAACGACTGATCCGTGTAAACGAAAGAATTAATGGGGCCATGTATCGTGTGATTTTGAGTGAAAACCTCCTTCCATTAGCAAGGGCATTGAAGATGAAACGTGCTGGGTCTTTCAGCATGACAATGATCCCAAACACACCTCCCGGGCAACGAAGGAGTGGCTTCGTTAAGAAGCATTTCAAGGTCCTGGAGTGCCTAGCCAGTCTCCAGATCTCAACCCCCATAGAAAATCTTTGGAGGGAGTTGAAAATCTGTGTTGCCCAGCGATAGCCCCAAAACATTTACTGCTCTAGAGGAGATCTGCATGGATGAATGGGCCAAAATACCAGCAACAGTTGTGAAAACCTTGTGAAGACTTACAGAAAACGTTTGACATCTGTCATTGCCAACAAAGGGTATTTAACAAAGTTTTGAGATGAAATTTTGTTATTGACCACATACTTATTTTCCACCATAATTTGCAAATAAATTTTTAAAAACCATACAATGTGATTTTCTGGATTTTTTTTTCCATTTTTTCTCTCGCATAGTTGAGGTATACCTATGATGAACATTACAGGCCTCTCTCATCTTTTTAAGGTGGTAGAACTTGCACATTTGTGGCTGACTAATACGTTTTTTCCCACTGGTATCTACGTCACTGTGTGGGGGAGATTTGCATAACACCGGCCAAATGTATACGCAAAGAAATAAGGTGTAACTTTTATTCTCGCTGTATTATTGTTGCTGCCGCCATGTCGTGAAGATGCTGTGTTTCGTTGTGAAGCGAAACTACTTGGTTTGGCCTTCAAAAAGAGGACGAAATACATCAACTTCCTGCTGTGGATCGCCGGATCGGCTTTCGCTGTGGACGAAGCGGAGTCCAGCCCGGGTCGTCACATGTGGTTGCCGCAAGCCGCATGCCTCCGCTCACTCAAAGCCGCCGTGTGTGATGCTGTGTGTTTCGTTGTGAAAGCGAAAATACTTTGTTTGGCCTTCCAAAAGAGGACACGACTAGAAATCAGTTGTTAAGTTGTATCACAACACTGTTCAGGGTAGAGTAGACTACAATGCCGCTGTTCTGACTCACAGACTGTAAGTACGTTTTTTTATATTTAAAGAATTTGCCACTGACGATTCAAACGCGAGTTTTGAGCAGTGTAGAGTAGCGCTTGTTTTTTGTAATTTCTCCGATCACAAATGCAGACATGGTTTTATGTTTACGCGGCACGATGCAATGCGTAAAAATACAGTATAAGTCATTATAATCAGTATTTATGTCCCCCACTGGATGCAACAAATGCCTAGTTTATAATGGGTTTTAATGTTTATGTCTCATCGCTCCGGCCTGACAGGGCATCACAGTATGGTAGGGGCGTAACATTTCCATCACACGCTTGAGATATTCGGCCAATCACAACACACTGGATAGCTTGCCAATCAGAGCACACCTCGCTTTTCAGACCGATGAGCTTTGTAAAAATCACTGCGTTTCAGAAAGGCGGGGCATAGAGGAGAAACAATAATGTACAGTATGTGGAAAATAATGTGTTTTTTAAACCTTAAACCACAAACACATTTCATTACACCACATACACAAAATAATGTTCTTTTTAGCAACATCATATGACCCCTTTAACCTGATGAGGATTTTTAGCCTCTGTAGATGTTGTAACTACAACTATATTACACTGGGGAAAACCCCTTTTTTTTCATTGACATTTAAACAGATAGTTCACCCAAAAATGAAAATTACCCCATTATTTACTCACCCTTAAGCCATCCTAGTTATAGATGACTTTCCTCTTTCAGATGAATACAATCGGCGTATAGTAATAAAAATGTCCTGGCTCTTCCAAGCTTTATAATGGCAATGAATGGGTGTTAAGATTTTGAAGTCCAATAAAGCGCATAAATCCGTCATAAAAAGTGCTCCACAAGGCTCCAGGTGGTTAATAAAGGCCTTCTGAAGCAAGTGATGCATTTGTGTAAGGAAAATATCCATATTTAACGAGAGAGTGATGTTCCCAGATGCGATGATGTAGGCATAGAGTTATGCATATTAGAGTTATGTATCCACCTTATTCCTAAATGCGGAAGTAAGCCTATGGGCGAGACTTCTGGTTCATTAGCCGCTATAGGGAAATAACGAGAAGAATAACAACGTGCTGTAAACGGTAAAACTGTTTGCACTACATTGTGTTCATAATTAAGATAATGCATTAAAATAATATGGTAAGACACACCAATTTGCAAAATCAAGCAGCAAAACAAACAAAAAATAGCTGGAAGCAAATGAGACTGGAAGCAAGTCCCATAGAATTTACAAATGGCCACGCCCATATTTACAGGAAGAATAAGGTGGATGCATATTAGAATTTCATGGACTGCTAAGTCAAATTTACAGTGGTGATTTATTCAGTACACATGATCAGTGACATTGCTCGAGTTTCTAAGGCCAAGGTACTGCATTATTACTTAAAAGTTATATACTTTTATTATCTATCTTTCACATTGCCTTTTGGCAATAGAAGGCTTTTTAACCTCCAGAGCAGTTGGGAAATACACATAGGATGGTGTGCAAAGCAAACTACGATGCAAACAGCATTTTAGAGTACAATGCAGGGTTGAACTAAACAATACATCAGGGAAAAAAAAATGGTTGCGGTGATCTTTTGGGTTATATTCAACCCAGTTATTCTGCACTGGCTTTTATTTGTTTATTGCTTTATTGATTGATTATGAAATTCCAGAAACGTCTTATGATGATCAGTATTGAGATAATCAGGTTGAAGAAGCAAATGGTGCTTGTTTAACAAAGCATGTGTTTTTAAAACATTTATAACTAAATAATTAATGAATAACGAATGGGTACACTCTAAAAAATGATGGGTTGTTTCAACCCAACTTTGGGTCAAATATGGACTAACCCAACTGTTGAGTTAAATTTTTACATTAAATTTTTAACTCAAAAGTTGGGTTGGTCCGTATTTGACCCAAAGTTGGGTTGAAACAACCCAGCATTTTTTAGAGTGTATTATCTATACGTTCATAGAGTTTTCTCTGTGATTTATAACACTGTTTTGGTGGGTCAGGATGTCAAAAAGTAATGCTAATAAAGGGGAAAATACTACTTGATTAAAAGGATAGGATTCATTTTACTATACAACACAAAAACATGCAGTAGATGGTTAAAAATCCCTTTGTCTTTCAGAAATGTATGCTGTTGAGGTCTACAGCTGCCAATGGTTTACTTTGCTTTATAGTGTTCACCAAGTTGCCTGTGTAATAATAAATGACTCATTAGAAGGCACAAAACACGTTTTATAGTTCTCCTTTTTTTTCTGCACAAGGACAGCATTTCTCAGCCCTGTCATGTTGCATTTGGATGGCTCTCATGTTGCTGAGAGCTAAGAAAACATTAAGGTAGTCAACTCGTAAGTATTTGATTTACCCAGCGCTGAAGATGGATTTAATTTTAATGGTTTAAGAAGCGGTGTTCTGCCTACATTAAACAATTATAACATTTAAAAATAACCAATGTTAAGGGTCTGGGATATGTAATTCATGATGATGCTTAAATGGACAATGGGTGTAATTATTGTGCATGGAAAACAAAACAGCTCTAATTTACCATAATAATCAGACATGCAAAGCTATAAGAAACTAGCTACCAAGCATAAAAAATGATGTGGGATGTTTCAGCATTTGTTAAAGACTACATGTTTACTCAAATCTGTTTTTAGGTTGTAGGTAGCTGTAGGCCTATTCAGGTTTACTGTTAGTTCTACAGTTTTTTCCATAATAAAGCCATTTTTAATGAATTCGAGTTGTGTTTGCTTGTGCAAAACTCTCCACTATGATGCTATAGGTTGTATTTGGGGAGGTTGTTTATTAGTTCATTCAATCATACAGACTAGGGTTGCTAACTTCAGAAAAGGAAAATACGGGACAATCGCATATATATGCAAATTAGCATGTTAGTCAAATCAAAAGAATCTGTACCCGTGTCTTTATTATTCTGATATTTAGATATGTCATTTATAGATATAAACTGTAATTTATATCCTATGAAAACAAAATTGAATTGCATCTTCGAGCAACACACATTAGTGGTGTTTTGTTTCTGAATGAATCAGAGTTGAATTAATGAATTAATCTGTTGGGTGAAAAATTAACTGACTCACAAACACAGTCACTTGCTACCCACTAGCGTAATCATAGAACTTGCCGAAAGACTCACAAGGCATGTCAAAAATAATGTGTGACCACAAATGAAGAATTTCCACAACCTGTGGCCACATTTTAGTCACTTATTCCTTTGTTTTAGGTCAAATGTGGCCACGTTTGACTAAATTCTTCTTTAGTTGGTGATTTTAACCAGAGGGAATGCATCAAACTATCAAAACGTTTCTTAGTAAGCAGTAATTAGCTTGCAAACACGGTTAGCATTTTCTAACTTGTTTACCCTAACCTGAAAAATCCTTCATTCCGAAGGGCCCTTTGAAGTGGCCAAGTTTTGAATTCTTCAGTATGGAACAACCCTTCAATATTGGTGGCCATGATTTATTTATCTCATTCAGAACACAGAAATAATTACTTTTTCAAACTCACTTTTATTCAGAAAGCATTTGAAGTAAAGCCATAACCACACCTCTGAATCTCCCTGCTGTCTCAATTAGCAGCCGCTAATCTGAAGCATTATTTCAGGTTCTAATGGCGCCTTAATAATGAACAGCGTTGTCCAGCTTTACTAGTAATGACACAGTGTTGTTTCATGTCTGTCTCTCTCTCTCTGTGTGTTTCAGGCTCTCTTCTCTCATTAATTACGGAGCTGGGCGCTAAGAGAAAGTTCACTGACTGAAGGTAAGTGTATTTATTGCAACGCTTTGACAATGAAATCAGCCAGGGTCATTGATTTTTCGTCTCTCTCACACTGTTTTTTTTTATTTGGTGGACTTGTGAGCAAGTTGATTACAGATAAAACACGTAGGAGAACTGGTGGCGCAATCGAGAAAAATGGTTTGTTAGAGGTGAGGTGCAATAAATGAGCCCAGCAGATGTTTCTGGATGTTGGCAGTGGTTGTAGCACGCTTTGCTTATTTAGACTCTAGCCATGCTAACTCTTCAGAGAGCAGCACATGCGACACTAATCCCAATAGGCTCCAGAGGTAAAGTAACATGATAATGTGATGCTTCTTTCTGTTGTTCGGTTGTCTCGTGTTTTGGTATAAAAACACTGGCTGCATTCCATTTTTCCGTCCTTGTTTTTTGAGCGTGATGGGCACGCTTAAATAAAAGTAGAGTAAATTGTGTCTGTAGGCCCCCTATGGCCCTTTTGTTTCTTTTCCCAAAACACTGCAGGTTCTGCAGTTTTCCTGAAACTAAATAAATAAATGAAACACATTTTTAAAGAATATCACGTGTGTGCTTGTGTGAAGTTCTCCACTATGATGTTAAGTTATACTTGGGGTTGTCAGGGCCACTAGTCTGAGTCAGTTGAAATGAAAAAGAAAACAAATTATTTTCGGGGAAATCTGTCTAAGTTCTCAGATTATGATTCCATCTAGTCGGAGTGTATCAAACGTGTTTGATATTTTGAGTCGAGTTTAGAGGAAATCTCACAGCGTATGACACTCCACTGTTCTGCGCATTAGATTTTTTGCTTTAAAAAGTAACGTTTGGCGGCACAGTCTAAACAAGTCTTATGGTTTAATGTACTAAAACAATGACATGGGCTGATTTATTTCATGTTTTAGCTGAAACTCATTTAACTCTTTTATGTAAGTGTTTGTGCAAATGTATGTTTTGGATATATCTATCCTATTTTTGCAATTATTGATTTGTTTGAACTCTTTAAATGTCTGTATTGATATAGTAAGTAACTTAATTTTGGAAAAATGGTTTGTTTCAATTAGTACAAGTGGGAAAATGTGTAGTTAAGATGCTGTCAATAGATAACGTGATGATAGTGGATGTTGCGTTTTGAGCAGAAAGAAACTAGTTTATTGTTGGCACAGTAGGGATGTAACGATTCACAATCCACGTCACCACGATTTTGATTTCAAACCTTCGTCACGAGTTATTACCTAATTTTTTTACAAAACTGAGATTGAAACACAGTAATTAAATGTGTCCTTTTGTTATTGCTTGGACAAAACGCTGCACATTTCTTTGTGAATTTGAAATATAACACTATAATAATATACCAATTATAGCACTTGCATATTACTGCTCTTTTGTTAGTTTTGATTGCTTCTGTTGTCCTCATTTGTAAGTTGCTTTGGACAAAAGCGTCTGCTAAATGACAAAATTTAAATATAATGTAAATGTAAATAACAAAACAACATTGACATTTTAAAACAAACAACAAATCAAATAAATAAATACAAATCAAATAAATCTTTTCATATGAACAAACTAAGGCTTTGCCTGTGCTCTCTCAAACTTAGGGGCAACCACTGCATTTTAATCTTTATCCCAACAAAGGATGCTGCATACATGCAACATGACAGGTTTTTATCTAAATATAGGGACAGTGTATATTTCGAAATCTGAAGCAAAACAATGGTTCCTGACTTCAGTTTTGTGAAACTATGCATACAAAATATCTGCATGAAGCAGCAGACGACTCTGAAACTGATACCAGATCCCCTCCTGACCAACAGGTTAAGCGGTTTTCCACTCCCTTGCTTTCCGCTGGTGAGCAAAAGCAGCGCTGACTTATTGAACTTGTATGTTGCATTATCCAGAGGCAAGAAGAAAAAGAACCATACCATCTAACCTTCTAAAGACAGTCAGGCTGAGAACTAATCAGGACAAGAAGGGATCGCATTCCCCTCAGACATGGATTAATATAAACTCCTACCCCTAAATTAATTACAATTTGTTTAGCATCTCAACCCATTTGAATCGTCACATATTTGAATCGATTTTCAACCGGCTCGCGGTTAATCGTTACATCCCTATAGCACAGTAAATCTTCGACCTCTGTTGTTGAGTGAAGTTGGTGCTGTTTTTTATGGAGCCAGATCGGCCTCAAAAATATTACATTTATGAACAAAATTCATAAATGCACAGCACATTTACAAAATCTGATTCGTAAATTCAAAACACAATTCATAAATACACAAGTAAAAGCATAAATATTTCCCCAAATGCTCACACAAATGCATCTTACCTAAATAAATTTAAAATGTTTACACAAATATGTATATATAAATTTCTTGAATTAATTTCCATCACACATTTATTAATGATGTTACATGTATTTATGGATCATTGAATCTGCATTTGCAAATCATCACACATGCGTGGACTGCTTTGAATTTGTGTGTGGTATTTTTGAGACCTTCCTAGCAGGTTAAGATTCATAAATATCTTTATTTTTGCCTTTTTTTGAGATATTCCGGTCGCCTCAGCCATCGCGGTGAGAACTTTAATCCACCAATCAAACGTCTCTTTACTGAACACTTTAGACTCAAGAAGCTCAATTCTTGCGCTGTACTGTGACCTTGTTTTCTAGACGGGTCCTTGAGGTAAAGACTTTTTAATGTGTGTGCGCGCGTTGGGCAAGTTACTCTGAAAATCCCTATTAAAAAGTTACTGATTACCTATTACTCCTTTTAAAACACGTATTAGGTGTTATCACTTACTAGTTACCTGTTTACTTTATCTACATTACATTTATCGAAATCCCCAGCTATACACGTCCCCGATAAGTGTATATTCGTGTTTGTAAAAGCAAAGTCAATCCTCATCACGATAACACTGCTTATTTTAACGAAGCCACGTACAGCTGCTGCGTGCATGGTTTGGTATTGTAATAACCCGGCAGTGAGCGCTAGCAGCCAGGTGCATTATGGGTATTTGTTTAGAGTTGATTTATGTGTTAATTAAGCAAGATGGTTAGGTTTTTGCGTTAGCAATGTTATTTTTGTTTATGTTCAAGTTAGTTCGGGTGTGTTTGGTTCATTTACTGCCTTGTTATAAAAAGTATGGATGTTACCGTCATGGAGAGAGATTTGTCGGGGAGGGACTTGGCGATATGGCCTTGATTGTGTATGTTCTTATTCTGTATTTTGAATTAAAGGAGAAAGATGACGGCATTGCTCCCTGCTGGAATGTTCTGTGTGTGCGCGCTCCAGTTCACAGAGACACTCCTGTTTTAGCGTGGATATGAAGCGATGTTCACACTCCAACATCCCGTAACCAAATTTAAAGTCTGTAAGTGTAGACGATATATGTAAACTTTATACTTACTATTTGAAAATGTATCACTCATTACATACTCCGTTACTAAAAATTTAAAATCAAATTGTCAGTAACAGGAAGCGATTACCAGTCCTAATAGGCCTAACATGCACTGGACATAGTCTGACCTATTTGGTTGCACATACTGCTAAAGAAATCCATTTTAATGTGTATGTCTTTTTATAGTACCTCTTCTGAGGAAACAGTGTTGTCACCTACAACTTACCCCTGATTACACTTTCTACAAAATCACATTATGGTTTATATTGTTCGCACAAAATACAGCTACCCGGTTAACCTGCGGTCTTATACGCCAAAGTTGCTCAATCTGTAATGTTATCAAATAAGTGTTAAATGTCCAGATATTTCATTTAATAACAACAATTATGTAATGTGTTCTGTCGTTGTTATTAGTTCGACATTAGTATATCAGGGTTCCAGCCTACCTTTTGCCTGCAGGTCCGCATTAACAACCAGCTATCATCCACCGAGGGAGATTTCGAACACACACAGCATAGATTTCGGCATGGAGGATAAACCTCACTCAAACGATGATTATAATTCGGGTGCTGTTCATTTCTATCGTGTAGCAGGTGATAGCATTCTTCTTTATATATATGCCCTGGATACGCGATGGTAACTTTAGAACCCACTGACTACAAATCGTATTTAAAATTATGCAATAGTTTAGCATCGAAATCGTTGTTTTACTGATTGTTTATCGCCCATTCATCCTGTGATTACTAAAGTCTTCCTACAAACACCAGTTATACTGTAAGAAAGCTGACGTGGACTAACAACTTTGTAACACTGCACACTTAATTAACTAAAACAACCTTTAATCATAAGAAAATGCCATCAGATAAAAAAACGACTTTACTCACTCGTTGAGTGTGGTTTTCATCCTCCATGCTGAAATCTCTCTGCTGTGTGTTCGAAATCTCCCTTAGGTGGTGATAGCTCTTTTTAATGCCTGATCAAAAGTCATTGCGAATCTGATAGCCTACTACTAACAACAACAACAGAACACATCACATAATTGTTGTTATTAAATGAAATATCTGGACATTTAACACTTATTTGATAACATTCAGATTGAAAACTTTGTGTATAAGAACACCTGCTACCGGGTAGAACAATATAAATTATAATGTGATTTTGTAGAAATTGTAATCAGGTGCTAAAAGAAAAAGAGTACCCATTAAAATGTCTACATCAAGGACACCGTCATAGAAACCACTGTGACAGTCAGAGCGCAGACTTGAGCTTCTTGAGTCTGTCGTAAAGAGCGTTTTTATTGTGGATTAAAGCTCACCAACGATTGGTGAACGGAACACCTCCAAAAAAATATTTTATGACAATCTTTAACCTGCCAGGAAGGTCTCCAATACCATAAACACACATAAATTCAAGCATCCACCCACGCATGTGTGATGATTGTCAATGCCGATTCAACGATTCCATAAGCATGTAACCATTATTCATAAATGTTTATGGAAATTAATTCAATAAATGGATATAGACATATTTTGTGTAAACATCTCTTCAATTCTTTAGGAGATGCAATTTTGTGGGAAATATGTATTTTGCTTTTACTTGAGTATTATGAATTGTTGTTTTGAATTTACACGAATCGGATTTTTGTAAATGTAATTGTCTGGCCATTTGATGACTTTGGTCTTTAATCAAATGTGTTATTTTTGGAGGGGCCCCAGTTGGCTCCTAGGTTTGTTAACTACTTCAAACAGTCTTTTTAGGTTCTTTAGACTTGAGACTCCGAGAAGGAATAGTTTAAATCACAGGATGCGATATTATTAATAATCTTTTATTTTGTCCTGTTTACCGCTTTTAATTAAAATAGCTATTTATTATGCACACAACCGGCTACGAGCTTCTAAGGGGCCAGAAAAAAGCCCCAAAAAAAACAACCAAAAAGCCAAGCAAAGTCCGCGCAAGAAGACGAGCAAAAAAAAAAGCAAAAAAAAGACCGTTTTCATCGCCCCACCTAAAAACGAAAACTTTTTTTTCCTGATACGTGTTGGCTATTTCCATGAACTTACTTATTCGACAAACCACACGGTTTGGGGGGAGCCCTTCTGAAAAAGTCAAGACATTTGAAAACGGGTTTCTACATGGCACAATTTTTTTTTGAAATGATAAAAATACTGTTATTGTCTCCGGGTTTACTCCTAATAAACAAAAGCTAATTTGTGAAAACGGTTAACGTCATATGGCATATGAAATTACACCTTCATTCGCGCCCAGGCCATTCAAGTAGTTGTAGTATGCTGCAGTCGTGCTATCTTACTGCGCGCTGCTCTTCTTTACAATGAATATCCGCTCGCCCAACCCTAAAATACTAACGGATCTGGCACTGCATTACACAAAAAGCTTTTTTTTTTTTTTTTTTGTTTTTCTTTTTGTTTGCAAAAAAAATTAAAAAAAAAGTAATAATAAAAACTATTAAAAAAAAAGATAATAAAAAAAAAAAATTTTTTGTTTTTTGTCATGCTGCAGAATCTATGTGAAAAACGACGGGGATCGTTTTGAAACGAGACCGCTGTTGTCCCTGTACACACCAAACATTTTTAAAAACATTTTTTTCAAAAAATGCAAGGAAAACCTTGTAGTTTTTTTATATTGTAGTGACCAAACACGCTATTAGTTGTCATGGTATGTACCTTGCTACAAAGTAACATCAAATTACTCACATTACTGAATTTATGTTTTTGAGTTTTCATGTTTTCATTTTTCTTTTTTTTTTTCTTTTTTTTTTTTCTTTTTATTTTTTTTTCTTCTTTTTTTTTTTTTGTTTTTGTTTTTTTTTTTTTTTTTTTTTTTTTATTTTTTTTTTTTTTTTTTTTTTTTTTTTCTTTTTTTTTGTTTTTTTTCCAACTCTGGTTCTTTATCCACAAGTGTAACTTGGTAACTGTACTTTCTGACTCTCCCTTCTCGGCTTCTCCTCCTCTCCCGTCTCTTACGGGAGCTCTCCTTGAAATCTCCTCCCAATGCGTCTCCCGGCTTTCTCATACCTCGTCCTCTCTCCACTCCATCTCCGCCTCTCTTTTTCCCTCATGGAACCTCCCCATCATCTTTTCTCACACACACACACACACCCCACCACACTCATGTTTTTGTTTTTATGGTTTATTATGGGACTCTCCATGGCGTAATGTTTTTTATCTGTAAAACCGATTTTCCTATGTGCCGTGCTAGGGACTCTACCCTACCCCTAAACCTACCCCTCACTGGAGACTTTGTGCTATTTTAGATTTTCAAAAAAACTAATTCTGAATTATTTATAAGCTTTTGAATTACGGGGACACTGAAAATGTAAATAAATCACCTTCTTGTTGTAATACCTATGTTATACCCATGTTATTATACAAATTTGTGGCCTCATAAACCACATAAACATGCACACACACACACACACACACACATGTCTGGTTTGCTATCCTTGTGGGGACTCTCCATAGGCGTAATGGTTTTTCTACTGTACAGACCGTATATTCTATTGCCCTACACCAACCCTCCAGCTAAACCTACCCCTTACAGGAAACTTTCTGCATTTTTAGATTTTCAAAAAACGTAATTCTTTGTGCATCTTATCTACGCGTTTGGTTTACCCGTTGGTCCCACCTCGGTGACATTATTCGTTTTATTCAGTTTTAAGTCCCCACCAGAATAGAAAAACAGGTACACACACAACTTTAGAGAGAGTGAAGCACATAGACACACAGTATTAATGTAAATCGTTATGCAAATAGTTAACAGTTATATAGTTATGATGCACAAACAGTGTGACGTGACAGATACTTTAAAACCCAGACATAGTCATGGGGTTGTTCAAATCCTAACCCCTAAGTACACACAGTATTAGCAATAGCAAGCACCACTAATAATGTCAAACACAGCATGTTTTTATTTGTTATTATTCAACTTGTCTTTGTGACATTTTAAATTAGGTGTTTAGTAGAGGTGTGAAGGCATGTCAAAACAAATCTGCAAATAAAAAAAACACCCACTGATCTAGTGCTGTACGGGTCCACCCCACGGCTGATACTTTTCTTAGTTATGGCACATTCATTTTCTCCCAGTGGGAATACACGTCCTAGGCAACGTGCACCACCCCTGTGTTTTTCAGTTTGTATGAATTACGTTAATTTGCTGCTTTCCACAGTGACTGTAAGGCCTTGGTAACTAGATTTCATGCTAGAGACTGTAGAATTAGAGCTAAAAAGAAACCCATTCACAGAAAGGGAGACTATGCATGAGATTGAAAAACATGTGGAATAATTTGAATGATTCAAATGTGTGCACCCATGAAATTAATAACAACAAAATGGCATGTTCGGACAAGCCAGCACTGTTAGCTTCAAGATCTGATGTTGTACTGTTTATTAATAGCCTGCTGACTCTGGAGGTCCAGTAACTGGATGGCGTGCAGATGATAGAATTTCACCTGGAAGACAATAAAACGGTCCAAAAATCTCATGGACTTACACTGAAAGAAAGGACTTGAGTTATTTACAGGAGACTAGAATTTTATAGAGACCTGAGTGTAATATTTGTAATGATTTTGTTTTAAGTTGTTACAAGATATGACAAAATTAATGTTTTTTTGAGAGAGAGAGAGAGAGAGAGAGGGAGAAGAGGGAGAGCGAGAGATGAGAGAGAGAAGAGAGGAGAGAGAGAGAGAGAGAGAGAGAGAGAGAGAGAGAGAGAGAGAGAGAGAGAGGAGAGAGAGTGTGTGTAAGTTCAGTGTTTCAAAGTTTTACAAACCTTTAGTACACAAAAATGGCTTCATTCACTGAAAGTACTGATAACTTGTTATTGATGTTGATTGAGTAACTGCTTTGTCTGACCATTTCAAACAAATGTTTCTGAGTCTTTTTGAAGAGCCAGCTCGTAGGTGTTTGGTTTGTAAATCAGACTATACAGATTGTGTCTATACAATCGATATGTTTGTTGTTTTGCATTCAGCAAGCGAGGACAGGATAACTCAATACAAATATGTCCTTTTATCTAATAACATTCTATTCAGACTGCAAACTCACATTCACACATTTCCATGGTGCTGAAGATTCAATGCCACAGGCAACACTGACATGGCAGTGATCAAAATGATACTCAGATTTGTACCGGTAAATTTCTACTGGTTTATCGCCCACCTGTATGCTTGTGCATGGCACTTACATGTTAAAGTCATAAAAGAATGTTTGATGGAAGACATGTTTACTGGAAAGAAAAGTACGGTATGACATGTGAACCATTCTTTGAGTCCATATTAGCATGTACTGATAATTTGGTAACGTAATTTAATATTTTTTTTTAATAATTCCCATATTTTGAGATCATAAACCAGGCTTATGAAGTTCTGTTAGCTCAAATGGTAGAACTGGTAAGTTTCTGTGTTTAACTTTAATACTGCTAAAATAATATAGTTTGAATGAGCTGTAGGCCACTTGGAATGTAACCATCTGCCTAATTCAGCATCAAATCAAATCTACACAATCCACTATAGAAACAAACAGGCTTCATGAATCAGAATTTGATTTGAACTTACCCACAACAACAACAAAAAAACATACAAGCGTAAGCCAAATAACCAAATGCTTAATGCAAATGTCACTGGTTATAGACATCCTGAGGCGGCAGGAAGAATTGTGGTTTGTTTGACCTGAATTGATTGTAGAATGGGGTTAAACTCCGTATTATGACTCGGCAGAGAGTCATGAATGATGTGATATGTGATGCACTGATGTCAGATGATGTTGCGTTTGTCAGTGTCACCAGACTATTTCAAACAGAACATGTGGACAAAATAATAAAGTACAGACAAAAAGAGATGTGGCCACTGTTTCATTAATGGCCAACATTTTGGGCCCTATTTTAACGATCTAAGCACACGGTCTGAAGCGCATGGCACAGGTGCACTTAGGACGTGTCCAAATACACTTTTGCCAGTTTAACAACAAAAACAGTCGGCGTGTTAGGCGCATGGTCCAAAAAGGCGGAATTTGCAAGAGCAAAGACTGAACGCTTCTCCAGAGAGGAAACGGATCTGCTCATGCGCGAGGTTAAAGCGTGCACAATAATAATCTTTTTTACATTGTAAGCCTTTCATTTTTAATATATGGTATGTTTGTGTGCTGCTTCGCAATAAGCAGAGTGTACGCATGTTGTCCATCCACATATAGATGCATATTACTAACGCACCCTTTAAATTATTAAAACAATAAATAAATACTGCACCACTGACTTTAGACCAGGTTTTAGTTGGTCAATGGCACAATCGTTTTCAGTTGCCTCAAAATAGCAACGGGCCAACAATGCGCCTGAAAACACCTAGTTTTCAGACCAGCAAGCCCATGAGCGAACAGATGGGCGCAAGTGCATTTGCTATTTAAACATTGTGGTGCTGTATGTGGAAATGATAACTGTCGAGCTGAAACTAGCAAAAACACTTGCGTCCTCCTGCCTGGCGTCACATTGAGCCGGGTGTATGATGGGCCTCTTTATGTTTATCAGTCTTGTGTAATTAGTTATATATCATTGGTTTGAATTTGCCAAGATTGATGTCTGTCCATCCATCCGTCCGTCCATCAAAATCAGGGTTCACACTAAAATGTCCGAAATACGTCACAATATGGCAGTAGTTGGTCGCAGCTTTCATTTTATAGCAACTAACATTTCACTTTGTGACATTATTTTTATGACTGTTAAGAAGTCATAAAGAAGTCACATTTTCAGTGAGATTCACCCAAATACCAGGTGTAAATGGTGATGTGTCTCAGTTGAACATGTGATTGTATCACTCGAGATGGATGTTAATACTAGGTGTAAATAGGGCTTTAGATTCTCCTTCAGTTCACCATTTAAATGTGCAGAAGCCTCAATCAGGTCAATTCACAAATACAAGAGAGGGCATCAGGAGCCCGAGCTAGAACACAATATCGACTGCACTTCAGCTTCATGAAGCGAAAAAGCTTCTCGCTCAAAAAAAGGATTAAAACAGCCCTGGGCTATTTAGCGGCCAATTTTACATAATGCCACACTCTTTTCCTTTTATTGTTCTCTTTTTGTTTCCCTATTTCTTTTTCCTTCTTTAATTTCCCACCTAATGGGAAAGTTCTGGCTGCCGTTAAAGACATTTTTCTCTTTTTATGGACCAAGCTTTGAGTTTTAAAACCTTGACACTTTTATGGAAAGTAATTTAACTCCCACTTGTGATTATTTAAGAAAATCAAAAGATCTTCACTTCTTTTATCGCTCATTATTCATCCCTGATTTTTAAAACCTTTTAGCCCGCTTCATAGAAAGAAGAGTCATTATGTTAAACTGGTGAATAGCGCTAGATGGGATATTAAAATTTCAGTCTTTCGTGAAAGGAGATTATTTTCCATTTCCTTGTTACTTTTTAACAATAACGTTAAATAGTGGATTATGTCTTTACCTACAGTTGCAGACTTAGTTGATAGCGCACCTTAATTCCTCACAGAAAAATCGTTCCTCAGGCTTGTATAAACGACTTCTCGCCCCTTGGAATCATTTAGCAGCTCAACTGCAGGGTAAATGAGGTCAATACTAGACTTAAACCCATTTGGTATATCTGACAGGAACGCATGCTTGGAATAAACATCGCTAATGGGCAAGAAGTAACTGCCCTCCGACCCGTCTGAAGATAACAGGCCGACTGTCAGCAACTATAGTTCACACAATTATGAGCTAAGTTGAACTGTGTCTCTCTAATTACTCTCAGGTAGATCTGTGAATTTGTTGTCAACACGCAAGGAAGCTTTAACTACGATGGCGATGCAATTGAAAGTATGTTGTTTCGACAGTTTTCGCTTTCTAAAATGATGACTTTTTTCACCTGAAGGAATATAGTCAATGGTACCCAAAGCAGGTTACCAACATTCTTCATGATAGCTTCTTTTGTGTTCCACAGAAATCATGTGGGAGAGTAAATTAAGACAAAATTGTCATTTTTGGGTAAACTATCCATTTAAACCATATGTGTTATTATTTAAGATGCAAATGACATAGTCTATCTGATTTTTATTCCTTGAAAAAGTTGATCAAATTGCTATTATTAATACTGCTACTATACTAATATATAAGTGAATATGAGCTGTCATCAGCTGTCAGATCAGATTTCACTTTTTTTTGTCATTAAAGATCATTAAATGAATAGTTACCTTGCTCACCAATGGATCCTCTGCAGTGAATGGGTGCCGTCAGAATGAGAGTCCAAACAGCTGATAAAAACCTCACAATAATCCACAAGTAATCCACACAAGTCCATCATGAATATGTCTTGTGAAGCGAAAAGCTGTGTGTTTGTAAGAAACAATTTCATCAAAACAAAGTCACCTCATCTGAATCAGAAGAGAACTATGCACAGATCAAGCAATGTTCCCGCTAATTCTTTTTCTTGCTGAGCAAAACTTTTCTCTATTAGGTGGACATTCTGGCCACCTGAGCAAAAATATTCTTTATACCAGACCTGTACAGCACGCGCACAAAAAAGTGAGTAACTTTTAACTTTGTGCTTTTTGATTTGATCCTTGTTGTAACTAAATTATTCACATTTTAGATTACCTGAGAAAACATTTTTACAGTGCAGGGCCTTCCGTGTTAAAACCAAGACAAATTCTGATTGTCTTTTATATAAAATCATATAATACAATCTGCAATCTGGAAACATTACACTGATGACAATATAATAAATAAAAACAAGCCTGATGGCATTTAAACTGTAGGTCTCCTAATCGAAATATAATAAAAAAAAAACTCGGAACATGAATTATGTTTACAGTACTAAAACTCCCCTATAGGTTTTCTGCACATTACAACGCGTGTAATACTGTAACTGTAAATGTCTGAGTTTTGTTACTGTTCTGTGCCCATCCTCTGTTATTTCCACCACTTAATCAAGCCACTGTTCTTTAAAACATGATGACTTTTTATTTCACATGTCATTGCTTTAGCGTTGGCTCTCGTGTTGAGCCATTTTGTCCGCAGCCATTAAAGGGGTGGATGACTGTTTTTTTTTTTCTAGGTTTGATTGTGTTTATGGGTGTAAGTCTACATGGTGAATGCTTTGTTTAAAAAAACAAAAAAAAAAAAGGCATTACTTTTCACATAATTTACCTTTATTCTACCTCCCTCTCTGGTGTCCCTTCCCTCTAAACATTGCTGATCTTTTCCTGTTTTTATGAAGCCCCTCCCTTAGAAATATGGGATGGGCTCTGACTGGTTAGCTGGCCCAGTGTGTTGTGATTGTGATTGGCTCAACCGACTCTAGTGCATGTCTAAATGTCCCGCCCCTCACCTCAGCCGCATGTGCTCAGGTTGTATTTTAAACAAGGAGTCGTTTATATCGCTTATCAGTTTGAGCCCGATATTATTGAGCAGAGGATATTATTGAAGAGGATTGCGCAGAACCTGTGCCAGCACGGCTCTTTAATTAATGGGTATATGTTTTTTTTTTTGTTGTTGTTGTTTCATACTTTTAGATATGCTGTTATTTGCTACTGCTTCTGTTAGCTTCTAATATACTGTTTCATCCTGATTAAAGCTTTAATACAGTACGGCAACCACACGCGCGTCCATGTTTAACGCTTCTCATAGCTATGTGAAAAAAGTAACCCAGTTCTGTGTTGGAGCGAGCTGAGAGAGAGAGAGGAGGCCGAGATGCAGATCATAAGTCAGAGCGAAGTAGGGCTACGACTAGGAACGGGTATTTAAGAACCCCCCACCGATGCCTGCTTTAAGACCTTGATTTTGATTTTGAATCCATTAGAATCGTTAGAAGACATAATCCCGATTCATATATGAATAGATTTTTACCGGTTCCCCCCTTTTTTCTTTCCTTCCTCTTGCCCTAAAGCAGCACAACATGGCCCCCCCCCCTTTGTTGGCATGTCAATCCCGGGGGCTGGGTTTATTTAGTTTGTGGTGTTATGTCAACAAACCCAGGAAGTAGCTGGTTTTAGGTCCCTACAAGCCTTTTTAGGATGCTTAAACTAAAGACTGACCTACCAGTTTTAAAGACGCATAGCTCCGTTTGTCATTGGAACTTCGCGCTGCAACAACTTTGCAGAGATTGTTTAATGCTCCAACAGCAGCATTTACCACACTAACTAGTTAAAAAGTGAAATCGCAAATCACCATTCCCATTAAATTATTGATTTCTTCTACAGTGACCTCATTTGGCGCAACATCATTCTTTCCATGAACCTGTTAAACCGCCTCCCGATCCTAACTTTATAGAGAAAAACCAACCCCCGAGCATGCATTGTGTCCTGTCCATATACAGTGTGTACGGAGAGTATTCAGACCCCCTTATATTTTTCTCTCTTTGTTATATTTCAGCCATTTGCTACAATCATTTAAGTTATTTTTTTTTCCTCATTAATGTACACACAGCCCCCATATTGACAGAAAAAACACAGAACTGTTGACATTTTATTTCTTTTGCCGATTTATTTAAAAAAGAAAACCTGAAATCACGATGGTACCTCAAAGTATTCGCGGACCCTATTGTTGTGGCACTCATATATTTAACCTCGGGGTCTGTTCAATTTCTTCTGATCATCCTGTGATATGTTCTACAAACCTCATAATGTGGAGTCCAGCGTGTGTGTTATACGTGATGACTACTGAGTAGGAAAGCCACTAACCTGTCTATATATGAACCTACAGCTACAGGGCATTGGCAGAGCACATGAATCATGAGGTCCAAAGGACCCTGCCTGCAATACCAGAGACAGAATTGTGGCAAGGCGCAGGTCTGGCCAAGGTTACAAAAAAACTTCTGCTGCTGCACTTAAGGTTCCTAAAGAGCACAGTGGCCTCCATAATCCTAAAATGGAAGACGTTTGGGACGACCAGAAAACTTCCTAGAGCTGGCCGTCCGGCCAAAACTGAGCTATCGGGGGAGAAGAGACTTGGTGAGAGAGGTAACGAAGAACCCAAAGATCACTGTGGCTGTGCTCCAGAGATGCAGTTGGGAGATGGGAGTAAGTTGTAGAAAGTCAACCATCACTGTAGCCCTCCACCAGTTGGGGCTTTATGTCAGAGTGGCCCGACGGAAGCCTCTCCTCAGTGCAAGACTCATGAAAGCCCACATGGAGTTTGCTAAAAAAAAAACACCTGAAGAACTCCAAAATGGTGAGAAATAAGATTATCTGGTCTGATGAGACCAAGATAGAACTTTTTTGCCTTAATTCTAAGCAGTATGTGTGGAGAAAACCAGGCACTGCTGTTCACCTGTCCAATACAGTCCCAACAGTTAATCATGGTGGTGGCAGCATCATGCTGTGTTTTTTTTTTTCAGCTGCAGGGACAGGACGACTGTTGCAATCGAGGGAAAGATGAATTCAAAGTACAGGGATATCCTGGACGAAAAAACCTTCTCCAGAGTGCTCAGGAACTCAGACTGGGCCGAAGGATTACCTTCCAACAAGACAATAACCCTAAGCACACACCTAAAATAACGAAGGAGTTGCTTCACAAAAACTCTGTGACTGTTCTTGAATGGCCAAACCAGAGCCCTGACTTAAACCCAATTAAGCATCTCTGCAGAGACCTAAAAATGGCTGTCCACCCTTTTACATCCAACCCTGCTAACTGAGCGGATCTGCCGGAGAATTGCAAGGATCCCCAAATCCGGTGTTGAAAAACTTGCATCTTTCCCAAAACAGACTCATGCTGTATTGTCAAAAGGGTGCTGTTACTACTAAATACTAGAGCCAAAGGGTCTGAATACTAGGACCCATGTGGATATTTCAGTTATTTCTTTATTTAATCATCTGCAAAAATGTCAACAAGTCCTGTGTAGTTCTGTCAATACTGGGGTGCTGTGTGAAATTACTAAAGAAAACAAATTAACTTAAATGATTACAGCAATGCTGCATATAGCAAAGCTGTTGAAAAAATATTAAGGGTGTACTGAAATTACCTTTCCCGTGTACGCCCACTGTAATTCTTCTTCTAACGATCGCAGAACTTGTGTGGATGCATTGCGTAAAATATGCTGTTTACAAGTGAAGATGTCCAAAGCAGATTTGTCCATGGATTTTGATGTTAAGGACACATGGGCTGGAATTTTTCTCGCCGAGGAAATATTTTTATTTTATTGTTATGGCCACAAGTGATGGTTTAAAGTTAAAATGCTTTAATGATGGATTTGTTTCTTACAAACACACAGCTTTCCATTTCACAAGATGTTAATTGATGGACTGGAGTCATGTGAATTACTTGTGGATTGTTGTGATGGTTTTTATCAGCTGTTTGGCCTCCTTTCATGTGCTGAGCGGGCAACAAAAAGCACCATGCTCAACCTGCAACGGAATCCTTGTGAGCAAGTGATGTAATGCTACATTTCTCCAAATCTGTTCCCATGATGAAACTAACTGAACATAACATGAATGTACCATCATATATAAGCAATGTGTGAATGCTTATGAAGATTCTCTGTTCACTATATCGCCTCTTATAGCAGCTATGAGAATGCAACGTGTACTTGCATTGTGCACTATGAACAGCTT
The DNA here is from genome assembly GCA_018155175.1 of Sinocyclocheilus anophthalmus. Lineage (NCBI taxonomy): Eukaryota > Metazoa > Chordata > Actinopteri > Cypriniformes > Cyprinidae > Sinocyclocheilus > Sinocyclocheilus anophthalmus. The sequence goes on from JADLZN010005427.1 coordinate 209,769, forward strand.
GCAAATGCATTTCTAAACTCAACGACTCGTGAAATCGAGCTTGTGTTGCTCGTTAATTAGGGAGGGACTAAAGACAGCTTATTGTCATCTCATTTGCATACCACATATGTAAAATAATTCAGTACAGAAGCCATTAATGCAATACGATGCTAGCATTGGGAGAGAGTTGGGAATTTCTGCCCACATACTCATCAAAGCAGCGCTGCTGCTAAAAATAGTCAAGAACCTCTGGAGCTTCTCAAGATATGTTGGGTAAATCTCCCTGGAAGATAGAAAAAAAAAAAAAATAATAATTGTTCCAACAGGACAAAAGCTGGGAAAAACAGTCAAGGTGCCCCTGCGCTACGCCTAAACGCCTTTGTATGTTGACACACTTTCTACAGCTGTCCGATACTCCTATTCTTGGCGCTAAAAGGCTTTGCTTGTTCTCCAGGTTTGAGATTGCCGCCATCAGTTAAGCAGTCCCTCCTGCCCTCTGCTTAGATCATTATCGCTGGGGCGCGGGCCGGCAAAGCACACTAAAAAATGCTGCTGTTACAGTGATCACAGCGGGTAATGGCCATGATCGTTGCATTGAAGACACAGTTCCGTCTGAAGAAGTCCTCCTGAGTGCAGTGTGCACCAACCGACCCTCGAAAGGAAAAGATAAGACAAAACCTAGACATCAAAAGGGGGTGTCTTCCATCAGTACTTTTTTCTTTTCTTGTAGACATGTTCATCCTTCACAGAGAGGTCGAGAGCAAGGGAGCACGTCGCTGAAAACACACACGCTCAAAAATACATTTGTATTTTTCAACTTCACTTGCTTCAGGAAAAAAAAAAAAAAAAAAAAAAAACTATTCGTATTCCTTACGTGGCACATGCATTTTTGATGCTCGCTGGTGTCACGTTAAAATCCTCCCTCGTTACTTATAATCCATAATTGAAGACGTACCTGTATAATTCCCTGTGATCTCAGCTTTTGAACCTTTTAATGATGGTTCAAGTCGTGATGATTGAATCTTCTGCCTTTGAAATGAAAGGAAGGTGGATGGTTTTTCTGTGATGTTTTTTTATAACAATATTGGACATTGAGCAGCGAAGCCCCCCATGGCATTGGAGTGGTGGTAGCATGTCAGGTAGGAAATCTTAGCTGGTAAGGCAAAGGTTGCAGCTTTGATCCCAAAAGTGTGCAAAAGAGGAAATTACATATGTCCTATACTAAAAGGTACTATATCACAACTGAACATTCAAGAATGCAACGTAAAGGTATTAAAGCTGTCAGGTAAAGCGCTGCCTACACTCTCACTCATTTGGATATTTTCTGATTAACTAATATACTGTATGTTTTATCCTTATAGTCAATTACTTACCTTTTTTTTTAACGTAGCTGTACTTTATGGCAATATTTCATATGCAATAATAACTATAATATCAGTAACTATATCAATAACAATATCTATATATCTTATCTATTTTTATTTACACATACTTCATGACAATACTAAATTATGTATATATGTAGCCTACAGACACATCACATACTATACATATGTGTTAATTAATCTAATTAATCGCAAATTACATTTGGCTGTGAAAATACCCCCAAAAGATTATTTAATGCTATTTTTGTGTTAAATGAGAAAGTATTAAGTGTAGACCTTAAAATAGTAGCTTTAGAAATACATTTTTGTAACATAAAATGTATTACGCTACAACAGCCCAACATAAACTATGGAACATAAAAGAAGAGTCATAAAAGAAGAATCTTCAAAATGCCTTCTTTTATGTTCCACAAGAAGTAATCATTCAGGAGTTTGAGTAGAACCTAATGAATTCGACCATAAATTATTTATTTTTTGGGTGAACTAGGCCCTTTTCAAAGCGTGTTTTTTTTTTTTTATGATATAAATAATCTAACTGAGACTTTTATAGGCAACTTGTTATAGTCATGTCGCTCTCAGATTGTTGATTATGGTTTCTTCTTTGCCTTCCATGCTCCTCATTTGTAGAGTTCGCTTATGGATAAAATGCGCATACCTGCTAAATGTAAATGTAAAATTAGGACTTTAAATAAGAAACTAAAACTGCCAACAAGTGGTGGTAAATGTCTTTATGAGTCTTTCTTTTTTCTTCTCGTTCTTCAACGGCTGATTCATATGGGAAATTCACATAAAGTGGTGTCTTCATTGAAAAATTTGTGCCTTTGAATATGGATTCAACATGATTCGTAGCCACAAATCAGCCGATTACATCTCAGAACCTACAAATCCAGCTGCTGGTTTGGCCTCGGATCAGACACACACTAGTCTGCTGTGGCTTTTATAATTAATATTTGTTTGGCGAACGGACAAAAACAGACATATTAGTGTTTAAATGCAACACAAAATACAAGTCCAGGCCTGGTCCTCTCAATCTGATCCACTCCGTTAGACTACTAGCGGTGTGGTGCAGGTGTCGCTCATTATCATTAACTCCACCGGCCTCGCTCCGTTCCCACGGCTCCTCGGACCCCCAACCCCCACTCGCAACATTTATCGATATTATATATATATAGTACACACACAAACACACATATCATACACACATATTGATTAAAATATCAGCCTAGATCAACTGAGATTACATTTTGGGATATTTTTAGTATGTGTTGGTGGCTTTTCCACAATTACCACATTAAATACTGCCAATATTTTCCATTTTCCTTCAAGCATAACCCATAATCCTAGGTTGCGTACAAGCAGACAGTCCTCTGCATTAGTAGTGTCCGCGCGCTGAAACAGCATCTGCCTAAATGACGTTAAAACACATCCATCGCATCTTTGAAGCTAGTTTTTGACTCCATCCTCATCTGCCTCGCCATAATCTCACGATATTGCTTCTATTTTGACACATGTCATTAATGCCACGTTACTGAGATAATGTGAAGTCTCATCACCCGTCTTTTGTGACATATATTAAATTAGATTTCTGTCTCACTACATTTCCTCTCCAAATCCCAAATGGCCTGTAAAATTTGCTCCTCTATTATCCCTTCCCACCCTGGTCAATTGTGAATGTCATATTTCAGGTCGAAATATTGGATTTTAAAGGAGTTGTTCACACAAAAATGTAAATTCTGACATAATTTACTCACCCTCATGCATGGTCCAAACTCATATGATATTCTTTCTTCTACATGTTCCAACAGTTTTTGTCTATAAGTCAATGGGGACATAAAGGTGAGTTTAACCTAATGATGGGTTTATGAAATAGTTTTATAATAAAATGCTTCATTACAGATGCAAAATAGCCAATATTAATGAGCGTATTGATTCTCCTTTCCTTTTTCCTTGATTTTTTCCAGTTGCTTTTTGCATTAATTTTTCTCTTTCTCTTTGTCCATCTCCTTCTTGCTTTCATTCTCTCATCTCTGAACGACTGAAAACACAGATGCACAGCCATCTTGGCTGGAAAACAGAAGCAAGTATCCCCTCTTGACCGTGTTTTAAGTTAAATCACTGCCCAGCTTTCATGAGCGGCCATATTGTCTCTTTCTTTGATGTGGGTCTGCTTTTGTGGCAATGTTTTGCTCCCTACCTGGAAAAGCATCCAGATGGAGGGAAAGGAGAGAGGGGTAAGCTCATGTCCGCTTGCCATCTGTCCTCTATCGGGCAGTATATTCTTCTCATGTAAGAACACACACACAGACCATTACACTGCCGAGTGCCTCGGGGGCAGAGATGTTTATTGCGTGGTGTTTTGAGCCCGTTTTAGAAACTCCAGTGTGGCTGGATTTTGTCATTCTCAGTAAATGTATGGAATTATTGGAATTTGTGGTTTAATAAAATACTGCCATGTGACCGATCACTCTGGATCGTCTGGAAAATAGCAATGCTGATCAGCTGCTGACACCATAAGAATACATGCAGTCCGAACCCCTTTACCATTTCTAGTCCATTTCTACTATAATATAATAAAACAGTAGTGTTTTCTATGAAGCTTGACGCAGCTGTTTTGTCAGAATCCATTTTTTAAATGTATGCTATTGGAAAATGTTTTTTTTTTTTTGGTATCAGAATGATGTAGTAATGGTATTGAGATGGTGCTAAAGTAAGTGGGTCGTGTTAACCAGTCAAACCTTTTTTTTCTCTTCTTCTTCCAAACCTTTTCTCAAACCTCTAAAATATAAGAGACACAGAAACGAATGCAATTTAGAAATGTCAAATCTGCTGTGACATATCTTGAACTTTGTTTTTCACAGAAAAAAAAAAAAAGTTATGCAGGTTTGGAATGACACGATGATGATGATGAATGAATGACATGGTTTTTAACTATCCCTTTAAACACCTGAGCCCTTCTTAAAACACCTGAACATTTGTCAGAGTGCACTAAGAAATAGGGCTGCATCAAATCTGCACTGGAAGAACTAAAGCAGAATTTCTGAATTTGGATGTGGAGTTTTATTTTACTTTTATTTAAAAAGTAACATTGCTTTCAGCTACCAATTAAATTATAGTACCATATGTAAATAGTCCTATATTAATATTAAAGGTGCTATGTGTCACGTGTAGCAATGGAAAGCACACAATGCAGGAATAGAAATAAACAAGATAGTCCTTTAATCAATCCACAGGCAGGAGGACAGGCAAGCTAATTAATCAAAAACCATGGAAACTAATAGACAAGGGAACTCAGGGAAATGTGGAGCAGAACAGGAACATACACGTGACATTACTCCCCCCTCCCGGAAGGCACGTCCTCGCACCTATAAACAGTCCAAAAGAGGAGGGAGGGTGGGGGTTCAGGAATAGATGGAGGGAGGAGCCAGGGAGGAATCCGAGCCAATGTAGATTCCAGAGACCAGCCAGGACGTGGCCCCAGGGCGGAGTCAGGGAGGGAGCAGCCATGGTGGAGAGGGGCCAACAACAGCCCAGTCCGACTGCTGCGGGACGTGAGCCTCTGGGTGGAGACCCTGGAGCCGGGCAGACAGATAGCTATGCGACGCAGAGACTCCTGGAGGGCCCGGAGGAGCTGAAGGCTCTCAGCAAACACCGAGTCGGTGATCCGGAAGAACCACGGCAAAATCTGGAGTGCCTGAGGACAAGGTGTACCTGAGGGAAGGAGGAGCTGAAACAGAGCCACAGGGACAAGTGATGAAACGAACCAAGGAGTGGAGTCTCGAGGTTGTTGGTATGTTCTACGACTTGACTCAAGGTGGAGCCGGAGGAACGAGGTAGGCCCAGCGGAGCCAGTTAAGATGCTGGTCCATGGTGGAGAACGAGGAGCTAGGAGCCAAGCAGATACAATTGGTCTAAAGACCGGGTGATCCAGAACTCGGGTTGCTGAAGGTGCAACAGGGGATCTTCACGCCTAGGCGGAGCTGGAGACTGGTAGTCCCGAGGTGGATCAGAGCGCCCAGATGGCGCTGACTTAGGGTGAGCTGAGGGGATGACAGGCACCAGCGGAGACGTGGCAGAGGAACTGGCTGCCACAAGAAGAGGCAGGAGAGGGAGGCTGGGAGGGAACACCGGAGAACAGGAGCTGGGCGGAACCAGCGGAGACGCAGGAGATTCAGGGCTGGGCGGAACCAGCGGAGACACAGGAGACTCGGGAGCACTGGGTATTACCTCCCCAAACCAGTCCATTAAGTCCATTTGGAAAATGTCCATTAGTTCCCCTAAATATTTTCCAGAAACCAGATGCAGCTCACCCTCAGTTGGGGAGTGTGGGCAGGGCTTCCCTCCAAGCCCTCGATCTCCACCAGTACTCCCTCGGAACAGGCGATGTTCCCGGCTCACGCACATGGTCAGATGGGTCTTGAGGCTCAGGCTCCGGGGCGATGATCGGCTCAGGTGGTTTATGCGCTGGCTCATGTGTCGCGGCAGGCTCAGGCTCTCTGTCTGCAGTGGGCTCAGGCGATTGCTCCGTGCAGCTGGTTTCTGGGTTTGGAGTGGGGCTGGTGTAGTCCTCCTTGGCAGGGCAGCCAGTGAATAAAGATCCGTTATTCACCAGCACCCACTCCACAAACACGGCGAAATCCTCTCTGGGACCGTTCGCTGGCAGGCGTAACTTACACCGCTCACTCAGGCTGGTGATGTAAAAAATGCAAAGTGAGCGATCAGGGAAAAGTGTAAGGCACGCCAGATCTAAGAAGTCCCTAGTATGGTCCTCCAGCGAACGGTCCTGCTGGTCCAGGCAAAGGAGCTGGACGGCCGGTAAATCCATGCGGGAGAGGAGAAAAACAAAAAAAGAAACCGCCGCAATAATAACTTAGAGTTCCGGTATTCTGTCACGTGTAGCTATAGAAAGCACACAACAAAGGAATATAAATAAACAAGATAGTCCTTTAATCAATCCACAGGCAGGAGATAAACGAAAATCAACATCAATACCGGAACTAAGGAGCTAGGGCAAAACAGGGCTTAAATACTAGAAAAGGTAATTAGGGAGAACTGAAACAGGTGTGGAGGCTAATTAATCAAAAACCATGGAAACTAATAGGCAAGGGAACCCAGGGAAATGTGGAGACCGAAACAGAACCAAAAAAAAACACATAACTGTCACACCATGTGTAAGTTCTGTGCCACTAATGGAATTTCACGCTGAATGTTGAGTGGCCTGACATTTGAAAGTCTCACTATAAAGGCAGAACGCATGGAAGATTTGTGCATAGATAACTAATAGAACATTTAAAGTAAAAAAAGGACCAATACAGCAAAGCAAGCAGTTAAATTCCCCAATAAAATTCATGTTGCTAAAATTTGATTATTTCAATTGTTTTGATATACCTTGATTCTTGTTTGTTTGCAGACCTGTGCAAAGTTATTATGTAATGATAACTGCATTCTATTTTGTTAAAAGTGGGTTAACCTTTATTTGGGAACATCACTTTGATGTCACTTGCTTAACCAACAAAACAGTAAAAACAGTCATATTTGAAATATTATTACAAGCCTGATTTCAGTTAGCATTCTATTGCACTTTTCTAAAAAGTCAGAATTCTCAATTTAAAATGGAACGTATAGCTTATTCAATGGGTTAAGTGTGGGGTCTTTTTGAAGAAAAAAGTGTTCAGGTTACCGTATGTTCCAAATTACATTTGGTACTGCTATAGTTTATAGAAATTGCACAGTTTACCTTTAAAAATTTTTTTGCCTAAAATGTATTGATATTACGAACTTAAATCCATTCAGCAGAATTTCCCATGATTTTATGTGGGACCACTTTGTCTGCATTCTGTAAAACTGTGAGATATCTGCTGACTAGCAGCATTACACATGCCTTCATCCTCTTTCCCTTCTCATATTTCCGCCACAATTCTGCTAATCCCTCCTTTTTCCTGTTCCGGTGCCAAATTGAGCTAAAACTTGTTTTAACCGCTCTAATATTGATTCTCTGCTTTGTTCGGCATATTTTCTATCTGTTGCCTCAATTAGAGAGAAAAAGGTAATTATACAGAGTGTAAAGAGAGCGTCCTTCTATTTCGGATGACGAACGCCCGTCCGCTTTAATCAATAACCTTTGTCTGACGATAATGTGTGTATTTAGTAACTTGACTCAGGAAATGGATTAAAAGCTCAGAGTGAACAGGCCAATGGACCACAGTCAATATAATGGGAGGATGTCGTAGCTTGATATCTGTAATGGATGTACTTGGAGGAATTCATAACTATGAAATTGTGTTTTTCCTCGGATGTGAGTGTCTGAAGAACTGGGTGAGAAAATACAGATTTGGTTATGTATGATCTAGTTATTTCAGAGTATATTCATTACAGTATCTGAGAATATAAAACACTTTGGATGAGAGAGGGAGACTTTCATTGTAGAAACAAAAAAAAAAAAAACCTTTCCATTCCAATGTATATTTGTGTATGGGTAATTGGCTATTGCTCTACAGAAAATGTATGTTTCAATATGCCAGGAAAGTCGAATGACTGGGATAAAAGATGATTTAAGTTAAAAACATTCATAAAAAACCTCTAAACACAGAAACATTAATTGACATATTATCGTCTTCAATGACACTGTCATGCATTTCCAGTTACATTTCTAGCTCAGCCAAGAAAAGCCCACATTATTTTTTTATCTACAGCTTCTAATGAGGAATTCAATACCGAGGCTTTTATTTGTTTCCCGTATGCAACACTGAATATGCCCTCTTAGCACTTAATAAGTGAGCAGTCTTTCTCAAAGTTATTAGACATACATACAGAAAAAAAAAAAACAGACAGTGTTTTTTGTATCAATAGCAGTAGACGTAATCTTCACAGTCATAATTTTATTTTATTTTTTTCATTGTTCTGAATGTTACAGACTGCCACTTCCACCATTGAATTTGTGATAGAAATTATGTTGGTTAAAATGACTTAACATTTCATGTATCCTAAATACACAGTTCAGTAATAATTTCATCCTTTTGATGAAGCGGGAACCCAGTGTGCCTGTAGTTTTCTCTATTTCTGTTTTATCACGTGATAGAAAGTCTAAGGCCTTATTAAAGCCGTACGGCGAAGTACTAAATTGGCCTGTTATGCATCAAAATAATATTGCTGTTGAGACAAAATGCAATGCTATCAAGTTAGCATTTTTAAACATTCGCTCATTAAAAAAGTAAATCATTTCTGATCAATGACTTAAGCACAAACAACCTGGATTTTTTTTTCTAAATGAAACATGGCTAGAAGACAGTTGCAGTGCAATGGTCCTCAATGAAACAGACCCTCCTAACTTCACTTTCATGCGTGTTTGCAGGACTGTTAGGAGGTTGTAGGAACGATTATCCGGAACAATTTTCAAATGAATAGAAAATTGTATTGCAATTGAGTTTTCAATAGGTGGACGCTAAGTGAACTAATCCAATGCAATTGCAAAATCTGCATTTAGCGGTTGAATTTTCGCTTTCGCGAGCGCACAGATACGGCAATTCAAATGAAAAAGCAAAGGTCCATTTGAAACTGTTTTTCCATGTCTAGGAGTTAGGAGCCTGTAATATTTAAAAAAGCAATAATTAATTTACACGTTGCTTTTTTAACTCCGCTGCGTCGACGCATGTAAACTGGACAAAAACTCAATGCAATTGCAATTACTTTTGCATTTGACTTTCCGATGTCTGCAAGGAAAGCTGACAATCAATGTGAGGGAATGGCGGGGGCTATACTAGGGTGGCATGTTTGTGTTGGAGGTGACGTCACTCACAGACGACCGTGCAGAATGCTCTGATCAACGGAGGTAATCATCGGTAAAGGCTCCGCTAAAGGCAGCTAACAATCAGTTTCGTACCTGTGTGAACGAACAAACAGTGCAACCTTCTTGGCACAATACATAATTATGTCTTTTTTTACCCCAAATGTAGCAATTATCCCCTGCTAACAGCAGGAGCCACAACGGTACACACAATAGGTCAATATTCACCATTAACCAAACACTTTTCACCTGTCTCTGCATCTCTCCCTGTTTACTCTCACTTACACTTTTAATCCATAATAGAGAGCGTGTCACACCTGCCTCAAGACCTTTTACCGTTTGCACTCCACTTGATGCACTTAAGCAAACAAACAGAGCAAATATGCATGTATTTACCTATTTGCAACTATATTTTTCCTATCTAATAGCCTATGTGCACCTGCCTCAAGATCTCTGTCTGTTTACGATCCGATAGATGCATGTGACAACACAGTAAATGCTGCTACTCTTACTCTGCCTTCCCCAGATGACACTTCAGCAGTCAGATTTAGGTGCAGCTGTCACAGAACACGCCATAGCCAAGGCAAGATAACATTAAAAATCACGTGCATCAATCGCGGTGTCCAGTGGCTGTAAATAGTGAGAGATCTTGAGGCAGGCGCAACGCTTTGGTGCCACGTACGGGACGCGAACTCCATAACGGATTAAAACTGTTGAATAAAATATAAAGTAAGGCGGAAAATAAGTATAGATTAGTTTGTTTGCTTAAGTGCATCAAGTGCAGTGCAAACGGTAAAAGGTCTTGAGGCAGGTGACACACTCTCTATTACGGATTAAAAATGTAAGTGAGAGTAAACAGGGAGAGATGCAAAGACAGGTGAAAAGCGTTTGGTTAATAATAGTGAATATTGACCTATTGTGCATACCGTTGTGGCCCCCGCTGTTAGCAGGGGATAATCGCTACATTTGGGGTAAAAAAGACATAATTATGTACTGTGCCAAGAAGGTTGCACTGTCTGTTCGTTCACACAGGTACGAAACTGATTGTTAGCTGCCTTTAGCGGAGCCTTTACCAATTACCTCCATCGATCAGAGCATTCGGCACGGTCGTCTGTGAGTGACGTCACCTCACAACACAAACACGCCCCTAGTATAGCCCGCCCCCTTGCACATTGGATTGACAGCTTTCCCGTGCAGGACATCGGAATTCAAATGCAAAAGGAAATGCGATTCCATTTGAGTTTTGGCAGGATACATGCGCGACGCAGCGAGAGTGAAAAAGCAGACGTGGTAATTAATATTGCTATTTAAATATGACAGGCTCGTAACTCCTAAGACATGGGAAATACAGTTGCAAATGGACTTTGCTTTTTCATTTGAAATTTGGCAGTCACTGTGCGTTCGCGAAAGCGAAAATGCAAACGCTAATGCAGGATTTGCAATTACATTTGGATTATGTCACAATTTATGCGACCACATATTGAAAACGCAATTGAAAATACAATTTTCTATTCTATTTGAACACGTGTAGGATATCGCTTCCATAGAGGTGGAGGTGTGGCTGCTCTATTTAAAGATGTCTATCAGTGCAAGCAAGTGTCATTTGGTCAGTACGTGTCTTTTGAATATCTAGGGATTGTGTTGAAAGGTGCTCCACGCATTCTGTTTATCATTATTTACAGGCCTCCAAAATACTCTCCAGCCTTTGTTGAAGAGTTCACAGAAATGCTATCAATGATTTCATCAGAATTTGACTGTTTGCTATTCAGGGGATTTTAATATTCACATAGATAATGCAGAAAACAAAACTACAAAAGAAATTATAACTGTTTTAAATACTTTTGACCTGATTCAGCATGTGCATGAACCCACACACAATCGGGGACATACTCTAGATTTACTCATCAGTAGAGGTCTAAACATTTCATCCATTGTTATTAAGGACGTAGCACTATATGATAACTTCTGTATTTTCTTTGATATATTGTTCTCTGTTACCACTGAATCTAGATCGGTTTCAGTCAGAAAGAGATGCATTAACGAAAAACACTAGTGTGCTATTTATGGAAGCTATATCTTTAACACCAAGCATTTCAGCAGACTCTGTTGATCTTCTCCTTGATTCCTTTAACTCAAAAGTTAAGAATGTTATTGATGACATTGCTCCTTTGAAAGTCAGCAGGAAGACTGGCAGACAGAAATCAGCTTGGAGAAAATCAACAGCAGTTCAGAGTATGAAAAGACAATGCAGAAAAGCTGAGCGGATGTGGCGGAAGACGAAACTTGAAATACACAATAGCATATATAAAGACAGCCTTCGTACTTCCAATGTGGAACTAGGCAAAGCTAGACAATCATTCTTCTCAAACCTTATAAACAGAAACTTAAACAACACTCACACTCTTTTTGCTACTATTGAGAGACTGACAAACCCCCCAAATCAGATTGCCAGTGAAATGCTCTCTGACAGCAAATGCAAAGAGTTTGCTTCCTTCTTTTCTGAGAAGATCAATAATATCAGGAAGGCGATTAGCACATCCCCCAGTTATGCAGAGGTTCGACATATTCGACCAACATATCAAAAAGAAAGATTACTATGTCTGCTTTTGAAGGAAAATTGATGAGCAAAAATTTTTGGAAGAAAAATAGTTTACAGCACCTTAAAATCGTCACATGCTATCTGAACACCTTCCCACATATTTTTTCAAAAAGGGGGCTTAATGTTTGGAAGCAGATATCTAGAAGTGGGGATGCCTCACTTATCTTCTGGGGACTTTACAAACTCCATGAAAAAATGCAGTTGGTAAAACACCTTCTGAAAAGAGGAAATTCTTGATAACACCTAATTGAGCAAATAAGACAATAATCAAAATCTTCCTTTTATAGGAAAGGATTATTGAAAAAGGTAGTCTTTAAATACAGCTGACAAATACTAAAATGGATTACCTGGGACAATTTTCCAATCTGGTTTTCGAACCGCATCCACGCAAGAGGGACAGGGCAAACTCATTAAAAGATAATAAAGTGATATTTCGCCTTAAATCTGAAGTCTGGCAAAATATCAGTGCTGGTAACTTATAGATCTCAGTGGCTGTTTGATTACTGTCGATCATAACATAATACTAGAGAGACTGGAAAACTTGGTCGGGCTTTCTTGCATGGTAATTAAATGGTTCAGGTCATACTTAGAAAGGAGAGGTTATTATGTGAGTATAGGAGGAGCACAAGTCTAAGTGGGCGTCCATGACATGCAGAGTCCCACAAGGCTCAATTCTTGCACCGCTCTTGTTTAGCCTGTATATGCTCCCACTAAGTCAAATAATGAGAAAGAACCAAATTGCCTATCACAGCTATGCAGATGATACCCAGAATTACCTAGCCTTATCTCCAAATGACTACAGCCCCATGGACTCCCTCTGCCAATGCATTGATGAAATTAAAAGTTGGATGTGCGAGAACTTTCTTCAGTTAAACAAAGAAAAAAACCGAAGTCATTGCATTTGGAAACAAAGATGAAGTTCTCAAGTTGAATGCATACCTTGACTCTAGGGGTTAAACAACTAAAAATCAAGTCAAGAATATTGGTGTGATTCTGGAGACAGACCTTAGTTTCAGTAGCCATGTCAAAGCTGTAACTAAATCAGCATACTATCATCTAAAAAACATTGCAAGAATTAGAGGTTTTGTTTCCAGTCAAGACTTGGAGAAAATTGTTCATGCCTTTATCACCAGCAGGATATTTGTACTATTGTAATGGTCTTCTCACCGCCTTCCCAAGAAGACCATTAGACAGCTGCAGCTCATACAGAACGATGATGCCAGTATTCTGACTAGAACCAGAAAATCTGATCATATTACACCAGTCCTCAGGTCCTTTCACTGGCTTCCAGTTATATTTAGGATGGATTTTAAAGTACTTTTACTAGTTTATAAATCACTAAATGGCCTAGGACCTAAATATATAGCAGACATGCTAATGAATATAAACCTAACAGACCACTCAGATCATTAGGATCGAGGCAGTTAGAAATACCAAGGGTTCACACAAAAAAAGGGGAATCCGCTTTTAGCTATTATGCCGCCCGCAGTTGGAATCAGCTTCCAGAAGAAATCAGATGTGCTAAAACATTAGTCACAATTAAATGCAGACTCAAAACTCATCTGATTAGCTGTGCATTTACTGAATGAGCACTGTGTGATGTCCGAACTGATTGCACTATATTATGTATAATCGTCTTCTTAAATTCATTTTAAACCTTTTAAAAAAAATTTTTTTTTTTTTATATATATATTTTTTTTTATATAATTTTCAAAGTTTTTAAATTCCTTGTTTTATTGTGTGATTATTGTTTTTATTTTTATTTGATTTTATTTTATTTTTTTATTTTTATTTTATGTAAACAATTTGAATTACCATTGTGTAGAAATGTGCGAATTACAATAAAAACTTTGCCTTTGCCTTGCCTTGCCTTGCCTGTTTTGGGAAAGGGAAAACTAAGAAATGGCACAATAACATGTTTTGTTAAGTGGGACATTTCACCAAGATTTTTTCATCATTATTATTCGGCTTTAATATTAAATTAAAGCTCCTGGAATGACAGTGTGTCCTTTGTATCTTACTATTGTACACTTTTGATAAGAACTTTGTTAGTGGCATATTTCTTGTGGAAATGGAAGTGATGCCACAACTGAAACACATGTATATAAAAATTTATAGAAATCACTTTCACATAAATTAACATAAAAAAGAAGAATAAAGAAAAACAGTGTATGAAATAATGAGCTTAAAATTATTTTACTCATCATTTATGTTATATATTTTAAAATGTAATAAATAAAATGTTGTTATTATTTTTTTTTATTAATTGTACACTGCATTTATGAAACTTAAATTGGAGAAAGTCGTGCATGGGACAAACCTAGTGAAAAATAAATATACTAAAATGTATTTGAAATATATGTAATTGTGTGCTAAGTATACTACAAATACATATACCTATTTATGTACTATAAAAATATAAAAATACCCTGAAATTATACTTTTGGTATACTAAACTGGTATACCTAAAGTCTGCTATATGGAACAACTAATTTTGTACTTAATGCACATTAGTTGTGCGAAAGTAATGCCGAAGTCCAACTAAAGATCTACTGAAGTATATTTAAAGAGTTTATTTGCAAAAAGTTTTTTTAATTTTCAAAAATCACGTTTTTTTATTATGTTATCATGTTTTTATTGTGTTGGTTAGCTGTATTTTTTTAGTTATTTTTAACCTAATCAAAATAACCCAACTAAAGCTTGATTGAGATTAATTGGAATGCACAATGAAAAAAACATGATATTTGAAAATGGTTAAAAATGGAGTTATCTGTTTTTGCAAATGAACGCCGTTCACGATTGTGCGTAAAGTGGAACTATTAAAAAGTATACTTCAGATAGACTTTAAACATCTTGCATTTAAAGACCGATATTATTCAAAGATCATTCAATCCTCATCAATAGTGACATTAAAACACATTTTAGGCTTAATATTGAGTTATTCTCCAAAATAAAGTTTCATTATAATTTTTATATCAGCAAGTCTCGAGCAATATGTTGATAAATATGTTAAGAGATTTGAACTATACTTAGTATGAAATTGTATTTTTTTTTTTAATAGGGAAAGCACAGGAAAATCTGTTAAAAAAAAAAAAAAAAAACAAAAAAAAAAAGAGAGACAATTTATTGAACGGAATGAATAAAATGAATTCATAAATAAATAAACTAAAAACAAAAAAATCAAAACAGGCACATAGTTGTAGAACACACCCAGTAATATCCTCCATGAACCCCAAAAACTTCACTATCATAGCCCTCACTCAAAGCCCAATTGCATCACGGGATCAGAGACGTTCAGAGATGTGCGATTTCTGCTTCTATTAGTGAATCAACCTTGAAAGGGCGATTATTTTTCCAGATGTAGCACCTTTGTTTTTTTTATTTTTTTTTGAAGATGAAGCACTTTACTTTTAAGAGAAAGACTGAAACCGCTGAACCAGCTCCCAGGTTGAGCTCATTCATAAGTGCCTAATGACAGAGACTACGGGCGAAATTCTGGGCAAATGTGTGCAGATGCTATAGAACCGTGAGCGAAGCGCTCTCCAAGATTGCCCGGGGTACGGAAGATGTCGGTTTGCACGCTCATACTTTCCGACAGTGGATGCGGAGTGGATTATTTATGGCCTATATTGCCTTTGTGGTGAAAAGAGGTTGGGTTGCATTAAAGGGCCTGGTGTGTTTGTGCATGTGTGTGTGTGTGTGTGTGTGTGTTTGTGCATGTGTGTGTGGATGAAGGGTGTAATCAGCCCAGGCAGGTGTCATTTTCAGCTTTCGCTCTTTCTCCCGGAAGGCATTCCTGTATTATCACATAAATCACGCTCTTAATGTGATGTGAGGAACTAGACTGTTCGAAAAGACACCGAACAGGTTTACTTTTTATATATATATATAATATTATTATTATTATTATTTTTTTTTTCTCCCTTTGCGTATTGGAGCATACAATGTAATATCACACTTTGGAGATCCTGTTAGGCTTGTGTTACCTTGAAAATTTACAATTAGCCTTCTTGGCTGTAAGAAATGATTCAACCTTTATAATTATTTCACCACTTGTGTAGTTTGCTGCAGTGTCGAACATGTTTACAAATTAGCTGCGGGAAAGATTTCTTATTTTTGTCTTTCTAGATCTAGTGGTCTTCATTTAAATATGACTAATATGTTTCACGTATAAGCTGTTATCTGCTGCCCACGCTAATTGTTTTGTCATTCGGTCCGGATAAGTTGTTTTCTTCCTCATTTTCTCCACCCATGTACATTGCTAATTGCGATGTTTTGGTTGGTGTTCACTTGACTTAATTATGCAATTTAGCAAATGTCTATGCTTTGTATGCTTTACTGAATGAAACCGTATGATTAGTGTTATCCTTGTAAAATTTGGCAATTTATGTATTTATTTTCTTGAAAGTTTTGAGGCAATTAGGCATATGTCTTCTCACAGTTTAAATGCGAGCCGGTTAATTGTCTCCACTTCATAAGCACAGATCAGTTGTGTCCTTATGCGTCAGCAGTGCTCCAATATACCATATGTTTCACGGGACGTGTTGATGCTTGCAGTGTTATGCTGTATTATCTTCCCACTAAACATTTTGTGATGTCAGCTCTGAAAGTTACTGCATGACAGGAAAGAGAGCAAGAGCAATGCTAGCTGCTGTAGTTTATGGTCATTCTCACTTTAGAGCGTTTGGCAGGGATACGACTTTGGTTCATTTAGTTGGTGTGAAAGCTGTTTTCTGAGTTTTGCTTGCACAAACCACCTAATCGCACAAGAGTCTAACGGAAATTGTGGTCTGGGGTATTACTGAGGGAATAGAAAGAAATAGCTTTAATATTTGCAATATATTCACTGTGAATTATTAGATGGTAGATGGTGCAACTCTCCAGATGGATGGATGGATGGATGGATGGATAGATAGATAGTGGTACAACTAAAATACTGTAAAATGACTCCCAAGATATATGCTATTACTTTATTTTACTGTCATACATGACATTTATTAGAGTGAATATAATATGCATTCTTATTTTTAATTATTTATTTACTTATGTAAGTAAATTATGTAATTAATTAAAAGGTCTACACACATATTACTTTTTATTTTATTTATAAAAATATAAGTATTTAACTTTTATTTTAAGTTATTACTTTACTACTTTTTATTGTATGGTCTCCAAAAAAAAAAAAAAAAAAAAAAAGTAAAAGCAACTCAATCTTTTCCATCTGGTGTGTATAAAAATAATTCTACATTTTAGAATGATTTCTGAAGGATCATGTGACACTGAAGACTGGCGAAATGGCTGCCAAAAATTCAGCATCTATTTCATTAGAAGAAATAAATGACACTTTCAAATATTGTAAAAATACCAAACAGTTGTTTTTAAATGGTAATATTACTCTTTTACTGTACTTTTTTTAAAAATCAAATGAACACAGCCTTGATGCGTGTTAAAGACTTCTTTAAAAATAAATAAATAAATAACCCCCACATTTTAAACAATAGTGTAGATTTTTTTTACTACGCGTCTTATGTGGGACATTCTTATGTCTTAGACCCCAATATCATTGTGTGTACAAGTCAGATTTATAACCGTAAATGCTGCTCGACTGTAGTCAAGAGCAATACTCTTGTAAAACACAGCATTCGGTGGTAGAGTTGAGATTTATTTCTGTGCTCTCTTTTAGCCCTGCCAACCTCAGTCGACTCCATCAGTGGCCCTGCTGAGGTTTGAAATAGACCCAGATCGGTGACAGCGGGAGAATGACATATTGTCTCTTTCCACCTCTATTTTTACGATCCTGTTACAGTTTGTTTGACTTTTTTATCATGACTGTTAGAGGCGTCCCACTGCGGTGTCCATTCGGAGGTTTTTACACATTTCTACACATGGCGCTTATTTCCGAATGATGTTAGGTCTTGTCACTTAGTTGTCATGACACTTTTGCCATCTTTATTCCTGTCTGTTTTGTTTCTGTTTTGCTTTGCTATTAATGCTTTTATGGAGGAGCGAAGGTTTTGTGTTGCATTTGAATCGACTCATCTTGATGGTGTGTTATTGCTTTGACTATCCACCAACAGCAGCAAGGTCATCGTCCCACGTAAAGTAAGATTACAGCACGACTACAATCTGCCGGGAACGTGGTGTGAAGCGAGTGGGTTAGCGACCTGTTTAACTACCCAATACTGAGACCCATAAAAACAGCACAGCCCCCACCACCCCATTCCAATGAAATTTCACTCTGATCTGAGGTGACTTTCTGTGTTGTCACTAAAAGAAGGGACATTCAGCTAAAAAGCTTTATAGAGCTACTCTATGTAAGTCATCCATTCATTAAATGAGTGCAAGATAAGTTTTTTTTTTCAACTTTTAATTTTAAAAAGTACATAATATAAAGGTGTATAATAAGGAAACCAAACCTTAATGCAAAGTATATCCAATTCCTAAAGCATATAAAATACACAAATTAATAAATACAAATGCATAATGATAATAATAAATAGGTTTAAATAATTTTAAAATAAAAATAAAAAAAATTATCCATATGACATTGCAATTTCAATCCTATTTAGGTTCTTTTCTTTGCATATGAATAAGAAACATCATGGGTCACTGTGTCACTCTCAGCATCATACATATAAAACCGTGAAGGCATGTTGTGATTTTGTTTCTCATATTTCCGCCTTGCTGGCCTTATGTGAGAAGTATCCCACATGTTTGTCGCTACATGGAGTTCTTGAGGGAACAAAACATCTTCGATAAAGTTCCGATTATAGATTTCAACTGAAGTTGCTGGAATGCATGACAGATATGTTGTGATAGAAGTTGTCTGTTGTACGTGGCACGTATTTGATTCTCTCAAATTACTTCACATCAGCAATTGCATGCAATGCAAGAAGTAGGTATTGTTCCTAGTAAAAACATATTTTCTGACATATTGCTCGAGACTTACTGATATGAACTTTATTTGGAGTACTGCTTGTGCACAATTCACATTTCTTAATATTAAGCCTAAAATGTGTCATTATTGATGAGTATTGTATAATCAATGAATAATATTGGTCTTTAAATGCAATATATTTAAAGTGTACCTGACATATACTTGCAATAGTTCTACTTTAGCACAATCAAATATACTTCAGTGTATTTTTAGTTGGTCTTCAGCACTACTTCCGCACAATTAAAGTGCATTAAGCACGAAATTAGTTGTTCCAATTTAGCAGACTTTAAGTATACCAGTTTAGTAAACCAAACGTACAATTGCAGGGTATTTTTATTAAGCACATACATGTGAAAATGTATTTGTAGTATACTTAGCATGAAATAAAATTGTAATGAAGGACAAAACGGCAAATGTAAAAATTATGTCCATTTATACCTGGCTCTCTCTCTCTTTCTTTATATACACTCTCTATACATACAACAGTAGTCTGAACAAAAAGTGAAGTAGCTAAAGTAAAAATATAAGTGAATTTCTATCATGTTACCAAGGAGACAACAGTGGCATTGAAGAGCTTGAGATGAAATGTAGATTATAGGAATATAATCTAAAATATAATATGATGTGTTAAAGAAGTAATTCAAAAAGTCAATTGCAGTTAAAAAACAAAAGTAATTAAAATCACTTGCATTTAGTATTATTGATATACACTTTAGGAGCATTAATTCATATTTCTAAATTAGCTTTTATATTTAGTTTTAGTAATAAGAATTGTATATTTAGTTTTCAATTCATTTATTTAAGCTTCCCTTCCCCCCCTATCAATTATGTGTCTTTTTTAATTTATTTTTTAATAAATAATAAATAGTAATTTTAGTATCTCAATGTAAACTTGATTTAAGTTAGTTGCCAAGGAAGCATTTCTAATTTTCAATTCATTGAGGTTTTTCATCTGACATTTTGTCATTTCAAATAATGGAAATTATTTTTTAGTTCACTATAACACTGGTCTCATGTGAGCAAAAATATTTTTGGACATTATTTCCAATCAAGCTATAATTTGTAATTTTGCTGGTCTGAAAACATTTGTAAAATGTGCAATTGTTTGTATTTAGCACACCTAAAATCCTAGCTATGGAATTAGCCTTAGCTAGACCAAAGTGTGTAAAATTTCCACTGTTATTTCCAGCACAGTATATCAAGCACGAAACATCATGTAAGAAGTAGTGCTGGAAATGTCGCTGTGGCTTTAAAAGCATATTTTTCTACAATCCACATGCAGGGCTAAACATGCTCATGGTTGAATAAACTCTGTTATTTAGTATCTCATTCACAGATGCAGTGATGTTCAGGCAGAATTGTGATCGCAGTACCTTCAGTTGTCGTTCTGATGTTCTTGCTAATGTTTTAGCTGTTCTGCTTCGTTTAATGTATTTGTTTTTCTTGTCTATTCGAATAAAAACTGCCTGATGTAATCTAATGATGGTACGAGTGACTTAATTGTCTTTCTGTCCACCTCAACTTTATCTCGGAGTATTAAAGAGGACAGAAATGTCTTTCTGTTTCTCTCAGATGGGAATAAAGCAGTCGTCAGTTGTTTTGCTGGTTGACTCACTTCAACGAGTGACAGAATTAGTAAATGTATGGAAGAAACGGAGGCAGTGAAAAAGCCAGAAGTGCGCATACCCCACACCCCACACACACACACACACACACACACACACACACAACACACACACACACACACACACACGTGCAAGGTCTCTGCTCTCATACCATTCAGGTCCAGCAGAGGGGGGAAGCTGATCTCTGGGCTAGAATATACACCAGGAATAGTTTCATGCACCAATGTTTGTGTTTAAAAACCACATGGGTTTTTAATTTGGTTTCAGCGCATGAAGTATAGTTTTGTGACCTTGGCAAACGACATTTTTTAAAACAGGAAAAAAAGCAGTCCTGTAAAACTTAAATATCGATGCGTACAGTATGGAAATTATGAACCTTTCCTTTAAAGGACCAACAATATACAAACAATTTCAACACTCACGGGGGAAGTGGGCCCCCTCGAAAGAGAAAAAAAAAAAATAGAGATTTTAATCAGTTACCTAGAGTTTTTTTTATTTTTTTTTTTTAAAATTTTTTTTTTTTTTCTCTCCTGGAGGAGGTGAACCGAATATAAAAATATGTATAGAAATTATAGCAAGTTATAGTAATATGTTTTATGCCCATTTAATTTATATATTATATGTGTGTTTATATATTTATTACCTATATATATAGTTTATATATATATATATACTAGTGTTTCTATTTTTATATATATATATATATATATTATATAGTATAATATTTATATCTATATGAGAAGGCCAAAAAGGCGAGGTCTTGGATCATTTTGACTCTTAATGGATTAAACTGTGTCGGATGTGTTACTCATAACATACTGTATGTATGGCAGAATATGATCAAAATCTAAATACTCATGAATGCAGTTATACTTGGTGTACTTGTACTTGGCTACTATTGTGTGTCTACGTCTGTTATGTGTGTTTTTTCTCTTTTTTTTGTTTGCCTTGTTCTTTGGAAGGTGCTTATTTTCTTTTGTATTAGTTTGGGGAAAAATGAAAAAAAAAATATATATATTACTAGAATGTGGGCTATAAAGCCAACTTTTGTATCTTCTGATATAATACTTTTTATTTCAATGGCAAAAAGTTATTTTTCATTTTATGTAATATTTATTTATTAAGTAATTTTTCAAAATCCTAACATGTTTTTGCAGGGAAAATACTATCCAGATTTTGATGTGGTCTATTTTAGACTCCGCTGCGTGCCTAATATACTTCCAGTTGTTCTATTTCTTCTTCAGATACTGTATACTATTTCCATCCCCATAGTTTAGGTACAGTTCTTTGCTGTATTTTGCTGAATTACTGGACTATTTTGAATCAAATGCTTTTTTTGTTTTGGTCCACTTGTATAATGATGCTTGACAACCAGTTCATATCCCACCTCAAAGAATGAAGAAGTGCGATGATTCTTGACTCTTGCGATCATTAAAAAATTAAAAATAAAATATGGAATATACATCAAAATTTACAGATGTAGTCATATTAGAAAGCTCATTCTGTCTATTTCATTTATTTCATCCGTCAAATAACATCTAGTTTCATCTTGCGGTCTTCGGAGATGTGTATTGTAAATTATATTCAATTCCCTCAAGGGTGCATATGCAAAGGAGATAAAAACATTATTAGCTGGACTCATACCTAAATGTATAACAGCTAAACAATTTTACCAGTATAATGGTAGTTTTTTTTTCTTTGAAAAGAGATAATAATGGCCATGTTTCCATGCAGGGAATTTTATTGTATCTGAGAGCTGTAGTTGTATCTGAGAGCCCCCCCCCAGTCATCTCAATAGCCAAAAGTGTCAAAAGTTACCTGGAGTTTCAGGTAGTATTTGCTTTGTTATACCTTAAAAAAATTGTAATCCTGCTAGCAATGCCCATTGCTGATTTCAGGTAGTTGGCACTAAACACTTTTTATATGGTGAAATCCATCTAAAACTATTTTAAACAACATTTAACCATTGTGTAAGTTGTATGACCTCATATTGTTTTAGAGAGTGGATGTGGAAATATGTGTATGCCTACTTCATCTGACATGGTGCAATAATGTGATAAAAATGGTCGAACAAACAAACAGAACTTTCAAAGAAAGAAACTGGCCAGCCACATGAAGTTAAATACTTTTCATTACAGTACGTTCATGAAAATTTTGAACTCAAAAACCTTGATGTTTATAAAAATGATAACCAAGAATGTATGCACACCCCAAGCGCCTTCTATTGTTTTTGTTTATTAGTTTAGAAAACAATGGAAGCCAGACTGGTGAAGTTCGTAAATCTGCAGCAGAAAGACGTAGGTGTGCGGGCGAGGATTTGAATATCAGCAGCTCTTTGTTTTACGAGCCTTTACGAGGCAGATACTGCGGCGACTTTAGCAGCCCTTGATGAGCCATTTAGCATGCTAATCATCTGACATCCTGCTCGTTAAAGAGGGAGAGAGAACGAAAAGAGGTAGAAAGAGTGGGTGAAAGCCAAGAAGAGTCTCTCTTGCTCTGAGTCTCTCTTGCTCTGCTTTCCTTTGGGGAGCTTTGATGAAATGAATGCATTATTGCCTTTTCTCTGCCGCCCATAAATTAAAAGATAACAACAACATGTATACGGCATGAAGATTAGGTTTGTCGAAGTGCTTCTAATTATTTTCCGCCCAGCAAGCTGCGCCAGGCACTCCGGTATTGATGAATAACTTTACGATGGCCTTCAACAAGCTGAGGTTGTTTTGGGAAAGGGGGCATGCGGTTTATGTGGAGACACGCTCTCTCCTGAGCGGTATTAGTTGCTCGGTTTGGGTGCGAAGCGGAAAGAAAATGTTTAATTAGCAAAGCAATAAAGTCAGAGAAAGAGCAATGCACTGCCTTGCAAAGAAATTACATCTCCATTCCAATAGATGGCCCATAGCGCTGCTGCCGGTGTCATTGTCCTCCTCAAATGCAATTCGGACAAGTTTTTAATTGCTGTAAACTCATGTATATTTATATCAAGTACCGTGATTTTTTTGTTTGTTTTGGACGCCAGGTTGTAGCTACTTCATTATCGGAACAGTGTGTATATGTGTGTGTCGGTCACACACACACACACACACACACACACACACACACAGAGACAAACTTCAGTCTAGGGCTGGGTGATATGGCTAAAAACATTATCACATTTTTTTTTATATCAGATGTTATTGATATTTATCATGAATGATATTCATTATTGAGGAATGAAAAGACGTCCATGTTTGTTAGACCTTGAATGGAAACTAGCTTGTTTGTTCACAATTAACATTTTAATTTAGTGCCTCATGAAATGTATTTTATTTTTCCCTTAAATTTTGTGTTTTCCTTTTCCTTTTCCTTTTATTTTTTTCTGTGTTTTATGATTAATTAGTAAAACTTTAAAAATGTAATCAATCTTTTAAATGTAATCAAATGAATATATAACAATTATTTTACAAATAAAATGTCAACTAAAAGAACTGTATACATTCAAATATGGATGAAAAAGATCCCGTTTTGTGATAGTCCTTAAAATAAGAATACTATTATTATTATTATATTATTATTTTAGACGACTTTACTTTTTAGATATACGAAGATGGTGCAGTCCTATTGCTTATGAATGGGGGAAAGTGCAATGCGCAGTATGGCGGAATAGTCCCACCTTCTGAATAAAATGTATTTCTTTACTTTTTTTTCGACATAGTTCAGTGTTGTTAAAATGATCCCTGTTCACATGTATCTCCGAATACGACATTAAACACTGTATTATACATGTCAGGCCAGTAGTTGGCGATGTCACTTTGTAAAGAAACACTACTACACCCATACGTATAGACTAAACACATAATACACATGTGCATGCTGACGGTGTTTTTACGAATTTCGCTTTTGTGTTATCGTGGACGATAACAGTATAGATTTCAAAAACTTGCACTTTGAAACCCATTTTCGAAAGTTTACATTTTCAAGCCCCCAAAATGCCGGTGTCATGTAAATGAATGACCAGAATACATACAAAGTTTAACATTTTTTGTTGAAAACACTGTCATGTAAACACCCCCTAAGTGTGTATTTGACGGTAGCTTTCCTGATGATATGTTGAACTGAGTCTTAGATCAGTCTATACTAAGTGAAAGTGTCCAGGTCCTTTTTTTGTTATCGACATAAATTTTATCACAATCTCAGTATGATATCACCCAGCCCTGCTTCACTCCCTAAAATGTGTGGGCCCCATCCATTCTAAATTCATATCAATAAATAATACGGCAGCATGCGCCCTCTCAAAGTTACCCAGCCAAGCTCATAACACAGATCCATGATCCTCGCAGAATTCCGCAGAATGTTCTGGAATCCTCCGGCACGTGGCGGCTCTCAGCTGTTCATTTCGATGTAACCTTTAACGTGAGCCTTTTAATATCCTTCCCAGATAGCCATGAGAACGGCTTCCGTATCAAACGCGCTGACGGTGTTCGCCCTTCAGTTACAGCGACCTGCGCTCTCGTGGCTCCATTTGGCTTATTTACCTTTTATTAGTGTTCACCCTCGCCTTGACATTTCATCAAACAGGCCACCGTCACTGATCTCGGGGTTTGTGTTATGAACAGGCCACACACACCCGTACACGTGCTACGTGACAGACAAACAATCACAGCTGCTTGTTTACACAGGCTCATGCTTGAACCCTTAATATAAAGAAAGCCACACGTGCTTGTCTGCACACAGGGCCAGCATGGCCCTCTCTCCATTTCTACTGGAAATGAACCTAAAGGCTCATCTGTGTTTCCGGTATTCTGGATGCTGTTGAAGTGTCCGGTATTAAAGGCTTAGTTTGAAGGCTTAAAGTGCCTAATTTTTTATTTTTTTAATCTAATTTCTGTTGTGGATTAGAAAATGTAATTTGCACTTCTACATATTCCAACGTAAACACTGAAATATAGAAAGATTTTTTGAAGATATTTTCGTTAAAGTTTTGTAACTGTTGTTTCATGTGATGTTTTGTAGTGGAGCCAGTTTTTTGTTTTTTTTTTTTGTTTTTTTTGTTTCCGCATTGCTCAGGAGCTAACTACCCTTCTCCATCCCCAGCTCCTCCTTTTGTCCACAGTCAGGCCTTCTGATATTCCTCGTTGAATCAAACTCCTTTATCTTGAATTATGTTGCTACATTAAATTGCCATTAAGAGCATTAATGATATCTGCTACATTTGGTTCTGTTTACCCTAGGTGGGTTGTCGGTGCTCTTCACAGTCTTATCCATGCTAGGCTGCATAGATGGGCATGTAGTTTTTTTCCCAGAGCAGAACCGTACTGCTAAACCAAATTGTATGCTAATTTTCAGTCACTTTTGTCAGTAGTGGTCCTGACAGAAATACAATTAAATTTCAGTTAATTTCAGTTAATATTTATCTGAAGAAAGGATTTGTTTTGGTTTATTTTTTTTGTTTGTTTGGTTTAGTTAACTATTTTTACCCTGTCAAGATTTAAGATTTTAGTTGACAAAGTGCAAATTTAAAGCCAATTTTCAAAAACACTTACCATTTTAAATCATTTTAAAGTTGAGGTCAGTACTAACTTTCTTCTTCTTTCCCTTTTTTTTTTTTTTTTTTTTTGATAGTAAATACATTTTCCTTTGAGCAGCAATCGATGTACCTTGGTGAGCATAACAATATTTAGCAGTGAAAAATCGAATGACCCCAAACTTATGAATGGTAATCTATATATTAGCTGTATTTCATTAAACATGTTTAATATTTAATAATGTTAAACTATTCTTGGTAACACTTTATTTTACATTGTCCTTGTCCTTGCATGTACTTATTATTAAAATAGCAATACATTATGCACAATTACATGCAACTAACCCTAAACCAAACCCTCATAACCCTAACTATATAGTAAATACGTGTAGTTAATTAATATGACTCAGTACATGTATAATTACACTGTAACAAGGACACCATAAAATAAAGTGTAACCATTTTTGCATCTCAACAGCGTTTGTCCTCACTTTCTTTTGCTGTACAGGAAAGAGCTGCAACATTTCTCCTTAAAAGTTCCACAGAAGAAAGAAAAGTTAATGATGAAAGTAAGGAGTAAATGAACTATTCCTCTATCCTGTGACTTTAAAATCTGTGCTCTGTTTTTTTTGGCTATTTCATTTATATTTTCTTTGCATCTTAAGTCCAAATAACAGAAACACACAGGATAACATATTATTTACCAATTAAAAAGGCGGTTTCAATGCCCAACATGTAGATATGTCTGTTGCAAAATGCTATAAAATGTCAAGGTTGCGTTTGTCACGATGAGAAAGGAGCTTCCTTTGCGTCCCTGAGATTAGCCACGTGTTCGGCCGTATTGTGGAAATGTGGCCTGCGCCCGTTAATTGCCTAAGAGACGCCCAGTCACACACGCTTTGTGCATGAAAACACCTGTCACCGTCATTGTCTCTGATCCCTAAACCTGTTCCAGGCTGCTGGGGAGGGGTGTGTGTGTGTGTGTGTGTGTGTGTGTGTGTGTGTGTGAGTGTGAGAGAGAGAGAGCTTTGAGGGCTGGAAGCATAGCAGGATACGGAAACGAGGTTTGCCAACAGACAATTACAGAGGAAAGAGAGTGTGGTTGAGAGTTGTAACTACTCTCACACTGGGAAAATATGACACAGAGCCAAAAATCCAGCCCGGCCTCCCAGCAGCCCCTTTCCCACTCACTCATCGTAATGCCCAATCAAATGCTGTGAAAATTTACAACAGCACTTTAATTATTGATGCTTGTTCTCCTACATTAAATGCTTTGTGGTGTCTACACGATTTGGATCCGCAGTTGGCCACTCAATGTTTCTGCAGTCAATAAACGAACATGAGTTTTTTTTTTGCCTTTGAATTGGATAAATTAGCTTTATTATTGTCCTGCAGTGGGGGGGGGGGCAGGGTTTCATTTATATGGCGGTAAAATCTGTGAAGTGTGAGATATTTCAATTTAGATCACAATTGGAGAGATTGAACTATATTAAACTGCATTTTGCTGTCATGAATATCATTTTATGGATATTTGCTTTTTTTGTATCTTTTCAAGATGTTCGATATCTTTCTTTGCGGCTTCTCTTTCATCATCATATTGCTGTATGTAATGGATCTAATTTGATATAGTCAAGGTTGTTTGCCGCCGCGGTTTACAACAGTTTAATTAAATGGTAGAAGAAAGTCGGAATGCGTGTGTAATTGAAAGCTAAATTAAATTATTGTATTTGCTCAGTCGAGATGCCTTGTGGGTATGCGGCGGCTTTCATTTTGCACAAGAGACGGATGCTCTGCGTGATGACAACCCGCTGGTGCCCGACGTACAGACGCACGCACACAAACAATATTAAAAACAATATTAATTTCATCAAATATAACGCAATATGAATATCCTCCAGGCAGAGAGCCGCAACATTTTCGGTTATTAATTTGAGAGATTGTAATAACTCGACATGCTGTCTTCACCTGCAAATACATTATTCAAAATTAAATGATTAAACATGGAGTTCAGTACTTCCTGCAATGCATTAAACATCATTGCTTAAAACTCTGAGTCCCATGACCTTTTTGCACCAGTTTTTACCCTGTAGGAAGAATTTTGATAAACCAAGGAAACAGACCCTGCCTTCTGATGAAGACGGTATGTGAACAAGACCATTAGAGTTAAGGACCGTCTTCTACGCTAGCAACAGAGGCTTGAATTCATGTGAAATGTGAAAACATGTCTTTTTCCCTACTGAGAGCTGGAGGAATGCTATTTCTAATGATGCAAGTTGACCAAGGAGGTCTTGCTGGTCCCCTTGCAGGGGTCATTGAGTGAATGTTAATTGCTTTATTTTCATACACTTCTTCTATTATGAACTTTTTGTTTAAAATAAAATAAATTTTATTGTATTTTAATAAAAATAAAACAAATTCCCCCCAAATTCCACAATGTCGGTTAATACACTGCTGTGATATAATGAGAAAAAGCATAAAAAGGATAGAATTCTTGTCAAACGTATTTACTGTAAGTTATTTACAATAATCTTTCACTATTATTAATTAATAAATAATGAATGTATTTATTTATTATTAGTTTACTTATTAGTTTCAAGCACACAGCATCCAAATACCACCTTTTTAAACAGTTTCAGTTAACAATTTAAGCTCAAAATGAATAAAAAACCCTTTAGCTTGAAAAAAAAATTAGGTTTTAATAACACTTCTGTATTAACGTTAAATTTTTGTCAAAAACAAACTCCAAAAACGCTTAATAGTAACAAAAAATCAAAATAAAAATTTGCAAAAATTTAAATAAAATTTTGCATGCAGCTAACATCTATCTACTATCTTTAGGGGTGGGGGAAAAATTGATACAGCATAGTATCGTGATATTTTCCACGGCAATACTGTATCAATACATGGATGCCAAGTATCGATCTTTTATTATACTATTTGGTAGAATAATAAAATCAATTTCTTTACAATCCACTAGATAGTGGTGTTGAGTTTTTTTCTGGTGAGGTCAGCTAGGCCACCTTTCAGCATGCAGTAAGTTAGTAAAATAAAGAGGGTGGCATCTCGGAAAGTTATCAGGAAAGCCCCATCCAAGTTTAAATCGGATGTATGGACTTCGGATTTGTAAACAAGGAGGGGATGTAAGTCCATGGATCACCGTAAATAAGGCTACATATATAATAATAATAATATAATAAATATAATAATATACATGGCGCGTTGCGCCCCGCCCCGCCCGGCAGTGTTCAGCACGCATGTTTCACTCTCCTCGTCACTGCGCGGTTTGACTCTCCGCTCAATATTCCAATCTATGAATGTGCGTTCCGCTCGTGTACTGCTCATGCTCATCGGAGAAGCAAAGTCCGCTCAAATAACGCGCTGACAGGAAATGTCAATGCTGTATAGGCCTTCTTGTTCCGGTTTGCAGTAGCGCTACTGTGCTGTAACATGGTGTAGGTTAGTTCAGCTGTACTGGGCAACACTGCTAAAATGATGCTTGATATTGAATGATAAAATTATATTTAGATCCGCTGTAAGTATTTACTTGACCTCTCAGGGTCAACTGTCTGTCAATTCTAAGAACGTTAATTTCCTGGTTAAGGGAAATAACTTTCTTACTGTACAATACTACTCATGTACTAGCATGTAGCAGAAATCTGCATGATTAGGGACTACGATTATGAGCAAACAATGAACAACCTCAGGTGTGATACGAGTAAGACTTTATTAACTACATAAATACTTAAACTAGTCTAACATACACATACACACACACACACACACACCCCACACACACACATACAGTTGGTATAGGAAAAGGGTTAAAGCTTAAGCAGTAAAGAGAAGAGAAATAAAAACATGAAGCTATGGTACCATTGGATATTCAGCAGATCTACAGCCTGAAGGAAACATCAGTTTCTTAGTTCAAACACACCTTTGTAAAAAGGTGCAAATGATACTTAATGTATCAATTAATAAGACTAAGTTGGATACTTGCACATCTTGTCTGTCTGAAAGAGAGTCCTGATGCAATCTGAAGGCTCAAGTTGATCTTTGCTGAAGTTGGTTGATGGAAAAGAACCAGTTTGAGTCAGATGATCTTCGTGAAAGGAAAGTCAAGGCCCGAGGCCTGGCACAGACTTAGGGTGTCCTTAGGAGCGTTCTAGCTCATATCCTCATCTTCTCAGAATCTAACAGAAACACAGACTGAGCGCAGGGTCACTGATGTGAGGCCTTTAAGGCCTTACAAGATGTACACCTCTCAGGATGAGCTTGTCCAATGAGAGAGGCTGAAATTCCAAGTGGGAGTTTGGAAATACTGGGGAGTTTTATGACCCTTTGTGTGGAAGCATGGTAATTTGCATATGGAACTTGAATCGAAATTACTAAAGATTCTCAGGACACTAATATATTGCCTATGTACCAACATATAATATACACTCTCGTTTAGATCATCAGAAGACGAATTCCTAGATATTAAACATGGTAGGATTACATACAGGTAAGTTGACATGAACGAGTGGTTCTATCATAGGCCTGCATAAAACAGTATACAATATACGAGGACAGTAACAACATACACAATGACCTGAAGGATATGTGTGTTCATTCAAAGAAAGGTTTTCCTATTAATTAATTAGAGGAGAGTCCATTTTTACTGTGCATTGGGTCTTTCCTATGGAAAATGTAGTGAGTTTCTCTACCCACATTCCTTTGGGCAATAAAACCAGTGATATCAGCATTGGTTGCCAAGGAACCAGAGGCCTGTTCTGCAACATCCTGGCACCCAGATGTTTATTGGCTGAGGGTCTGTGATTATTTTGTTAATCAATGAATAATTGATTTGTTAAATCAAATGGAAAATGGTGTTCTGATTGGTCCAGACGCTACAACAACAACAACTTATATCTGATTCTGTTACATACACTGTACAATCCAATATTTTACCTTACTTAGATTTAATTAGTTATCTTTCCTTTGGTTTGTGTATACTTACTAGTTTTATTAAGTTTACAGCTACTTTCAAAGGCATAATAAAACAATTTCTTACTTTTTTCAAGTGACACTTACTTTAAAATTATCAAGTTAGCCACAAAGGAACCAATGTATTAACAACTGAGAGGCCACAGTACATTAATATGTTTCTAATGTGCCCATAGAATAAGAAGAAAAGACAAAGAGTCTTAATAAACTTTTCATCCGTTTCCTCTATGTCTGTAGTTAACTTTCACTAGTTGCATTCACTCGTTTCCCAAAGTCATCTTGAATGTTGAATTTTCAATACAACTGAAATATTTGAGAGAACATCACATAAGCTGACTTCATAAATTGATGTTGATTTTCCTAAAATGTTTTTTTTTTTTTTATTCACCATTATAGTGATTAGTGTTCCCTTTTGTTGGGCACTTGAAACTTTGTTTATGTTATTAGAATTTTCTTCCTGTTAATGCAGTAATGCATCATGAAGTCAGAGTTGTTTGATTTCAAGGGAGGAAAAGTAATAAATAGTTGCTTTTAGAAGGTGACCTATCTTCTAATTAAAGCATTAGTGTATATTTTGTGTGTGTGTGTTTGTTAACTTTTTCAAATTTCGTTTTTCATAAATACCTTGAGATGCTTTTAATTGGGTTTATATAATCCTTAAATAGTGTGTGGTAATATGCTAAAGTCACACACAGACTTAAACATTCGGCACGTGAATCACAACAATGGTAACAATTCAATTGAATTTATTTTCATTAATTGTAACAATAACCATTTTATTTGCTCTGTTTGTTCTGCTACTACTGACACAAGACAGAAAATAAAATCAACTGTAAAACATAGCAACTGCGTAATTTATTCATGCCGCAATGCACTCTGGGAGTCAGTGAGTAGCTATACTTGTCAGAAACGAGACCAGGATCCAACAGCAGGTGAAACAAAAAAATATGATAACAAAAAATGCTCAGTCAATAAATCAGCCAGAGAGCAAATAGTCAGCTTGATCAGCGCGGAGGTCAGACCAGCCTCTGCCGAGCCCGCGGGGAAGAGAGGCAGCGAACCGGCAATTGAAAGCCGCTGCTGAATTCCAGAGTTAGTTCTGAGCGTGGGCAGAGAGGAATCGGAAAGGGCTGCCGTGAAGAGACAGGCCTATGATAAGAGAGAGCCTAGGCAGAGAGCCGATCAGCGTCCTGGAGGGGCAGGCGGGTAAAAAGGGGAGGGTGACAAAAACAGGAATGCCAGACCGACTAGACTAGAAAAATAAACAAAACAAGGCTGGGTCAGAAAATACAGCATGCACTGAGACGATCTGAGCTACAGCACAACACATTACGGACTGACACAAGACAGCAACCATGAGGGCAAGATAATGAGGACAAAACCGTGTGCAGTTGAGGAGGGAGAATTAGCTAAAACAGGCTAACTAGAGGGGCGGGGTAAACACCAGGATGACAGCAGAATACATGGCGAGCATCAAAACAAAAGGTCATGTGCTCCATGACAACAAAGCCTAAGCAGACCCCACTGAGATCGTGACAGTACCCCCTCCCCCAAGGAACGCCACCAGGCGACTCAAGGGGGGGGGGGGGTTACCTTGTGTCCGGCGGAAGTCCTCGATCAGCGACTGATCCAGAATATCCCAAGCCGGAACCCAACTCCTCTCCTCCGGACCGTAACCCTCCCAGTCCACCAGGTATTGGAAACCCCTGCCACGATGACGAACATCTAGTAATCGCCTAACAGAATAGACAGGAGAACCATCCACTAGACGAGGGGGAGGGGGGGCAGTGGATGAAATGTTGGCATTAAGGGGAGATCTGAACACAGGCTTAACCCTGGATACATGAAAAACATGGTGCACCCGACCAAGAGAGGGAGGCAACTTGAGCCGTACCGCTACCGGATTGAGGACCTTGGTGATCTGGTATGGACCAATGAACCTAGGCGCTAACTTGCGAGAGACAGCCTTGAGAGGCAGGTCCTTGGTAGACAGTCATACCTTCTGACCACAGATATAGCGTGGTGCTGGAATCTGGTGATGATCAGCCGCTGCTTTGGTCCGTCTGGAGGCCTGGACCAAGGCCTTCCTAGCCTTCCTCCAGACACTACGACATCTCCGGACAAAGGCTAGGGCAGACGGTAATGCAGCATCAGGTTCCTGAGAGGGAAACAAAGGAGGTAGATAGCCAACAGAACATTCAAATGGTGACATACCTCTGGATGCTACTGGGAGAGTATTATGGAAATACTCAATCCACCTGAGCTGTTGGCTCCAAGAGGCAGGAATGCGGGACGCCAGGCAGCGGAGAGCTCGCTCAAGATCCTGATTGGCTCGCTCACACTGTCCGTTGGTCTGGGGATGAAAACCTGACGACAGACTCGTAGAGGCCCCAATCTGTCGACAAAATTCCTGCCAAAAATGGGAGACAAACTGGGGACCCCTATCAGAGACCACGTCAACCGGAAGATCATGGATCCGGAAGATGTGGTCAATTACCAGTTGGGCTGTCTCCTTGGCAGAGGGAAGTTTAGGTAGGGGCACGAAATGAACCGCCTTAGAGAAGCGATCCACCACCATGAGAATAACGGTGTAGCCTCTTGAAGGGGGTAAGCCAGAGACAAAATCTAAGGCTATGTGTGACCAGGGATGAGAGGGGATGGGCAGGGGTTGGAGGAGACCAACGGAGGGACGGTTAGATACCTTGTTCTGGGCACAAACAGAGCAAGCCAATATAAACTGCCTGACGTCCTGGCCAATAGAGGGCCACCAAAATTGCTGGCGGATGGCAGCCTGCGACCTCCTGACTCCTGGATGGCAGGCAACCCTAGATTCATGCCCCCACTGAAGGACCTCAGGGCGTAGCGCAGCCGGCACGAACAACCTACCTGCAGGACACTCAACTGGCACTTCCACCCTTCGTCTGGCCTCCTCCACCCTCCTCTCGACGTCCCAGAAGAGGGACCCCACCACCACCCCTCCTTCAGAGAGTATGGCATTGGCCAGGGTCTCCTCTCCTGGGCGTTCAAACTGGCGGGATAGAGTATCGGGCTTAACGTTCTTGGACCCGGGCCGGTACAAAAGGGTGAAGTTAAATCGGTCAAAGAAGAGTGCCCAGCGAGCCTGGCGCGAGCTCAGCCTCCTAAGTTCTTATGATCCGTCCAGACCAAGAAGGGCTGCGCTGACCCCTCCAACCAGTGACGCCATTCACCAAAGGCCAACCTAACCACCAGCAGCTCCCGGTTGCCGATGTCATAATTACATTCAGCTGGGTTGAGGCGATGGGAGAAATATGCACAGGGGTGCACCTTCCCATCCTTAGAGGAACGCTGGGACAAGACTGCGCCTACCCCGACCCCGGAGGCGTCCACTTCCACAAGAAATTGCCGTTTGGGATCTGGAATGGAGAGAACAGGAGCAGAGATATACCGGGACTTTAATTTATCAAAGGCCTCCTTAGCCTGAGCACTCCAGGTGAATGGTACCTTGTTGGAGGTGAGCGCCGTTAAGGGTGCTGCTACCTGGCAAAAATTACTGATGAATTGCCGGTAGAAGTTGGCGAAGCCCAAGAAACGCTGCAGAGCCTTCCTGGAGTTGGGTACTGGCCACTTAGCGACAGCCTCGACCTTGGCCGGATCCGGCTTAATCTCCCCAGCTGAAACAATAAAGCCCAAGAACGAGACCGACTTGGCATGGAACTCGCACTTCTCTGCCTTGACATAAAGCTGGTTCTCCAGCAGCCGTTGTAGGACCTGGCACACGTGCTGAGTGTGTACCTGAAGGGATGTAGAAAAGATGAGAATGTCATCGAGGTACACAAAGACAAACTGGTTAATCATGTCTCCCAACACGCTATTGACCATGCCCTGGAAGACAGCAGGGGCATTAGTAAGCCCGAACGGAAGGACCAGGTATTCATAGTGTCCTGTGGGGGTATTAAAGGCTGTCAGGGATGAAAGAGGTGGTGGGTGGCTCTTAAAAGGCTGAGTCTCCTCCAGCCCCCAGGACGAGCGGGGAGCCAAGCGTCGCTGACACAAGCGGAGGCGGCTTTCGACTCGAGTGGCCAGATTGATAAAGCCCTCCAGGTCTTGGGGTAGATCGTGGGTAGCAATCTCATCCTGGATTTCGAAGTTAAGCCCCTCCCGAAACATAGCTCGCGGCGCCCCCTCATTCCAATCGCAGGAAGCAGCTAGAGTCTTAAATTGAATGGCATATTCAGTCACGGAACGGCTTCCTTGATGGAGTCGCGCTAGTTTGGATGCTGCCTCATCTCCTTTAACAGAGCGATCAAAAAGCTTTGTCATCTCACAGCGAAACTCCTCAAAATCAGTGCAGAAGTGGGTTCTAGCGTCCCAAACGGCAGTCCCCCACTCGCGAGCCTTTCCTGTCAGCAGAGTAATGACATAAGCAACCTTTAACCATTCTGTAGCATGGCGTGGTTGCAGTGCAAACACCAGCGAACACTGAGATAAAAATGTCCGACATGAATTCGGATCTCCATCATACAAGGGCGGGTTGTTGGCATGCGGCTCGGCCTCGCGGTGAGAAAGAGACAGGGGGACCGCTGAAGCGGAGGATGACAGAACGTCTAGTTGGAGTTCGCAGAAGTGGCCGCTTAATTCAGTCATTTGGGCATTGAGGGTTTCAACCTCCTGAGTGGTGGATGAGAGCTGGCTGGCTTGGTGGCCGAGGAGAACTCCTTGATGAGTGATGGCCGATCTAACAAACTCCTCACTCGCTGGATCCATCTGGGTCAGTCCGTACTGTCAGAAACGAGACCGGGATCCAACAGCAGGTGAAACAAAAAAATTCTACGTTTATTGAAAACCGTGATAACAAAAAATGCTCAGTCAATAAATCAGCCGGATAGCAAAACCCCAGCAAAAAGTCAGTTCTGATCAGCGCGGAGGTTAGACCAGCCTCTGCCGAGCCCGCGGAGAAGAGAGAGGGGGAACCGGCAATAGAATGCCACCGCTGAATTCCAGGGGTTGTCTCGAGCGTGGGCAGAGAGGAATAGGACGAAACTGCCGTGGAGAGAAAGGCCTATGAGTAGCGAGAGCCAAGGCTGGGAGCCGACCAATGTTCTAGGGAGGCAGGAGGGTAGAAAGGGGAGGGTGACAAAAACAGGAACGCCAGACCAACTAGACTAGATAAACAAAACAAGACTGGGTCAGAAAATATAGCATGCACTGAGACGATCTGAGCTACAGCACAACACATTACGGACTGACACAAGACAGCAACCATGAGGGCAAGATAAAGGGAAGATAATGAGGACAAAACGGGGTGCAGGTGAGGAGGGGTAATTAGATAACAGGGATAACGAGAGAGGCGGGGTAAACACCAGGATGACAGCAGAATACATGGCTAGCGTCAAAACAAAAGGCTATGTGCTCCATGACAACAAAGCCTAAGCAGACCCCACCGAGATCGTGACAATACTAATCATGAGTAAACCTAAATGAAAGATCAAGTCCCACTCCCTACAAGTTCTTTTTTAGTTCTAGAACCTGAGTACGTAAACTATACTAACTAAGCATTTGTCAGTACAACATACTATTCCTATTTCACTTTACTTAGTTTTTTCAAGGCAATCGGTTTGCATGCTTTTTTTTAAGTAAGCCCAACTAATTAGATTTTACAGTGTAGAAGTGAATAAAAATAATATATTGATATGTAATATTAAGGTAATACTTTTCAATAAGGTTCCATTAGTTAATGTATTAACTATCATGAACGAACAATGAACAAGACATTTATTACAGTATTTATTAATCTTTCTTAATGTTAGTTAATGAAAATAAAGTTATTCACTGTTAGTTTCATGGTAATTCAGAGTGCATTAACTGTTAACAAGCACAACTGTTGATTTTAATAATGCATTAGTTAATTTTGAAATTAACATGAAATAAGATTAGTACATGCTGAATAACTATTGTTCATTCTTAGTTCATTAACTAATAATTAACTAATGAACCTTATTGTAAAGTGTTACCAATATTAATATAAATTCTGTCCAGTTTTATTGTGTTACTTTCAGTAAAAGTGTGGTTATTTTATTGGCTTGTGTTTTTTTAAATCCAGTATCATTGAGTTAAATTGAAAAAGTCTTACAAAATTACTTTATAATATTTAATTAAAATAATAAATATTTATTACAAAGCATTTTTGGTTTCGGTTTTCGGCCAAGTGCATCTAGAATTTTCGGTTTCCGTTTCGGCCCAGATTTTTCATTTTGGTGCATCCCTAGATGTAAGACTATATGTTTTATTTAATTTAAATTTAACAGTAATTTGCTTTTAAATGCCCCAATTGCTGAAGGGTCTGGACAAATGTTTAGTACAATTTCAAGTTGCACTGTTCAAAATACCTGTAGTAGCACAGCAGTGCAATCCCATTTTGCACTGCAACAATACAATTGAAGTGAGATAAACAAACTGAGAAATTTTTATTTTTAGTTAAAACAGATGTTGTGAAAGTTTTCCTTTGGGGACATCATTTTAAGTTGGAAAAAGGTAATAAATTGCAATATATCATAGAATATCGCAATATATTTAAAATCGCAATAATATTGTATCGTGACACAAGTATCGTGATAATATCGTATCGTGGGCCTCTGGTGATTCCCACCCCTACTATCTATCTATCTATCTATCTTTCTATCTATCTATCTATCTATCTATCATCTTGATAAAAGTACTTTGACATACATCATGAAATAATTATGAAATATCAGTGTTTTTTCTGTAATATTATAGTATCACTGTACTGTTACTATTATTATTATTTATTTATTCATTCATTCATTCATTCTTTTGACAAAAAAATATAATGAGAAATAATGATTAAAATTAAGATACATGCATATCTGTTGAAGTTGTAAGGAAAATATGTTATTACTTTTTACTTGGACAGACCATTTTCACAGTGATGAAGTGTTTTATTGCAACACACTTCTGGTGAATTGGTAGCTAGTTCATATAGATTCACATGATCTAATTTGCTCTCATTTCTAATTTTCATCTACTTTAGGCTCACTGATGGTTAATTTAGTGATGGACTTTTATGCTTTTTTTTTTCTCCCTGAAAAATCTTTTCTTGCTGTAAAAATCGACACCGTAAAATAGTGCTTTCTAATGTGCTTGGTTTGATTGTTGTCATGTTCTGTAAAGTTTTTCTGTCATCATTTACTCACCTTCATGCCATTCCAAACTTTCTACTTGTTTCTTCTTCGGAACATGAAAGAGATATTTTTAAAAACTAAACAAAACAAATTGTCTCCTTAAAATGAAAGGCTAGTTTTCACGTATTTTCCCTGACCTCTTCACCCTGTTTCTAGCCTCATGGAATCGTTCCTTTTAGCCGCTCCATGAATTCCCTCAGCTCTCTTCCAGTGGCTGTAGTCATTATTGTGTTCACCATTTAAGACTCCTCAAATCCCCTTACAGTCTGAAGATAGATTCCTCTTTCTTTACAATGGCAGCTTTATGAAACAAGTACAAAAGTAGACCTTAGTAGTAGATCTCGAGACCTTCCGTGGCTCCCAGGGGCCTTTATATGAAGGCACAGAAGGCACGTTTTGTCCACAGGTCTTGAAGCAGATATTTAGCACGGCTCATTCATTCAGCGAATTACAACTTTAAAGCACCTGAGAATGCACTCTGCACGTTTCCACTCTGTATTTAAGAGTCCCGTTTCAGGCTGTGGTTTTCTGGACTGAATCTTTGAGTTTGCTTTCGGGTTATTGGATAATTGGCACCACTGAAAGACTGCAGCACGAGCTAGAGCACATTTCTTCTTTTTTCAAATCAAGTGATATGGAGTTTGCAAAGAGAGGGGCAACTTACTGAAGCAACAAGGTCATACAGCTCACTTAGTTTCCAACCTAAATTACTTTTCGCTGGCATTTTAGCAGAGTATTTTTTGCTCCTAATAGTGTTGTTAAGGCTGTTGTGAATTTATGTTTTCCTAGATCTCTTTTCACTGTGTTTTCTCATAACCCCTACATTTTTTTCTTAGCTTATTCTGTCGATTAAAGTTATTGCTGCTGAAAAATCGGACACAAAACAAGGTGTGCTTGTGAAGTTCCTCAAGGGCAGCATTGAGCCCAGCACAAAGTGCGGTACAAAAGGTCTGCTGTGTCTGCAGATACACGGATCATCAGCCTCTGGAAGGTTGAGGAAAGGTCGCTTTTACCTTTGAGCGGTTTGCTTGCTTTGAGGTTGCCTTTTCGTCCACATGCTCATCGAACATCACCTACGCAAGTCACGGCACAACAGAGGATAGTAATATCGGAAAGAAAGAACAGTTCAAGATTAACATCGGTTCACACTTGCCCGCTCTAATTGAAACCTGCTAACACTTGAAATATATAAAATTTATTTATTTATGAATGAATGAAGGACAAAGAAACATGCCTTATTTAAAAAAAAGACATTCTTGAAAAGATAACTTTGGCATCATTTTTAATATTATTTGTCCTAGAAGAAATACACATAAAAAATACACATACACTAATCGTTCTTTCTTTTTTACTAAACATTCCTATTTCAAATAAATATTTTTCTTTTGAACTTTCATTCAAAATAAAATAAAATGAAGCACAACTGTTTTAACTTTGATAATAATAAGAAATGTTTTTTGAGCAGCAAATCAGCATATTAAAATTATGTCTGAAGGATCATGTGACACTGAAAATTCAGCTTTGCATCACAGGAATAAATTACATTTTAAAATATATTAAAATAGAAATCAGTTATTTTAAATAGCAAAAATAAATGCAGTCTTTGTGGTCATTTAAAAAAAGAAAACTTGCCAAACCCAAATTTTTGAGGAGTAGTGTGCATAAAAACTAATTTGAAAAATCTTTGTGAGCAACATTTTCATGTAGTCATGTAGAAACAAACAAAACAAAACAAGAAATGATATGAAATACGTAGAGGGTGAACTCTGGCAACCATAACAAACACTTGTAGCAGTGACTTTCACACTTTTTAGTCTCTTTCAGTAGCTTTAATCGCTAAACACGTTTGTTCAAATGATTCATTTCAATGTCACTTGCTTATTTTTCTCCTTTTTTGCACCTTTACTCACTTATTCCATCTTTTTAAAACCAGACTTATTAAAAAAGATCATCTACAAGGACACAGTGCGGTTAAAATAGCCTTTTGGCCTTGATCTCTATCAGTGTCACAGACATCATGGGAAAGAGCTCTAATGATGATAGAACTGCTAATTTGATGGCAGTTATTGCTGACACAAACAGTGCTTATACTGATTAGAGATGCAATTTAGAAAGTTCCACCTTCAAGGCAGGATCACGAAAATCATTAATTACTCTCCGAGGAGTTTTCTCTTCCTTCCGAACCAATTTTCGCATTTTCTGCCAGTTGCAATCATCCTTGTAGAACAAGAAAGGTTGGTTTGACCTCACATCGGATGGTTAATTAGTACTAAACCTCACTTTTTCATCTCTGTGCTTTGTTTAAATTGCGTTTATTAATTTTTTTATATCGGAATTTGCCAAAGCACGTTCCTTTTCCACTATGAAATTAATTTAGCTAAATTGTTTGATAGAAAATAATTGCACACAGCTAATCTCAATTAACTCCAAATCAGCACGTCAAGAGAATCGTTCTCTGGTAAATACGATTCTCCATCTGCTAAGACATTGCTGAAGTTCACTTCAATCTCCATTAGTCGTTCTCATTTAAGTATGAAAATTAACATTCTGGGTCTGAACAGCATTAATCCAGGTGTGGGTCTCCTCAGCGCGGAGAGGATTGAGAGTGGTGGGTCAGGCGTTCGGCCCGTGTGAAAATCGACTTGATGGGAAAGTGGGGACTCGGGTGTTCTCATTTCTTCACATGCCTTGATGTAAGTTGATGAGATGAAGACCTGCATGTTGATGAAGTGGTGGGCTGTGTTTGGTGTAGGAAGGATGAACATGTGCACTCAAGTCTCCAGCACAATGTTTCTTCTGTCCTTTGAGAGCTTCAAGCACTGTAAGATACACGACATCAGTGTGGAGGTGGATACAGCACTCCAATTAGACAAGCAAGACTGTTCTGTTCTTTTATTCTTTGCACATTTTTTTACACTATATATTCTGTTTAATCTAATTGAATCTTAACTTTTGGTAAATTGTATGATAGCGTGTCCATAGTCTTTTTCAATGTTTTGAATTAGCTTTTATTATATAATCTTATTTATCCTGTTTCAAATGTTTATTTTGTCATCATTTGCTATGTCCAGCAAAGTAAAACAAAAGATTGAAGGGTTATTCTCAAAAATCTATATTTTCTGCAGGCTTTTTTCAAGATAAATTTAGATGTATTTCCAAAAAAGTACACTTAGAAACTCCAAAAGGACAACAAAGAAGCGCCCTAATAAGCACATATGAAAGAAAAGAAAATCAGAATTTTATAGGATGTGTACAGTGCAACAGCAAAGAGATTTTTTAAATTTTAGAGAAGTCAAGTTGCGATACCAAACAGGACCACATGGAGATGCCAAAAAAAACCTAAACCAACCGCCTGCTGACTGCATATATCTACTACAGTACACGGATCCATTCAGAGTAACTAAACACAGCAATATAAACATGACAAATCAAAACATTATAGTCAATGTGTGTGGAAACAATGTGAATGTAAGGAAATGTCTGTGCCTGTGCATAAACACAATGTGCGATCAGTGCGTCAAGAGCACCCATACACGCATTATTATAACGGACTCAAGCATGCTTACTGTACGACTCCTGTATGCCACCGCAATCGTCTTTACCTTGATTGCAGTCTTCATCCATCAAAACTTTACTAGCGAGACTGGTTATCCAGTCGAGAAAACGTAGTTTGCGTTTCATCTGGCCATACAGCGGTGGGATGTGTTGACAATCCGTTCAGTCTGTACTTCACACAGCGCGACGTGTGAGGGCTCGCGCTCTTCAGAGACAATCACTGAATATGACAGAGCTTGTGTTTTAAAGCAAAACACATTGGAATAATTCACTGAAAATGCAATGCGAGTCCGTATTCTCTCTGCCATCTATGATGTAATCAGCCTGGTTTTCTTTATATTAGCGCTTTTTTGGATGGATTGTTTGAATGCATTCACTTACTGGATCATTGGACTAAAACTTCCCCAGAGTTTAGCAGCTTAAAATTATCTGATCGCAAGCAGAGAAGCAAAATTGGGTTAAAGGGTTGGAATAGAAATTGTACTTCAGTAATTTTGCGTTAATTGCGTAAAATTATTTTAACGCGTTAAGGATTGTAAAATTAACGCCATGCGTATGCAGGTTAACGATGGACAGCCCTATATATAGAAATTTATATACATAGATCGTATGATGTATGTATATATGGAATATATACTGATCGAATAATATATATAAATATTATATAGTGGGTGTGTATTTTATGATTTTCTGAGTTTATATTCCTAGTTTATTTAACATTTAATAAAACCTAATTATAACTAACATTTAATAAAAACTGTGAATGCCTACTTTTCTTTTTTTCTTTTGTAAGGAAAAAGGGAAAATTAACTCTTATTTTAGCTCAGGTTTTCAGAGGGGGGGGGGATCGAATCTTAAGATTCAAAATCAACCTGATTGAACTTATTCCAAAATTGATAGTTTACACTTTATCAACAGTCGTCCAGCGAGACGTTAACATCAGTATATCTTAACAATTTGGATATTTGTATTATCCCTGGCCACAGGTTAATACATGCTTGTGATAATTTATAAGCTACGAGCTAGGTAACTAAGATCTGGGCAGGGTTTAACTTTAAAAAATTTCACGACACAAGACAATAATTCTTATAATGAAACAAAAGATTCTAGATTACATTAAACTAAACTAAACTAATGAAAACACACACACACACCCCACACCCACAACAAACATACGGGAGTTCTGAGGAAGTTCCCAAAGTTCTAAACACTCGTTTTCTACGAGTTCTTTAAGTTCAACCTGAGAAAACTCATAAAGCAGAGATTTGTCTTATCATTACTTGCTTAATTAGTTCACCACCCATTCAGCACAAGATGAAAATATTTTGTTTGTTACTTGTGTTTTGCTGACAGCTGAATTGAGCTTGTTGGCTGCTTGAGGGAATCCCAGCGCTTTTGATTGGTTGCTGATCTGTCGTCTGGATGACGTAGTTTCTGGGGATGCCCTCCTGATTAATGGGGTTTCCTGGCACCAAGGCTTTGGCAGTTCTTCTGAAAGAGTCTGAGTTTGTAAGACTTTAGGCTTTTGAAGATCTCTGGCAGTCACAAAGTTTCAACTGAAGTGTTTGAGTTTTAGATGACCGATCGCTATGATGGTAAGCATGTGAGAGCTTGTAGAACGGTCACCAAGAGCCGCCGACCGACACCGAGCTCGAAGAGCCAAAGGTCTAGAGAGGAGAGAGAGAGCCTTCTCGAGAAGAACGAGAGCAAGCGAGCAACCACGAAGGCTTTGTGTCCATGTTAAGAAGGCTGATTTTGGTCACCCACACGCGATCTTCCAATTGACTTGTTGCAAGGCTTAACCACGCCCTGTGTGGTTCCCTTCGCGTGCATAAATTAACATGCTGTTCAAGACATCCGTGGGGGAAATGTCTCTGCAAAGATTGTGTAATACTTCTATAAAGTGTCCTACAACCAACGTACAAAATACACAGC
This sequence comes from Sinocyclocheilus anophthalmus, assembly GCA_018155175.1. Taxonomy (NCBI): domain Eukaryota; kingdom Metazoa; phylum Chordata; class Actinopteri; order Cypriniformes; family Cyprinidae; genus Sinocyclocheilus; species Sinocyclocheilus anophthalmus. Next base: position 253,228 of record JADLZN010005427.1, read on the forward strand.
GTTTCAATCATTCAAGTGTGGGAATAAAAACAAGCTTTCGTTCAACATCCCAAAAACAGGTAGGTTGCATACACATTAATCATCTTATCTACTAAAAGCAAACGTTAGGTAAGGAAAGATTAAAATTTCATCAGGTTTCAATAACACATCAAACGAAAGCATAGAAAGGCACAAAACATATTATTTGTGAGTATAGTTGCCCTTTTATACTTTTAAATTATTTTAAATGATTGTCTTTCAAAATCGTGATGCAAGGTTCTGTTTCTTTTGTTGTAAGAAAAGAACGCGGGTCAGTTGGGTTTCAAAAGGGGCAGGAAGCAGATGTTCAATGGGTCATGTGATGGTCACGTATAGATCCCGTGTTTGCAAGCCTGAGGGCATCAGTTAATTTACTCAACCTTTTCCTGCTGGATATACTAGTTCTATTCATTGGCGATCACAAGACATCACGAGGTATCTATAGGTTATAGTCCTGATACAAAAGATCTCTGTGTTATCTCCTGCTTGGATTAGTTTTTCATCACTTCTCGGAGTAGATGATGACAAGACTGACAGGAAGTTGACCCAGAATATTGGATGGTTGATTCAATGGCGTATCAGTCCATGATAGAAATCCTACACTTTTTATTATTATTACGTATAGAACATAATCAAAAACTTGATTAATTCAGTCATAATCAACAACATGTGGTGCATCACCTACATAGAAGCTTATGATAAATTACATATTTGCCTCTGACTGTCGGCTCGTGTTTGCTGTGTGTGTGTGTATATATATATTTATTTATTTATATATTTATATATATATATATAAAAGCAGAGGAGTTTTTGCCCTTATACAATATAGTCTTCTTATCTTAATGGTCCTAACTTTAAGGTGTAATTGTAACTTTTTTCCAATATGCATTCATTTTCATGCAAAACTATTCAAAAATAATTGTCGAGAACATTTTGGTCTTTTTGATGGGACTGCCTTTGCTTTTCGGATAGTACTCGCATTGCTGAAGAAAAAGTTTTGTTGATTTTGTACCTGACTGTTATGACTTGCAAGCCAAGCTTTTGGATTCGTTGAAATATTCTACAAGTAAAGTTGTACTTCTGACTGGACTTGTCACCAAGAAATTAATTTAGCTGGTAAACGAGATGTAGTTTTGCCTGGGGGAAAAAAAGTGTGCAGGCATCAGTACTGGAAAATAAAAAAATAATATTAAAAAATCATAATAATATAATATATATATAGATACAATTAATATACAATTATTGGACCCTCCTGTTAAATCAGAAAGAACTGTGATTAACCACAGGATTTAGGAAGCTGAGTTAAATTTTACAGAACTGATTACTGCAGACCTGTTGAATCAAGAAATCACTTACAAAGAACCTGTCTGACAAAGTGAAGCATACTTAAAGAGCAACACATCATGCCACGATCTAAAGAAATTCAAGAACAGATAAAAACTAAATAGTTGACATGTATCAGTCTGGAAAAGATTATAAAGCCATTTCTAAAGCTTTGGAACTCCAGCAAACCACGGTCAGAGCCATTATCCACAAATAGAGAAAACTTGGAACAGTGGTGAACCTTACCAGGAGTCGCTGGCCTACCACAATTACCCCAAGAGCGCAACGACGACTCATCCAAGAAGTCATAAAACAACCCAGAACAACATCTAAAGAACTGCAGGCCTCACTTGCCTCAATTAAGGTCAGGGTTCATGATTCAACAATAAGAAAGAGAATAGGCAAAAACGGCATCCATGGGAGAGTTCCAAGACAAAAGCAACTGCTGACCAAAAAGAACACAAAGGCTTGTCTCTCATTTGCCAAAAAATATCTTGTTTATCACCAAGACTTTTGGGCAAATATTCTGTGGACTGATGAGACAAAAGTAGAACTTTTTTGGAAGGTGTGTGTCCCAATACATCTGGCATAAAAGTAACACTGCACTTCAGAAAAAGAACATCATACCAACAATAAAATATGGTGGTGATAGTGTGATGGTCTGGGGCTGCTTTCAGCTTCAGGACCTGAACGACTTGCCATAACTGACGGAACCATGAATTCTACACTCTATCAGAAAATCCTGAAGAAGAATGTCCAGCCATCAGTTTGTGACCACAAGCTCAAGCACACTTGGGTTATGTAACAGGACAATGATCCAAAACACACCAGAAAGTCCACCTCTGAATGGCTCAAGAAAAAATAAATTAAGGTTTTGGAGTGGCCAAGTCAAAATCCGGACTTAAATCAGATTGAGATGCTGTGGCATGACCTTAAACAGCCCATTCATGCTCAAAAACCCTCCAATATGGCTGAATTAAAACAATTCTGCAAAAAAGAGTGTGCCAAAATTCCTCCACAGCGACGTGAAAGACTCATTGCCAGTTATCGCAAACGCTTGATTGCAGTTGTTGCTGCCAAGGGTGACAACCAGTTATTAGATTACTTTCATGCAGTGCCAGGCAGGTTTGGACAGCTTTTTTCCCTTTATAAATGAAATCATTATTTCAAAACTGCATTTTGTATTTTCTCTGGTATCTTTGTGTAATATTAATTAGTTTGATGATCTGAATCTTTTAAAAGTGTGACAAATATGCAAAAAAAAAAAAAAAAAAAAAAAAAAAAAAAAAAAAAAAAAAAAAAAAAAAAGTATAATATACATACACCACACACACACATATATGTATATTATATATATGATATATACATATATGTGTGTGGGGGTGTATATGTACTGTATATACACACACACCCACACAAACACACAAAACCAAACAACATAGAGCATGTGTTATTTGCTTATTGCTTAAATTACTTTTAATACTAATACGCTTATATTCTAAGCAATAACATGCCTGTCAATTTGTGCACATGTTAAGTTTATTCTGTGATGTCATTTTACATAAAGCTCTACCATCCAAAGCCATTCAATTAAGGTCAAAGGACAGCATGACATGAAAATAGCCTCTATTTCCATGTTTTTTTGCGGCTACAATCACTGTTTCTCAGATCATCGATAAATATTCTGTTTACATGTGTCCTCAGAACGAGCTCACGGCAATCTCCTGCGGGGCTCTCGCTTGTTTACTTCACTTCATATAAAAGCCATCATCGCTGTCTGCTGTATTTGTCAGATGACTGTCTGCTGCCGTGGATGAACAGCTTCCCTCCGGTCCAGAATGTTCTGCTATCACCGCAAGGAGATTATGTGTCCTGCATCGAATGCGTGGTGGCATCTATCCAGCGCGTTGCTGCGAGGCTATTGTTTAGAGGCCTCGGGAAACGACCGTTCTGAAATGTAGTCGTTTTTTATGATGCATCAGAAGAAGAGGACAGGAAAAAAGGAACATTCAAATTGGATGCAAAAAGCCAGGGGAATTTAATCTTTTTATGCCATGTTACGTTTTGCATCCTACATTGAATAGACGTGTTATCCATTAGATTGGAACGGGGCTAATTCTATGTAGAGCATCGTGTTGCTCGGGCGTTGGGTGCAGAGGGGACGGCAGATTTTAGGGCAGAGATTATGTTAGGCCGCTGGGTGTTCTCCCTCTGGCTGGACTGTGCTTTGCTTTTGTTCAGATGCAATCAAATAAACTTCTCACTTATGGACCAAAACCTGCTCGGTTTTCTTTGTTTTTCTCAGGCTTTAAGCTTAAGATACACTTTTAATTTATATTAAAAGCTTACAGCTATTCAGTATCTCAGCTGTAGACCTATGTCCTGTAATATTAGTCCCTTCCTAAAAGCTTTCAAATCACTGATAATCTTTGGTTTTCAAGTTGCCACTGCTGTTTTCAAATCCCACTAAAGAATTTGAATGATATCTAAAACTAAACAGATCCCTGAAACAATCTTCAGTAGATTTGAGTGTATAGTTTGGAATAGAGCCCGACCGATATGTGCTTTTGAGGGCCGATACCGATATTAGGGAGTAAAAAAAGACATATACCGATATATCGGCCTATATTCTTTGTGTAGGCTATATTATAGTCTACTACTCTAGTGTACTACTATATTATAGTCTACTACTATTATAGACTGGTACTGTAAATAGAATACAGTATATAGTCTACATAAACAGAATAAATATATATATATACATAAACATTTTTTGCAATGATAACTCAAATGGGGTGATCAAACATGTATAATGATGTGACAAACATAGGCCTATGTAGTGGAGGCAGGATATTTAACAAACTTTATTATTCTGACATCAGTGCACTTACCAGTAAACTTCACTTATTATAAATAACTTTAACACAAATAGAACAAAATATATATATAACTTGAATTATGAAAATAAACAAGGTAACTGTGTAGGGGCAAGCAAGCTACTGCCAATCCAAAAGGGGCAGGTTTATGCAGGAAGCACAGTTTTCCAAATGTAAACATCTAAAATGAATAAATAAAAAATAAAACAATTTCCACAGACTTTGTGTTGTGTATTTTCTGGTAATCAAATGTACATGCAGAACATGAGGATTCGTATAAGTCTTTTTGCAGTTTAATATTCACAGAAACAGTCTATATATATGTACTGATCTGTTTTTTATTTATTCATTCAAAATAAGACGATTCCATGAAATTCCGTGGTATACAGGAATAATTCCGTTTTTATGACTGGATTCTACAAACCAGTCTGTGTTTTCCGCATTGCGGAAATTATAGGGCCTACTAATGTAGCAAACTAATATGATAAGCTCATTGTTAGAGTAAAAGACGGGGACATTGTTGTTTATTTAATTAGCATTGAGTCTCTCCAACTAGGTGAAAATGTAGCATTAAATCACCATTCAACAGACTCAAGCCACCACCACACTGCCATCTATTGGACTGCAGAAAGATACTAACTTTTCAATCTGCTATGTTAATGACTGTAATGGCAAACTATGCTGACACGTGTCTGCGCCGCAACAGAATGCGACAAAGCGACCGTTGAAAATCAATTTGCACTTTGTGTCAGTACGTCATAAATAGAACGAGGAATCAGTTTACTGCATCCAGTGTAGACAACAACCACTGATTATAATGGGTTCTATTCTACACCGGACGTGAGCAGCGCGGCGCACTTTCATTGTATTTGTCACGCTCCGATGTGATGTGACCGATGTGATAGGATGAGTCTTGAAAATCCATTCATCATATCATAATGCAAAACTAAGAATTAGAATCATTAATCATAGTAATGTGATGATCAAATATAGGGGTCGCGGGCGGATAATTTGAAGCAGCGGACTAGGGTGAAGTTTGAGCTCATCCGCGCATCTCTATACTACACTAACCTGGGTGGCCAGTAGCAAACAATGACACATGCTCTGCTGTACAAACGACCAGTATAGTAAGTAATTACAGCATTTCAAGCATTTTATCTGCGTTATTTGTTCTGTAAAAAAAAATTTAATATCGGCGGTATATTCGCCGATACCGATATATCTGTGACGGGCTCATATCGGCCGATAATATCGGCAAAACGATATATTGGTCGGGCTCTAGTTTGGAATGATTGTCCTGCAGTGACCATCAATCTTCAGCTTTTGCACCAAAGGCATTGCAGTCATCGCCAAATTACCTGGGGCCAGTTGTTCAAAAAGTTTAATCTGGATCAGAATAATCTGGATTTGGAAACCCCATGTTTTTCTTTCCAGGATCAGGTAACCCATCTTAATTTTGTTCTGGTTTTTCAAAGCAGAATTGGATTGGATCACCCTGATTCCGATACACATTTTTTATGATTTCAAATCTGGGTTCTTAGTGCATTTTCTGTGACATAAAAGGGGACATGGTGATGAAAAAAGAAAAAATAAATGAGATGGGGGGGGGGGGGGGAGCAATGTTTGCATTCTAGCTTTGCATTTCATTTACAAAATAATACTTCGGACTGGTCCACTTTGATGATTGTGCAATTGGTCACAATAAAAAAAATATATATATATATTTTTGTTTGATCTTGACAGCTGTTTGGGGATCTGGGGATATATTACGTTACAAATGTTGTATTTTTTTGGACCAGTTTTAAAGTTTTATTGCATCCTGTTCTTGAAATCCACCCTTCTGGGATCAGAATAATCTTTTTTTTTGGGGGGGGGGGATCAAAAGTATCACAATCTTACAAAAAGTTTTTGAACAACACAAACTGAGGATTTAATCCATATAAAAATGAAGATTGGATTTTGTGATCTAATCTGAATTCAGAATCCTTTTTTTTTTTTCTTTTGAACAACCCATTTTCAAGATTTGATCCAATCCGATGACCAAAATTCGATCAGATTACTTTTGAACAACTGGCCCCAGATGCTTCAAGGAATCTATGATGTTCTTCATACAGTCTTCCTGCAGCAGTAAAACACCCCCATAACAAGACTGCTCCACCTCCTTGTTTGACCATCGAGATGTATGGTGTTCTTCTGCTCATATGCTTTGCCTTTTTTGCACCTTTTTTACTGCTGATCCATGGGTCCAAAAAGAAAAACCAGCTTGGTCACGTCTCCCCATAAAACATTCTTCAAGAATTTTACAGGTCTATCCAAGTTCATTTTGGCATATTTAAACTGGCCTTTTATGTTCTTCTTGGTCAAGAGTGGCATTTGGCGAAGTGTCCTGAGATGAAGGCCATTCTTAGTGTTTTTCTTGTACTCTGCATTGAAATGTTTTTCCTCCTTTCATCAGGTCATCTTGCAAATCTTTGACAGTAAATTGAGGGTTTTTCTCATCTTTTCTGATCAAACATGATATTCTCCTCAATTAAATAGTGCTTTTTCTTCAATGCCCTGGAAGGTTTGTTGTGGTATGACATATTTTAAACTTAGGAATGATGTTGTCAAGGAACTTGTGTTTTGGAAATGTTCTTACAGAGGTAGTCTTTCTCATGAACTACTTCTCTATAGCTTTTGTGAGAGTTCTTTTGACTTGTTATAGAGTTTCCAAAGGCTTTGGTGTTTAGCTTTGCCATACAGACGACTTATAAAAAGAAGAGCTGCACATAAACACATACAATATCTATTGTTGAATAAATAAATAAGACAAGGTCAAAAAATATCTGCAGGCACATCATACTGTATAGGATGCTGTATATTTTGAACTGTTTGCAAAACCGTTATGGTTTGCTGAAAAATGCATAATCAGGATAATACATCGCTATTAAATAAAAGAAAACACAGCTCACCTCATGACCCGCTATATTTTGTAAAAAGACAACCGGTCGTTTCCGGTGTCAGCTGTCCATTATTCAAAAGGCAGATATGCGTGGCTTCAAATGCACATCTGTTGTTAGCATCTCACCTTTGTCTGCTTAATCAGAGGCCGGAGGTCAATCGAGATCGTCTTTATGTAGGATGCCCTTGAGTATTGGCCCCCATGTTTACACCAGCAAGATGAATCAGGGCACGCCAGAGGCATGTGCCGAACATTTACGAAAAAAAAAAAAAAACCTTGTCCGCTCTTGTCTAAAATAATTTAGGCTTTTTAATTTAACCATAAATCTAACATTCAAGTGTGCAGGGGTTTTAAAAGGCCCCATAATTCACGTCTAAAAGCCGAGCTGGCAAATATTACCTTCAAAGCGCCGTGCACGGTAATAACAAGGGTAATTTGTGGCAATGTTGTGCTGTAAACTGTTTACTGAGGCTGCAAGCAACGACTGGCATTATGTTGACATCCACGAGGCAGTAAACAATCTAAAAACAGTTACGGTTAACATAGAGAAAAGACGACGGGACACAAGCTACAGGTGGCTGGAGTTTTTGTGAAACCTGTTTGACCGGTGCTCTTAGAATCCTGATCAATTGAAGCTCAGACCTTAACGAAGGAGAGTTTTAGGAGCTCTTGAGTCTCTACGGTTTATAGTCTTTGCTTAACCTGCATGGAACTTGTTTTTCATAGTCCTGCTTTCTTTTACGTTTGCAAAATGTCCCACAGACTTCATCACTGACCTTTTAAAAATAGCTTCATTCATCAGAAAATTTGACAAAATACAGACAAATCCAATGTCCTTGACATGACGGATAATCACAATTTTTCAATTGATACAAATCCCATGTGTCCAAGCAGCACCTCTTTCACCTTTTGCCACCAACGGTCTCATTAGGGATGGAAGAACCTGGAGGAAAAGTCGTTGACAAGTGCTTGACAAATTCCTTTCACTTTTTCTCCGACAATAGTTGATGCCTCCATAGTCTTCCTAACTGCACGTTTGTTCTGAAACTAGCACTGAAACAGTACAGTGCCATCTGTTCATTGTAGCGTGACGCACTGACAACCTCTCGCCAATCACTCAAAATAACCTGCCATGCTTGAAGATTCCAAACTGTGTTTTGTTACCTTTACCGGTTTTGAAGTCGACTGTTATAGAAATGTGAGCATCTGTGTTTGAGAACTCCGCTATCATACACTCTTAAAAATAAAGGTGCTTCACGATGCCATAGAAGAACCTTTTTGTCTAAATGGTCCCATAAAGAACCTTTAACATCTGAAGAACCTTCTTTCGCCACAAAGAACGTTTTTTGTGAAACAGAAAGGTTCTTCAGATTACAAAAAGGTAAGAAAGAAATGGTTCTTTAAAGAACCTTTGACTGAATGGTTCTTTGTGGAACCAAAAATGGTTCTTCTATGGCATCGCTTGAAGAACCTTTTGAAGCACCTTTATTTTTAAGAGTGTATACTTTGATTCAATAAACTCCAACGGCTTGCATTTACATGAGCGATTGCTTTGCATCTCGTCACCTTTTTCACTATGGCAAATTGCTCAGATGATGTTATTTGCGGGTCCACCAGCTTCCCTTATCTTGATTCCCTTGTGGAGACATTGTTTAAATCCAAAGGATCCATAAGACCCATTCTTAAAGGATTAGTTCACCCAAAAATAACAATTCTGTCATTATTTACTTGCCCTCAATTTGTTCCTTCCTTTCTTCCATGGAGAAATTTGCTGGAAGACTTTGCTGGTCCCTTTTTTCAATGTAATTACAATGGAGACTGGAGATTTTAAGCTCCAAAAAGGATGCAAAACACTTTAAAAGGGTCTTAAATGGACTCAAGGGACTGTATTCCAAGCCTTCTGAAGTCATATTATAGTGTTATGTGACTTCTGAAAATTAAGTTATCAAAAAATTGTATACACTTCTAGACGGTTAACTTATTACTATGAATGGGAGAAAGTGCAATGCGCAGTATGGTGGAATAATTCCCTTCATCTTAAAGAGCAAATTGCCAATGGTCGTTAGATGCTCAGGTTCCCATAGAAACAGTTAATGACTGTGACGTGCGCTTTGGATGGCAAAGCACATTGGCTGGACCAACCTAAAACAGATTTTTTTGTGCAATTTGTGCACAAGAAGCAACATTCATGGGACAGTTCCTGTCAGATTTTGTTGTTGAGTTTAAAATGTTATTTAAATGTGAGTTTGGCATGTACATTTTGAGATTTGGTATTTCATGTAGATAGGGAGTTGTTCCAGTCTTTTATGCCTGGAGGCTTCACAAATATGGTAACAGAGTTAAAGGACCTTCCTTGAAAGAAGCTTTGTTGTTATTCATTGAAAATTTTGATCTTTACCCTGCCCTTGGTGTGTTTCTGTGAGTTCATGGAAGATGTAGCAATATCTGATTAGTGAACTGTTCTTTTGTGTTGAATCTTTTCAGTGAATCATCATCATTATTCACTATTTTTTAATATACATATTAAGTTGATTGCTATTATGCTTTCTTCCTTCTTCATTTTTGAAGTTTGAACAGTACAGTCTCCATTCTTTGCAACAGCATGCAAAAAATCAACCAGCATAGTCTTGTCCTGACACAAGATTTCTTTTTTTTCCCTTCTATATCTACAGAAATATGTCATGAGAGTGAATAAATTATGACAGAATTCAGGTCTTTCAGCTCATACAGTATTTATATTGATGTGTACATGACACTGTTGAACCCTTGTTTCTCATGTGATGTTTCTGCTGAAGTGAGAGAGCTGCAGTCTTTCTAGTGTTTTTTTTCTTTATAATAAATTGATTTTTATTGATTTTTTTTTTATATATAATGAGTTAAGTCCTCAAACAGGTGACACTGGGAAACCTGTAAATAGGATCCATTTTCTGGTCAACTTTGTTTGCAGTTGTGTGGCTGGAGCAATGCTTTCTCAGCATACCCTTTAACTCATGCTTTAAGTACAATAAATATAACAATTTTATAAAAAAAATATTAAAATGACCCTCATTACCTGTATACTGTACATACCAAGTATTTTCATAGACGGCAAGGTTATTCAGTTTAATCCACAAGGCTGTATTCATTAAACTAATGCTTGCTGCTATTTCCCCAGGGATGGCCAATCTCGGTTTAAAACATGTTTGTGTTTTCTCATCATAAATTGTTTTGTTTGTGTTGAATATAAATGCAAATTAATCATATCTCTACAGATCATGTTTACGCTATTGTGCAAAATTAGAACGGTACAATTCAATTTCCGTGAATAACGTCGGCAACCGCAATATGTGCATAGACAGTTTAGGACGAAAAACTGCAGAAAGATGTTTTGATGTAATTGAGCTCATATTTGCATTTCAAAAGAGCTATAAGTTGTGGTGAATATCTCTGAGAGCTGTTAATGAAAAAAAAAATCACTCTTCAGACATTTATTACGACCCCTGTTGCTTTTAGCTCGCTATGTGGAAGCAATCAAAACTCAGACTGAAGTCTAGTGGCACGACCCTTTTATGGAAATGTATATTGTCCTTGAATTATTGCAACTGTATACAGAGGACACCGTATTGAATATGCTTTTGAGGCTGGTTACATAGTAGGCAGTTGTGTTGGCTTTTGAAAGTTTTTTATTATAATTTTGATTATTCCTTATTATATTTTAATTTTTCTTTTTAATTTTTTGTTGTATTATATAATTTTTTATTTTTTAATTTTATTTTAATTTATTTTTTTATTATTTTCTTTTTTTTTTTTTTTTTATTTTTTTTAATTTTTTTTTGGGGTTTCTTTCATAATATTATTTTAAATTATTATTACAATTTTTTAATAAAAAATTTCCCCCAGAACACAAAGAAATAGCCTCTCCATCTTTTGACTTTGTATTTTTGTAGTTTAAATTGACAGGCGTTGAATGCGTATTCAGAAATCTAGCCTTCTAGCTTTAGTGAAACAGGCATGTTGGGATGAATATGGAAAGATAAATGCCCAGAGACGTCTGCTTTTGTTAAGTATTTCTGTACTCTCAGGACATACTATAAAGTCCCCTCTCATCTCTTCACCATGGGAACTGCTGTTTTCTCATTGTGATTTATGCACAGATGTATTCAGGGGTCAGAATAACTACATATCACCATGATGCTGTTGATTAAATGGCCAGTTGCTCTCAGCACTTCCAGCCCGCTAATGTGTTGTTCTCAAAAACTATCCTCCACATCCTTGCCCACAATTAAATACCATTACATCGATAATTCCGTGCAGCTGTGCTACTTTCATACGGTTTTTACGGATCAATCAGTGTGCCTTAGGGACTAAATGACGCTTCCAGACACGGCTTTGGAATGTGACTGTATGTAGACTATATTTATGTGTTTTTACTTTGTGGGAGATTAATTTGAAGTTGTAGGAGTTATGTTGTTGTGATGGCCTTGTGTTAATGGTTTGTATCGTTTACCATCTGGAACTCCAGACCAACTGTCACTTTTTAATGAGTTTGACAAGCTCTTGGCTAATTTGTAAAGTTCAAAGCTAGTACGAGTCTTGATTACACCACAAAGCTTAGCCTGTTTTGTCTGCATTTAGTGTTTATTATTATTATTATTATTAATTTTTTTATCTGCTTGTTCTACACCCTTCAAACGTCTACATTTAATGAGAATGCTGTGCCGTTTTGACTGTCTGAGACGGTTTAGATCAAGAGTGATTCATTTGTAGTTGAAAAGCAATGGAGAGTGGCAGATACGAACTTGGTGTCAACCCATAGAAAGATTGTTTATTTTTATTCGACGGTTGTATTATCATCAACAAGACTCATACTAAATGATAAACACTTCTCTGAGGCAAATTCTTGATTACCCTCCCAACCCATTGAACAATGACTGAATGCTTCGGTTGATGCAATTATCAAAAGCACCCAGATGCAAATTTTTATGACTTGATGGCACTTGGCAACATAGCTTGCTGAAAGCTTGTTGTTGGGGATCAGTTCATATAGTGAACAAACAGAGGTTAAATGATTTATTCCTACTGAAGACTTTAATGTCCCAGGGATTGAATGTTTTTTTTGTTCTATATGACAGAATAAAAACATTTTTTTTCATACCTGCCCAAAACAACATGCCTTTCTTTTCTAGTTTTTTTTTTTTTTTGGTATATACTTTTTCCAAATTTTTACTTGAGCTTTTGCAAAACAATGACAAGCTAAACAAAGTTTAAAATAACATAACAATTTATATATTTATTTGTCAAAATACACTATGTTTCATACAAACTATCCAGAAAGTTCCCACATTGTGGTTTATATACAGCGTTCTAAACAATTGGTTCAACATAGTTGTTTTCCTACAATCCGTCTACTTGTTTACAAAGGACGAGAATTGTGAGTGACCCACATTAGTGAGATAGATCAAGTAATAATAATAATAGATAATGTGATATCTCAGGGAGTTAAGGAAGGGAATGGCTGTTTAATTGTGTATTAAGATAATTAAATGTTAGTGTGAATTAGCTTAGTAAGACAAATTGAGTAAAAAATATATAAAACTCCTTCTTCTTTTTCTCCTTTGCTTTCTTTCTTTCTTTCTTTCTCTTTCTTCTTTCTTTCTTTCAACAAACTTCATAAGATACATATTTGTGATGTTTAATGTATACACTGTTTGGGAAATTTTTTATGGAACAAATTAAAGTAGGTAATAGTTTGAAAGTATAATAATAATAATTAATTTGTGTATTTATAAGCTGTCTTTTCAAAGTGACTTTCAACATAGTCATAATACCACAATCCTAGGTTAGAGACATATGTTATTATTATTATTATTATAAACACTCTAATTTATTTATTATTTATACTCTTCCATGTATTTCTATGACTTCATTCCTCTATCTGTTGCTGTTTTTATAGCCATTTCTCCACTGTGTAATGACCCTTGACATTTGGAAAGTAAGCATTATTCCTGAACTTCAGCCTAAGAGCCCATGTTTCATGCTAACTTCAATTCTGCTTCTTTCTCTATTGTTAAACATAGAGATTTTGTCTCCAATTTGGGCTTCAGAAATCAACCCTGTGACCTGTTAAACCCAGACACCTTTGAGAAACCCAGAGTTTGCATCCATTTCTGTCAGTTGGGGAAAGACCTGCTTAAGAGGGAATTGTTCCTCATCTCTTCCCGTCTCAGTAGCCAGACTCATTACGGCGGAACAGTTTCAACCCAACACCGTCACACCCCAACCACACCACCCCAAAACCAGTGACTGTTTCCATCATAATTACTTACTCCGTTTCACCTTGAGTTCACAGCGTGTGCACCACACTCATTTTTTGGTTCATTCTTTATTTATCCCCTGGTCATTCTTATTCCAGACCCACTAATTGGCTGCAGTGGCGGTCCTGTCTGTCACCTCTGTGTCTCACCCCTGCTGTCACGCAGACCTTCGGTGAGAATAAACTCAGTGAAATCATAATTTCCATTTTCTATCTAACCTTTAGAGGAAAACGCAGCTTGACTTCACTTTTAGTGCAGGGGTTAAGTATGCCTGCTCAGACTAGTGGTCTCCTATTTATTCATATGGATCTACAGTACATAAATGCAGGGAACTATGTAGAGAATGTCTTTGGTCTCAGTTAGAGATAGTTGAGCTGATCATGGTCGTGTCCTTATTATATTTATATAATGGTGCATACTGGGTGCATACCCTTTTGAATTATATAGCTTTTTATGGTTATACCTTAAGAATCAATATTTATGAACCGAGAAGTCTAAGTTGTGCGTTTAACTTGTATTTATTGTACATCTTTCAGTCGACTGAATATGTAATTGAAATAAATCCTATACTTTTATTTATAACACATTCAGTGTTATGAATGTGTTATAAATAACACATTCATAAAGTAATGACTGTGTAATGAAGATATTAAATAACAGGTTTGTTTTTAGGTTAGGTTTGTTTGTTTTTTTGTTTGTGGTGACTTTGTCTCTTTTTGTTTCTCAGAATGTATCAAATGCATGGGAAAAGTGGAATAATTCTTTATTTTTACATGCGTAATGATGTTGTAGTTCGCTGGTAGGACATTTTAATTTCTTTGAATTACAGAATTAATTGTATTTATGGGTGATTTTTTTTTTTCACTTGTTGAACTTCTGGATCTGTTTCATTACAGAAGACTTGTGTGTGGGGAAAATGAATGAATGAATGAATAAATGAGTGAATGAATGAATGGATGGATGGGATGGATGGATGAAATAAATAAATAAATGACATGCTAACTTTGGCATACATATTTTATTTATTTATTTACTAATTTATTTATTGCTCAATTATGGTTTAGTTATGACTTCTTGGACAGCAGTAATGGTATAGTAGTGCATTACATCTTTAGAAAACACCTAATGATTTAGAACAATGCCTATTGCTATGTAGAACAAGTATCACTTTTCTCATGAAAATCAATGCTTCTGATTCTTATAACTTACAAACTGAAAGTATATGATAAATGCACTTACTAATGATGTTTTCTCTGAGCTGTTGTTGCTTTTTATGTCTTGTTCATTACAATCAGTTTCATGAACGAATAAGCTTTCCTCTAATGTGTTTTAATAAATAGTCTAATGTGTAAGTAGTCACAATTTATCCTCCCCTGTTGTGCTCTGGGTAAAACTGGTTGGGGTTTGATACAAGCTCATTATCTGGTATTTTCCGACATTGAGAAAGCTTGTTTTTCCCCACTCCACCCACTAAGTCCTTGTTGTAGCACAGTGTGGTTTTATTCAGTCGTGTGTTGTCATTCGGCCTAAGGAACACTCCAGACTGACAGTTTGGACAGATAGCTTTCTGCATGTACCTCTCGAATCCCCTCTATAGATCGGCTCACGGGTTGAATTATGCGGCCCACTGCTCCGTAGATGGGCAGCACTGGATGCTTACGAACTGACAGTACGGTCTATCCAGAGCCCCTGTGGACTAGTTGAGGCTACTGCTGTAAAAACAACTCTGGGATAAACAGCTCCATTTACAAAAAAACACTTTTTGAGAGCATAGCAGATCCACTTGGTTAAAATGACCTGGCGACATTCCCAAAAGTGAAGGAGTTTGGTAAGTACATGTGGTTGTTTCTTCAGCTATGAGCTCTTCTGTGCACAAATAAATAAATAAACATACTCTTAAAACACACGTTTTCACACGTTCACTAGTTTGTCTAAAAGTAGATGTGCATCACAGGAAAACTGTCATATTTTCCTAACCCATTTCATATTAACACAATGTACACAACAATTTATATCAAATCTCAAATGATATTTTTTTCTTAATTACATTTGGTCTCATTTTATATTTCAGTTATATTATTATACCTTGGTAACAAAGTGCACTATAATGTTTAAAAAAATAATATAGAATAACATGGCCAAATCGTTTTATCATAGTGGAAGTGTTGCTCTTTGTTTAGATTATTATTATGTATTTTTAAAAAAATTATTGTACTATCTTTTTTCAATGTTCGTAATGTATAGCAATAAAATACATAGATATATAGATACAAATACAATACAGTTTGTAATGTGAATAATTAATAATAAAAAAGTTTGTTTTATTAAAAATCAACCCCTTTGTCATAAAAGTGCCTGTAGCTAAAGAAACACCAATACATACATTTATAGTATGTCCATAACTTAACATAGCTTTCATGCCCTGTATTAGATATTTGTAGAATTTATTCCACAAAGATTGATACATAGATGTTAATGGTACATTGATGGGTTGACAGACAAACTTTATGGGTCCCCAATGGGAAATTCAGGCCAATAGTTTCAAAGCAGTAGAGCACATTATTCATAAGACTAAGAACCTAAAGATTAAAGATAATGCATCAAAAAATATCCCTCCGTGCTCTGTCAGAAATAAAAAGATTATCTTTAATGACCCTCATTATCATTGTAATCTTATTGCATACGACTTGTTCTGTTCCAAGTCTTCGCTGTCACAGTGTACACAGTTATAGCTTTTCTTTGGCCAAACAATTCACAGCACTTTGATGTAGATACTGCAGAACACTTTTCATTAACAGACACTGAAAACACGCTTGTCAAAAATGTGTTATTCACTCATATTCATCACATTTGCATGGATATGGTGGATTAGCCAAATGGATTTGATCCACTAATGAAAAGCGCACATTTCACACATTACTTGTGAATCGTAACATTTACACTACTTTAAGTTCTCGGTGTAGGTCACTCTCGTCAGCTTGTTCTCATTTTATAGGCATAATTGTGCATACGGAAGGTTAGCTGACGTGCATTTGATCATGTTGGATTGTGGAGTGAGATCAAGACTGTTTCATTAATCATGAATATACATAATATCTGCTATCATTATAATAATATATTTTAATAAATCATACAGGTTACCTACCTACTTTTACCAATTTACCAAATTTGGCCAAATATTGGTAAAATGTCCAAATATCGTTGTCATGACAAACATTTATGGTCATACTTAATTTTATTTTAAGGTCCAATTCTTGCTATTAACGAACCAGTACTGCTACTTTTGCCTCCATAAACTCCTAATTTGCTGCTTATTAATAGTTAGTAAGGTAGTTGTTAAGTTTAGATATTGGGTAGGATTAGGGATGTAGAATATGGTCACGCAGATGTGCTTTATAAGTACTAATTAACAGCCAAATTGTTAATAATATAGGCATGTTAATAAGCTACAAATGGTCCCTAAAATGTTACCACATTTATATATGGCATTTAGATAATAGTGTACATTGATATATTCGCCTTAGTCATATGGGTGGTGAAATTTTCCTTTTTTATTTCCAATACATCTTGAGGCAACCAAGTGTCGTTAATTAATGGCCCTTTTTTGACAAGGACATGTCTGTTCGCTGTGTAAATTGTTAGAAACCTGTTGGAATCCCTTCAGTAGCAGTTCTTCCACACCTCACAAACCTTTATGTTCAGTTTTAATGTAACCTCAAATCGTGTCATTTCATTTGTACCATTGTGGACTCCTTTCCTTATAGGCTTTGCTTTATGAATGCAAGGCTAGTCATGCAATTCAAAGCCACAGACGCTGGAAAAACCCGCAGTGAGAAACGATTAATTTCTCCTGTGTGCATTTCTCAGAGGACGGTAATATATAATGGTCCACCTTTGAATGTATTAGTGGATTTATGATTGGAGGCGTAAGCGCTCAATACACTGCTGTATCTTTCCAGTGTGCATACTCATAAATTTTCATAATTCATGTATATTGGAATGAAAATATTTACGTAAAAGTGTACAGTATGTCTGTCTTTGTGTTTGTTTTATGAAGGACAGGCACAGAGAAGGGCCACAGGTTCATAAAACATGTCTGATTAAAAGGATTTCTTGTCCTCGGGCTCATTTATCAATTAGTTTTTTCTAAACTAGAGCAAAAACTAGGATGGAAGCAGGCAGCGTTGTGTGGTACAGGTGTTTTGCGCTAGTTTTTACAGTAGGATGGCTTTTCAAGGACACTTTTTGTCTTTTCTATGAAATGCTGGCACTTTGAAAATTTCATATGATGTTTTGCTGACAGCTAAAGCGGTTTTGGGTATTTGGGATGTATGAAGAGGATGGGCCGATGTGGTTTTGGGTAGAGGAGGATGAATTCGTCTTTGTGGGCTCTCTGACATAAAGCGAATGCTGAGATGGTCAGGCAAATACTGGAGAGATGATCTGAAGAGGTGAGGTGAACTTGTACACAGAATATGCCCTTTCTTGTCAAGGTTAAGTCATATAATGAAAATGCCCGCCC
Organism: Sinocyclocheilus anophthalmus; assembly: GCA_018155175.1. Taxonomy (NCBI): domain Eukaryota; kingdom Metazoa; phylum Chordata; class Actinopteri; order Cypriniformes; family Cyprinidae; genus Sinocyclocheilus; species Sinocyclocheilus anophthalmus. The sequence continues at coordinate 271,201 of JADLZN010005427.1, forward strand.
ACATTTTAGCTTCATTGTTGTTTTTTTCCAAAACAAAGGGGTTAAATGATTGTGTACGACCACAAACCTAGATCCATGCAGATCCTCCTTGAAGAAATCTGTGAATTTGCTAATGTAAAGTCGCTTATTTTTTTATAAATTTAAAGGCAATAAAAATTAAGCAATATCACAATGAATTTATTATTGTGTCTTTTCAAGATGTTTTAAGATTTACATTTCAGTAGCAACAACAAAAGCCCTGACTTATTTATGCCCCTAGGGCCGGGCTTCAGGCCAATTTTCACGTCATAGCTCAGACGCGGGCCCGAGCAGCTTTACGGAAGCTTTAGGGCCTGTTTGTTTTAGGCTTCTCCTTATTTTTATATTTTAGGCATCCATCAATTATGGTGATGAAAAAAAAAATTGCCGTGCTGGTGGAAACAACATGAGATCATTTTTTATGAGCAAAAATGATGGCGTATTTTAAGTTGTTTCCACTGTTATTAAGAAAAAATGTAGCTAAGTGATCGCATTGTCGCTTCTGTGCAAAGCACATTTTAGCTGCCACTCTCCGCACAAACAATTTGATATGCATCTATCAGCACACATTTATATAGGTTCAACATTTAAACTAACATTGCGATATGCTTGAACTGTTTTATATCTATAAATTTTATTTTAGGCAAGTTGTGATGATTTGAGAAAGGCTAAATATAAATAAAACTGGTCTATTCTATCTGTCTATTTGGTCTAATTTAGATATATTATATTATATATATATATATATATACAAAAAAACACCTTGCTTTGTGCATGTACTAGATAACTGCGACTTGTCAAAAGCACTTGTATTGGTGCCTGCTCGTTGTCGGATCTTTACTTGTAAGTCGCTTTGGATAAAAGTGTATGCTAAATGATTAAATGTAAATTGAACCCAAACCCAAAAAACTTGCATTTAATAAAAAAAAATGCTCAAAGGTTTTGTCTAAATTAACTTAATACAAAAAAAGAAACAAAATAGACTCACTTTGTCATTACAGTAAATACAAAAACTGAACTATTTAATGCTGAAACAGTAGTATATATAAAAAACGATGGGCTCTAGTCAAACTTGGGCCGGTAATTCTGATAAGTTGTCGGACAAGGGCCGGGCTAGGGCCTGAGCATCTCCGCCGAGCCAAGCTAGGGCCTATATTTGAGGCCCGTGCAGAGCTCTAGCAGCAACTGTTTAGTGTGAACCAGTTAAAACTGTCCGTTTCAGTAAATTTGATTCAAAAACCTTGAAACTCAATATATTATGTTCGAAGTGTTATTATTATTGTTGTTGCTATTATTATTATTATTATTATATGTTTATAAAATATAGCTCTTTATTAATACAATATCAATGAAATATGAAAATGTTGTTCAAAATAAGAGATGGGAGGAAAAGTTACATTTCAGGGCTTTTCTGTTCACTTGCAAAACTTTTGCAATTCTCTGAGAAACTTTGAGTTCACTTGCAAAAGATCTGTGTTTGCAAAACTTTTGCATGCAAACGTAACGTTTCTTGGGGGAATGCAAAAGGAGTGATTGTAAACAAAAAGAGACTCCAACCCTGTATCGGGCACACCTTCCAGCAGAGTTTAACTACAACCCTAATCAAACACGCCTGAAGCAGCTGATCAAGCTCCTCAAGATTGCTTGAAAATCCATAGGCAAGTGTGCTGAAGCAGGTTGGAAATAAAATTTGCAGGACAGTGGGTCCTCTGAGTAAATGAAGATGGGGGGAGGAAGGAAGAAAAACTATCTGATATGTTTTTGTCAGGAATGCAAAGTAAACTACACTGAACAAAATTATAAACGCAAGACTTTTGTTTTTGGCCCCATTTTTCATGGGCTGAACTCAAAAGATCTAAGACTTTTTGTATGTACACAAAAGGACTATTTCTCTCAAATATTGTTCACAAATCTGTCTAAAATCTGTGTTAGTGAGCACTTCTCCTTTGCCGAAGTAATCCATCCACCTCACAGGTGTGGCATATCAAGATGTGGATTAGACAGCATGGTTATTGCACAGGTGTGCCTTAGACTGTCCACAATAAAAGGCCACTCTAAAACGTGCAGTTTTACTGTATTGGGGGATCCGAAAACCAGTCAGTATCTGGTGTGACCAATATTTGCCTCACGCAGTGCAACACATCATCTTCGCATAGAGTTGATCAGGTTGTTAATTGTGGCCTGTGGAATGTTGGTCCACTCCTCTTCAATGGCTGTGCGACGTTGCTGGATATTGGCAGGAACTAGAACACGCTGTCATATATGCCGATCCAGAGCATCCCAAAAATGCTCAATGGGTGACATGTCCGGTGAATATGCTGGCCATGCAACAACTGGGATGTTTTCAGCTTCCAGGAAATGTGTACAGATCCTTGCAACATGGGGACATGTATTATCATGCTGCATCAAGAGGTGATGGTCGTGGATGAATGGCACAACAATGGGCCTCAGGATCTCATCACAGTATCTCTGTGCATTCAAAATGCAATCAATAAAATGCACCCACCACAAACGCCATACACGCCAGTCAGTATCTGGTATGACCACCATTTGCCTCACGCAGTGCAACACATCTCCTTCGCATATAGTTGATCAGGTAGTTGATTGTGGCCTGTGAAATGTTGGTCCACTCCTCTTCAATGGCTGTGCGAAGTTGACAAATGGGGGCAAAAACAAAAGTTTTGCATTTATAATTTTGTTCAGTATAGGTGGTAGAAAAAAGTATTGGGACACACCTCTTAATTATTGAATTCAGGTGTTTCAGTCAGGCTCATTGCCACATGTGTATAAAATCAAGCACAGAGCAAGCAGTCTGCATTTACAGTGAAACATTTATTAAAAAAGGATCAGAGCTGAGAGCTGAATTCAAACATGGTACTGTGATAGGATGCCGACTTTGCAATTTCCCAGTAGATAAGTTGCCAATACTCTGTTGATTTCTTTTGGTCATGGCTAAAGAGTTCCAAACTTCTACTGGAATTAATATAAGCACAAAAACTGTATGGCAGGAGCTTCATGGAATAGGTTTCCATGGCCGAGCAGCTGCATGCAAGCCCCACATCACCAAGTGCAATGGCAACTGCTGAATGGAGTGTGTAAAGCACACCACCACTGTACTCTGGAGCAGTGGAAACCTGTTCTGTGGAATGACGAATCAGATCTTCTCTGTTTTGCGGTCTGATGGGCGAGTCAGGGTTTGGTGGATGTCAGGAGAACATTGCCTGCCTTGACTGCATTGTGCCAACTTTAAAATTTGTTGGAGGAAAGGATAATGCTATGGGGCTGTTTTTCAGGTGTTAGGCTAGCCCCCTTAATTCATGTGAAGGGAAATCTTAATGTATTAGCATAACAAGACATTTCAGACTATGCTTCCAATTTTGCATGAACAGATTGGGGGATGGCCCTTCTCTATTCCTGCATGACTGTGCCCCAGAGCACAAAGCAAGGTCCGTAAAGACATGGTTGGATGAGTTTGGTGTGGAAGAACTTGACTGACCCGCACAGAGCCCTGACCTCAACCACATCAAAATACCTTTGGGACAAACTGGATTGCAAGCCAGGCCTTCTCGACCAACATCAGTGCCTGACCTCACAAATTCTCTACTGGATTTCCACAGAAATACTCCAAAATCTAGTGGAAAGCCTTGCAGATGAAGATAATCTGTCCCCTTAAAGTCCTTGTTGGTGTAATGGTCAAGTGTCCAACAACTTTTGTCCATATAGTAGTGTATCTTTCTGTGAACACATACAGTACAATTGTGAAACAAGGAAAAATTTTGCAAGCAACACAAAGTTTCCTGGTGGAATGCAATCGAACACTATATGGGAAATTCATATAATCAAGATGTTTTGTAGTATGCTCAGCTCTAGCATATTTTCTCTCATTGAAATGCTCTTAAATGGGGTCTCTCTATCTCTAATTATTAATCCAGTAACAATTAAGCAGAAAAGACATAATAAAAAAAAACATGTAGGAATTTTTTAGTCAAAAGTTGTTGGAGGGCTGCACTACCAATTAGTTTCCAAATGAGGTTACATAAGCGTCTTGAATATTAGAGGCTGTATACTGAGAACATTCAGCTATGAATTGGATCCTCAGTCAGTATTTGCAGAGGTTCAACGATTATGACCTATGAGATTGCAGTGCGCTGGTGGGGAAATCATAATCAATTCTCACGTCCCTGATGAAGAATCGCATTCCCCTTAAATCAATTATCCCATGTGTCTGAGACATATGCTACATCTCAAGTGTCGCCAAACACACACAGGAGTGTAACGTCTGCTGTTAATTCATTTGTTTGATGAAGGACTCTGTGTATTCCTGTTGTCGTGGGTCTCTTGGTCTTGAATTATGGTCCTCGGCTCTCATGTAAGCACTGTATTTTTCACAGGATAGGATTCTGCTGGCCGGGCATTAGTGCTGCCATTGAAATGTGTGTAGTATCCTACAAGCCCTCCATCACATGAAAGGTCAAAGTGACAAAGTCATCAATAGGCCATTGGGGGCTCCTCTGGGAGCCATGTAGGCTTGAAAAAAGCCGCCCTGCTGTTGGTTTAATCCTTTCTGTGCTCCTTTTAGATGGCCTTTATCCATCTCTGCTTGTTCACCTAATCTCATTTTGGCAACTAATGCCTTGCCCCTGAAAAGTTTGCTGACATACCACTTGGAGATAATGACTTGCATACACCAACAAATTGGATCTCTTGAGTTCTTTAACCCTGAGGGAAGGGCTCATACTGTTATTTACTAGTCTACACTTAGAATAAAGTAACAATTATATTTTGAGTCTGAGTAAGATGTATTAGGGCTGGTGTTTAAACTGGCTTGCCTTTTGTTACAGGTGCATTTGAGTGTTTCCATGTTTTGATTTTTATGAAATGGCATTTGTAAACCATTGTGCAATTTTATGTGGCGTATTTACAAGTGGATTAGCGATAGTCAATAGATATAGATTGCAAGAGTATACATATTTATTAATTAATAAATTTTTATTTTTATTATTTTCTCAGAGTTCAGGTAAGGTCATTTGAAATCTGTGCCTCTGTGGTTTCATTGTTTTCTCATCTGTACTCATTGCAGACTGAATCCCTATGTGGCCTCTGAAGCCAATGAGCTCCTTTTTCTTGTTGACATTAAGGCTGGTTAAACATATCTGCTGCCTTACTTTCTGAAGCTGTTTCTTTGCTGTTGTTAAATAGCTCAGTATTTATAGGCACATTAAGAAATGTATCATGAGTTTTCTTTTATTAATGGCGGGTGGATTTTGACATTTTGCCAGGTATGATATCCTGCTTCCTCTTTCAGATGTCTACATCTTTAAGATGGATCCTTTGATAATGTGTGTGACTGATAGGTCTGCATGTCTTGCATAGAAATATCTAGAGCTTAAGTAAGATATGGATATATCACATCCTTCCATCTTCAGGAGACGATGGTGTGGCTTCCAGTTTGATGAAATTCCATCTATCTGCACCTTCGCAAGTGGGTTATAAAGCCCAATTCTTGAATGGCAATCTCTGCTGCATTTTCTGCAGATGAACAATGATGATGCCAGCTGAGGCTGCAGTTGCTTTTCCTTCCTCTTGGCTCTCTTTGCGGCAAGGTTTTTATTTCTGGTTTCCTCGGCTTTCTGTACACCCTGTCTGACAACGAAATGCCAGGTGGAGCGATCTTGTGCACGGCTCTCCCACGTGCCGATGTTGATGTCGGACAACTTCATGTCATTCTTACAGATATCTTTGTAGCGCAGTCTTGGACGTCCAATTAGTTGTGAGCCCTCTGCCAGTTCGCCATACAATAGGACCCTGGGAATGCGGCCAGGGCCCATTCTCCTGACGTGGCCGTGCCAACGAAGGCGCTTCTCACTAAGTATGGCAGACATGCTTCTCATGCCGGCGCATTCCAGGACCTCTGTGTTAGGTACATTGTTCTGCCACTGGATGCGCAGAATACGCCGCAGGCACCTCAGTTGATCTGTGATGACTTCGCCTGTCCTAGACTTGAGTGGATCAATCTTGGTGGTTTTGGAGCCTATCGCCTTCTTTATGCCTTCGTACATGCCCCTTGCGTGTCCAGTGTAATGACATTATCATTTATTTATTCATTATTAATTTGTAATTATAGGGAATTAATGATTATTAATTTATTCAGGTTTTGCTAGAACTCGGGTCTGAATGTCCCAAGTCCACCTGATCAAACCATTCCAAATTTGTTAGTTTTACTTCAAATCAAGGTCGTCCAGCGAGCCAGTGATTCTTAATATCTTTTAACAAATTTAATATGTGTCTTTTGTATTCTCCCTGGCCACGGGTGAAAGACAGTTATGATGGTTTGACAGCTCTTGAAAGAGAGGTAATTATTATAAGTAAGCTACGAGATAAGTAGCAAGCAAGGATCATTTTGGCATAGGTTTAACCTTAAAATTATATGAGCCAAGAAACTTCTTGTTTATAAATGAAACATGAATTTTATTGGCTAATCTAGATTACATAAAAACCTAACTAAAACATACACATACACACAAAGATTCAAGGAAATGAGTTGACGGAGTTGCATGAAGTTTTCAAAGTCCTAACTCGTTTTACGAGTGGTTTTAAATTCAGCCTAGGAGAACACCAAGCAGAGAATCAGTCTTAATTTTACTGCTTAAATTAATTCAACACCAGTTCAGCAGATCTGAAGAGTTTGTTCGTTTACTTGCGTTCTTTGGTTTGACAGCTGAAAGCAGAGGTGATTCAGTCGCTGTAGCGGGCTTCCTGGATGTCTGTTGAGGGGAATTCCTTCGCTGATTGGCTGTTGATCTGACGTATGGGTGACGTCCTTTTGGGGAACCCCTCTTGGAGTAGTTGGTTGCCGGTTTGACACAGAGGCTTGAGCAGTTCTGTTAAAGTCTGAGTTTGAAAGACTTTCAAGTTCTCTGAAGATCGCGAAGTGTCACTGAAATGTCTGAGTTCTTAGATGTTCTTGCTATGGCGGTGTTACGGCGTGGGGCGCTTTCTCGCGCTCACCAAAAGGAAAGCCAGACGTCTTGATCGGGTAAAACAAGCAAGCCCTAAGCCCGTGTTGCAGTGGAGTTTTGATCCGCGGCGTAAGTCCATCCCACAGGTCGCTGTTCCAATCAGATAGTGGCTGCGGGGTCTGGCCACGGCCTGTGTGGTTTGTTGTTTGGAGAGTATTTCTGCAAGTTTTTAAATCTCTTCTGATAACAGTATTATCACCAGAGAATGATACATAATATAAAATGTTCATTAACATCAATGTTCGGCGAATAAGACAAGCTCTCATTCAAGCTTAAACAACAGGTATTTTGCATACACAGCAATCGTAATTAACTAAAAAGAAAAGTTAGAAAGCAACGATTAAGATATCGTGGTTTCAATAACACATAAAATATATATATATATATACGGCCTAACACATACAGTGGCTACATTTTCACTACTTATACGTTTTAAACAATTTGTCTTTTAAAATAGATACAATGTTCTGTTTCTTTGTCTGTGACAAAAGGAAGTAAGGGTTTTGGTCATGCAGGAAAAAAAGGTGGTTAACCATGGGATAGTCATGTGGCGTCACGCTGTACATCCTGTGCTTGCCTGAGGGCATAATTTAATTCTTTTCCTGTTCTGGACACAATGGCTCCATCCATTGGTGGGTCCCAAGACATGGGGGCTCCATAGGTTGTGAATGAACTCCCTCAGTTCTCGATACCAAGAAAGCTTTGTCGTCTCCTGATCGAATTAGTTTCGATCTCATGAGTAGATGAGTTTACCATACTGACAGGAAATCACCCGAAAATATGGGATTCATGTGCTCATGAAATAGCGAACCTTGTGAATAGTGATATCAATGTCTGTTCATATTAAGACAATCCCTACACCAGTATCGGCAGCTGTCTGTATGCTGCTGCAGAGGTTTAGTCAATATGTGTTGCCGCAGTGGCGGGTGTATTGCTGGGCATTTTTCCTGGTTCTCCTGAGTGCTTCCAGTGTACTAGGGCAGGGCGATGCCTTGTAAGCCAGAAGGGCCTTCCTCTTCGCCTCAGTCACGGGCTCCATTTCCTCCCAGTGGGCCTCGTATCAATCGGTACTCTTACACTCCTTCTTCTCGTAGGCTGTGATGGCTGCGTTGTACACAGCATCTCGGAGGTGGGACCACTTGGATTCAATGGTGTCATCAATAGGTGACTCCTTGGTGAGAGCCTCCTGTAAGTTCCTAACAAACTGCTGTGTCTTCTCTGGGTTGCTTGCACAGCAAGTGTTGATACATGGGCGGCCGTTTTTCTTGGAGTAATATAGCTTATTCAGTGCAACTCACACCTTGCTGGCCACAAGAGAATGGTCCATGTCGCAATCAGCACTGTGGTAACTGCGGGTGAGGAGGATACTACCAAGTTCCGCACGCCTGATGATGACGAGGTCTAGCTGGTGCCAGTGGCGGGACTGGGGGTGCCTCCAAGACACCTGATGGATCTCCTTGTATTTGAAGAAAGTGTTTGTCACGCAGAGGCCACGTAAGCAGCGCATCTCCAGCAGACGCTGACCATTCTCATTGATCTTACACCTACTGTGAAGACCTAGGCAGGTAGGCCAGGATTCATGGTCGGCTCCCACTCTAGCATTGAAGTCACAGAGCAGGTAAAGTCTTTCAGTGCTGAGGATTCTAGATATTGTTTCATCCAGTGCCTCGTAGAACTGGTCTTTCTCCTCTAAGGTGGAGCAGAGAGTTGGAGCATACACGCTGATGATATTTGCTGGGCCAGAGGATGTTGACAGGCGGAGTCAGCAAGTATCCTCTCCGTGCCTGATGATGGAGGTTCAATGAAGGCGACGAGTGTGTTCGAGTGACGAGTGACAGCGAAGCCAACACCATGCTGCCTTGGTTCATCTGAAGACTTCCCTTGCCAAAAGAAGGTGTAGCTTGCTTCCCTGATGTTACCACTGTCGGCCAGTCGGGTCTCCTGTAGGCAGTCAATGCCGACGTTCAGTCGAGAGAGTTCCCTGTCGATGAGAGGTAGCTGTCCAATGAGATGCGATGATCTCTCCCACCATCGGAAGTGGCCCCTGGCATTTCCTACGTCAATCAGATGAGTTTATCACCGGTAACTGCCACTTCCCGTGTTGTATCGACACCTTGCGGCATTGCTGGAGTGTCCTCTCCAATGGAGCCACAAGGCCTGGGCTGGGCTCTCCACGCAGCTGGTGTATCCAAAGGAAGGACAGAAGTCGATACAGCTAGGCACCAGGAGCGTCGCAGGAGTTGCCAGAATGACATTGAATACAATGTCAGACTGCCTTGGGGACTCTGTCTCCAGATTTGATGTCAGGGTTGACTCCCCTAGCCTTTCCCATGGATGGGTATAGCCGCAAGGCAGCGAAGGTTTGAAATCGGAGTTTACCTTCTCCTATATGAGGGGCCATCCAAGGCTTACAAGTGCCATCTGCCCGAAGCAACTGTTTTTTAAGGCTCCATTGACCCGCCTTCACCCCTTCTCCTGTTAGTAGAAAAACGTGGTCTGCAGGGCTTAGAAGCTAAGCTACACGTGAAGGCCAGGAGCTGTATTTTAGTTGACAGAGGCGATCAGAGATGCACGCCATATGGGGCATTTCTTGACATGTCGGCGCTTATCCCCCACTTCCACCCCGGCTATATCAAACTTGGACCACAAGGCGGTGAGATGGATAGTAGGACATGATCACACAAAGTGTCCTTCTAGATTTGTGTAAAGTGCTTTCGCTTTCTGTGGCAAAATGCCTCATCAAAATGTTTACGCTATTCCTTGGGTGAATCTCACAAATACTGGCAAAGAACATGCCTGGACCATGTTTTACTCCATATTAAAAAGAACGAAATAAAAAAAAAATGGGTCCCATTTTATTTTAGGTGGCCTTACCTACTATGTACTTACATAAAAAAAACGAATAAATAAAAATAAATAAATAAATACAAATATAAAAAATAACTACAATGTATTATTGTATTGCAAATCATATTTGCTGCTGTTGAGGTGGTATATGGGTAAAGTTAGGTAACGTTTTGGTGGTACGGGTAGGTTTAAGCTGCTAAAATAGAAGTAAAAAAAATGTATGTAAACAATACGTCATGAATGAATGAATGAATGAAATAATATGATGATTGCTTGAGCACACATTATACTTCTATTAAAGTGACTGCTAAACAACCGTGCAGCAAATAAATATATTCTATAATTTTATAAAGTCTAGTAATACTATGACAAATTCTGAAACGGTTTAACCTGTTAACCCGCACCTGGATGCCGGCGCACTGAATGCTCTTTGTTTGCACGTGTCAATGTTTATTACGAATAGATTAAATGAAAAGGGACATAATTAATCTTAACAAACTATATATCATTCTAAAGATCTAAGCCTCAAGCATCGATGATAGATTGCTGTTTTTAAATGGAAAGTTTGTAAAGAATGTATTTGCTAAATTTGTGTAAGCGATACACATCAAAACATGGCATAATCAAAACTTGCGTAATACCACGATAACTCGTTAATATTGAGACCCACCCCCCCCCCCCCCCCCCCCCCCCCCCCCCCCCCCCCCCCCCCCCCACCCCCCCCCCCGCACCCCCCCCCCCCACCCCGCATCCACATCTGAAAATCGCCGGTTTAGTTGATAAGGTTAACGGTCCCCAAGGAAAACATCCCATAGAGCACTTTTAGTCCAACGAAACAATAACATTGTAATATGGATGGTAATTCCTTTGTTTACGTCTCATTTCTTCGGGAAGAGTTTTTGTTTGTATCCGTTATGGAATAACTTGCACTCAAAAAACTGCATCTTGGTAGTAAAAAGCAATATGGTTTTGTAGCATACAGTGTCACAAACAGAATGAGACCATCCACTAAAAAAAAAGTCAAAGATACGCGGAATTTTGTTTATTTGAATTCTGGCACTCTCAGGTGACGGCTCGTGACGCACACTGTGGCGCACCAGTCACCTTTGTTTAGTATTTCTTTTTAATACTCAAAATATTCTTATTGTATTTTTCTAGTGCTCAAATAAATCACTTATACGATGTGTAAGATTCTGTATATTGTTTTATAATGAAAAACTATGCAGTGGTGCAGGGGGGTGGGGGGGGGGATCTAGACATAGTCTCAGAAAAATGGTTGCAGGAATCTCACTTTTCATGGTATCTTCTTCAGATTTGAAATATAAACTCATGAGATTTCTGGATTGCTCCAGGACTGATTTCATGTATTTTTATATGAAATTTAAAAAAAATCAGTGTGTTACAATTTTTTTCAAGGCACTTCAGTGTCTATAACTTGTTTATCTTTTTGTGCATTATCAACAATAATGTGAAATGTGAATCTGATGTGTCTTTATTAGATTCTCCTTCTTGTATCTTTATTTGTGAGGTAAAAATAGTCTTAGATTACATTTAAAATTTTGGTATAAAAAATAACTTTTTACATTATTTTCTATTGTTTATTTTTTTGCTGCGAGCTGCATAATGTTTTCCTTTCATGTGGAGTCTGAATGTATGAAAAGTCTTGACCATCCTCACTCGCCTTCATAAAATTGATGTGTCTTATTTGTTTGCATACAAGCTAGTGTTAAAGATGCAATACATCATGACACTGGTGTCACAGGTCAACCTTTAGGACTGCCTTCAGGTCAAAGGTCAGCTTTTGATACATTGGCCCCATGAGCAATCATTTCATATACAGCTTTGGCTGATTGTTGATGTGATAACCCTTTCTAGTCATGCTTTTGGCCTTTAAGTCAGCAAAATTGGCACTCCTTCATAGAATCCAAGATCAGAATCACCACATGCCACAGATCAGCTGTAAGCGTAATCTTTGAACACGCTACATGCAAAATGTGAAATTTAAAGGAACTGCTTAGAACACAACAGACGTGCAAGCCAAGTCATCTCAGTGCCGCATTAAACAGCTGATTGATTTTGTCATAAATACTCCACGAATTTCCATAGAGGCAACAGTATTGTTCATTATCTACCTAGCTACCCGCCAGGAGAATCTGCTGGAGATAAGAATAACAAATACGATGACCTTGAGGGGGCGTTCAGAGGCCACAAGACCCGCTGCTTTTGATATGCCCCGTGCACAAATCAGAGTACATTTCAATCAAAACCATTATGTTCCATTGCTCTTATTGAAAGTCTGCGCTGTAGACTTAAACCACATCTTCTACTGTAGGCCTGCGCTTTTTAAAAGATGACTATATCTGCGTTCCGCCCTTTGATATTTTCTCTGCATGATGATTCTTACGGCTGCGAATGAGCTGATGGTGTGATAACTTTAGAGCATCCTGACAGTTTTACTGGTAAGCCAGTGCTGATCAGAAAATTGGATCTAAATAAGATTTCTATACAGACGCTCCGCGCGCTGGTGTTCAAACACAGGTGATATAGGCTACATTGTAAGAGTTTTTCAATTAAAACAAGCTTAAATGCACTGTCTCCCTCGTCCAGCACCACCTGTTAATCAGAAGTTTCCTTTTGTTGTGGTAGATTGGATGAGCCTCATCTTAATAACAGAGGTGGAACCGCTGAGGGAAAATGGGAACCAAATGAAAAACGTTTCTTTAGAAAATAAGAGAAAAAAACATGTTTCCTCTTGCACATCTGGGACTTACCTACAATATATTGCAACAAAGATGGAGGTGTTTTGGTTATAATAAAAGATAAGCATGCATCATAAAATTAATTTTGCTGTGCTATATTGTTTATTTAAAGGTGCAGAAAGCGCCATTTTAAAAATCCATATAAAGAAATGAAAAGTATGTTTGACACATGTTAAAGAAGTATAATTTCTGGGCTAATGGCATTGAGTGAACTGACTTATCGAGTTGGAGGAAAAAAAAGAGTTTTGAGCAGAACTTCTGTTTGTCCAGCTAGCTGTAGATGTGATTCTAAGGTGCAGTCACATTTACTATTGTTTGGTGAATTTTTTCAGACAAAATCCATCGTCATTTCAATTGGAATCACTGGAATCAATTGGAATTTTGGATGAAGGTTAAAAGAGTTTGCTGCACACATTTCAAATCTGGTTCAGCTGGTTATATGAATTCATCACGTTGACCAGCAGACAACAGTAACTTTGTGTGAGTTGTGCTTCATACATTGATACTCTATTGACCATAGACAATGGACCGTTCACTATTATTCATGCCTCTGTACAAGTAAGATCCTTTTTATCTGATTGAATTAATTAAGGTTTATACATGCTAATTTCCATTACCGGTTTCCAGATAATTTTGTAACCACTGGAGCTTGCGAGTTAGCTAAGATTCAGATAATTATTAAACAACAAACTCAAACTATGTAAAAATTGTAGTTCTTCTGGTGAACTCGGTGTCCAAATTTGCAGGTTTTTTTTTTCTTCTTTTATATCAAATACTGAAAAAAAGAAAAAAAAATCATATATGTTTGTTGTAATGATGTGAGTTGGTTGTCAGTTGTTTTTCATTACTACTATGTGTTAATACTGTTTGTTTCTTTTAAAATACATTAAGCTCGACATGAAACTAACCATAGATGCTCGTATAGCAATAGTTGGGGTCATGTGAAATGGACACACTGGACACACCTCACCTAAATAGATAAGTAAAGTAAAGTAAAGTAAAGTAAAGTAAGTAAGTAATCTATTTACTGTTACTTTTTCCTTTAATAAACACCCTAATTAGCTTCTTATTAATAGTTTGTATGCCGGTTGTTAAGTTTAGGTATGTTGTAGGATTAAAGGGATCTAAAATATGATCATGCAGAATAAGGGATTAATATGTGCTTTATAAGTACTAATAAACAGTCAATATGCTAGTGATGCGCATGTTAAGCAACTAGTTAAATGTGAGAATTGGTCCCTAAATTAATGTTTTACCAAAGTTATATAAGAAGTCATATTGTAAAGTGAGAAGTGACCCTTCGAAACAAACAAATAAACAAATAAATGACATACTATAAGAGTGGTCTCTTGTCATAGTGGCTGCCATTTTGAGATCTGATACAATATGACACTTTTAGTTGGGAACTACTGTAGGTTAACTGTGGTTATTAAACCGCTCTCAGATATCATTTCCACAGCCTATGCTTTTACATAATCATAATGTGGACTCGTAGGAGGACCGTAAGTGGTTTGGGGTGATGTTTTGGATAGGACCTCATTGCCCCTTTGTCTAAAAATAACAAATATGGTTTTGCAAACTTAGTGTAGGCTCAAGCAATGCATGGTGTTCTTGCTTTAATTTAACATGGTAAAAGTCTTTTGGCAAGGCCTCCGGAAGAGCTTAATATTGTACTCTAGACAAAGAGATGCTGCCAAGCCACCTGTAAGGGTTGGGCTTTTTTTCAACCATCTGTGCAGTAGCATTCAGCTGATTTCGAGAAAAGGTTGTGAGGTCACTTGCTCATTTTAAATAGCAAATTATTATGAATACTATAATTAACAAAGCAGCATGTTACATCCAGATGCCTTGCCTTTCCCTTTGTATCTCACAGGTTCTTGGTGTGAACACATTTAATTAGTTGTTATTATAATAAACACATAGACGCAAACGTGCCCACATGCATGCGCACGCATGTCTGACTCAATTACTGCCAGCGCACCCGTGAGAGATCAGCAGTCAGCATCTTTCATCACTGCCTTATTGATGTAGCTGTACTTGTGGGATCTTATTTGCTACCAAACTACTCCTGCAAACAAACGTAATGAGATGACGTTTCAACACTTGCATTGCTTCTGATAGCATTTCAAAACACGGGAACTCCCTCTAGCCCTCTGTCTGGATGCATCTGCTACCTGAATAAACTCTAGTTATCGGCAAGCTAAACTGACAGCTGAAGCCCATTGCTCTCTGGGTGTGTTTGGGAACTGTTTTTCCTCTCTTCTCAGGTAGATGAAGTGCAGTGTGCCAAAGGCCATGTTTGGATACAAAATGAAATCAAATGTGTGTTTTTTTCACCTTGAGGTGCTTTCTGTGTGGTAAATAATTGGTTATTCATCATGATTGATTTTATGCAATGCCACACTCCATCAGCGGTTCACTAGAAGCTCATTCATCAATGCCTTTGTCTTGCTGTGCAACCAGCTTTGTTATTACAATGTTATTACATTGTAATAAGATGTTAATAAGCATGTTTTCATTGCAAAGGATCTTGTCCTTGACATAGACAGTGCATAAGAAAGCAAAATGTGTGAAATTAAGCGATGGTTATGTCTAAAAATGTGGGAAGCCATCTACAGCAGTGTTACCAAATTGACTGCTTTAAGCCAGTGATTAAAGACACTACTTTATACAAACAGTGCTAGTCATATGTACCACATGAGAGACTCGAATAACGCATACAGCTTAGTCTGATGTTAACCTCTAGCTAAACAAATCCATTGTATTATAAGCACAACAAAAATGAAACTATTTTATAATGGTATGTTTCACTGCTGATAAAATATACATACTGTACATTTTCCTCAGCTTCATCCATAATTTTCAAAGGAACTTTTTGTTGAAATGCAACAGTGCATTAAGCAATACATTAAAGGAAACATGCCATTGTAAATGCTGATGTCATATGACACATCTCAGAGGGTGGCCTAGTATAATTAGCAGTGTTTGCAAATCGTTGCTAAGCATCACTATTATTATCAACCTAGGCTAATTGGAAAAACAGGCCTGTGGTGACATTTGTGCGAAATTATATTATGTTGCTTCTTGCACATTTCGCAACACTTTCAAAGAGAAATGTCCCATGAGTGTCACTAAAAGCTTGTTCAGTTCTATCTGAAACAGACTAACATGAATCTGGCGAAGTTGTATTATGATGCTTGTTTTATATAGTGTATCACATCAGTTCAGAGGTGAAATGTCAAGTGCTTGGTCCTAAAGGTTAATGGTGCCAGTAGTTTTAACAAAAACAAACAAAGAAACAAAAAAATGCTGATCCAACCATGCCATGTTTGCTTGCTCCTATAAGTCTCAAATAATCTATTTTATCATTACTTGTGTTTCACGGCACTCTGTATCACAATAGTGTACCAGGTGTGCTACTGAGCAAGTTTACTACATCAGAATAGCCATACATATGGAGCTGCCTAAGTGATGCAAATTTCAAAATGTATTAGTTTACAATGTTAAAAGTGTTTTGAGGTCATAACATAGTATTGTGCAGGGGAACTGCGCAGAAATAAGTCTTTATTAACTTCCACTAATATTAATTTCAGCTGCAGAATGCAGTGAATTGTACTGTATGTGTAGGCACATTTTTCAGTTCAGCAAAATTGCAGGTAGATACAGGTGCATATCAATAAATTAGAATGTCGTGGAAAATTCATTTATTTCAGTAATTCAACTCAAATTGTGAAATAACTTCAATGCACACAGACGAATAGTTTAAAGAGTCCTTTGGTTCTTTAATTGGATGATTGTGGCCCCATTTTAACAAAAACCCACCAATGTCACTATCTCAACAAATTAATATCGTGACATGCATGCTAATCAACTCAAAACACCTTCAAAGGTTTCCTGAGCCTTCAAAAGGGTCTCTCAGTTTGGTTCACTAGACTACACAAACATGGGGAAGACTGCTAATCTGACAGTTTTCCAGAAGACAATTATTGACACCCTTCACAAGGAGGGTAAGTTACAAACATTCATTGCCAAAGAAGCTGGCTGTTCACAGAGTGCTGTATCCAAGCATGTTAACAGAAAGTTGAGTGGAAGGAAATAGTGTGGAAGAAAAAGATGCACAACCAACCGAGAGAACCGCCTTATGAGGATGGTCAAGCAAAATCGTTTCAAGAATTTGAGTGAACTTCACAAGGAATTGACTGCGGCTGGGGTCAAGGCATCAAGAGCCACCACGCACAGACGTGTCAATGAATTTGGCTACAGTTGTCGTATTTCTTTTGTTAAGCCACTCCTGAACCACAGACACGTCAGAGGCGTCTTACCTGGCTAAGGAGAAGAAGAACTGGACTGTTGCCAATTGGTCCAAAGTCCTCTTTTCAGTTGAGATCAAGTTTTGTATTTCATTTGGAAACCTTCTCCACTCATTTGGTGGAGAAGCTCATAGCCCAAGTTGTTTTAAGTCCAGTGTTAAGTTTCCACAGTCCGTGATGATTTGGGGAGCAATGTCATCTGCTGGTGTTGGTCCACTGTGTTTTTTTTTGTTTTTGAAAACCAACGTCACTGCACCCATTTACCAAGTAAATTTTGGAGCACTTCATGCTTCCTCCTGCTGACCAGCTTTTTGAACAGATGCTGATTCTTTTTTTTTTCAGCAGTATTTGCCCTGCCCACCTGCCAAGCAACAAAAGAGGTGTTTAAATGGACCATGGTGTTGGTGTGCCTTGACTGGGCCAGCAAACTCCCAACCAGATTCGCTATGGGGAATTGTCAAGAGAAACTGAAAACAAGAGACCAAAAATGAACAGATGAGGTCTGAAAGCCACTGTCAAAGAAACCTGGGCTTCCATACCACCTCAGCAGTGCCACAAACGGCCACACACCTGATTTGAGGCAGTAATTAAAGCAAAAGGAGCCCCTACCAAGTATTGAGTACATGTACAGTAAATGAACATACTTTCCAGAAGGCCAACAATTCACTAAAAATGTTCTTTTTATTGGTCTTATGAAGTATTCTAATTTGATGAGATAGTGAATTGGTGGGTTTTTGTTAAACTTTAGCTAAAATCATCACAATTAAAAGAACCAAAGATTTACTTCAGTCTGTGTGCATTGAATTATTTAATACACGAGTTTTCACAATTTGAGTTGAATTACTGAAATAAATTAACTTTTCCATGACATTCTAATTTATTGAGATGCACCTGTATACAGTTTTCCAATGAGTCTGCGTTGATTATTATAGTTTCTGCTCCATCATAGGGATTTGAACAAACCCTAAAGGTGCAGTCATATTAGCACAAAAGCCTCTATTTTTAGAAGTGTAATGATGAAAGTGTAGCTATGAAAGTAACACAGAAGTCACTTTCAAACTAGAAGAAGATTTCTGATGGACAGTGTAGCGAATCCTTGTGTCCAGCTAGAACCCATTATGAAATCTGCTTATGTAAATATTTTACTCTCACATGAAATTGTATGGATTTGTATTGAAATTGAAGTTTGCCAGTGTGAAATGTGACCATGTTTTCCTAGTGGGCCATTAAAGACACAAATATTTACATTGCACACTAGATTTTGAGACCATCCGGAGAGTTACCAATACACATAAGGGAAGAGCTGCTGTACTAGCCATGCCGTGCTTCTGCAGTATGTGCTCAATACACTTACTGATAAAGACGAGAGATTGCTGTGCTTGTACACTGAACCATACAAAATTAGTCTGTTGTATCGCTGACATCACCTAAGGATATGAATGTAAAAATGCCATAAAAAAATGTTAAAAAGCTTTTGAGTGCTGGGCCTCAATGAGACATTATTTTAATCTCCAGTGGACTAGCTAAAGACAAGTTTTCAACAGAGTTGATTTAATTTAGGGCTCACTGCTTGGTGGACAGAATCCTAAAGTCTTTTTTTTATAGTTCAGTAAAAAGAGGGTACAGCTCAGCCTTGGGCAGCATATCATTGCTTTTGTGTTCAAATTGGAGATGAGGATAAGTCTCACATGGATATAGCCTAAGATCTGCTTTTGATATATGTTTAATGTTATTGCACTGAATGTATCTCACTTGGCTCTTTTGAATTTCATATAAATGACATTTTTTCTATTGCTGTTCCCTTCTTAACTGTATAATTAAATTTTTAACTGCAGTCCTGTAAACATATACATTTGTATACAAATAAAAAGTAGCTGCTGAGATTGAGAAAATGTCCAGTGCTTGAACTGCATTAGCATTCGTTTTGTGCTTATCAGGCCAGAGCTGAGTGAAACGTGTCCATTAAAGACCTTGAGTTTGTGTGTTGTGTTATGACAGGGGATATAATGTTTCCTGTATGTGTTTCATGCTGTCACAGGGATTTCAGTGGCTTTGCAGTTATGAACACCTGAGCCCAATTCCACAGGGAAGAAGTGGTCGATATGTCTTTACAGGCCACTATGTAAAACAAGGAGGTGTTGAGATGCAGTCAACCTTTTGTTTTAAGGGGTCATGACATGTTGGGGCTGCAAGCAAAGCTCTGACATATAAAAAGCTTTAGGATCGTCTGATATTTACAGGCAGAAGAAATGCACTTTTAGTCTGATTTTGTGAGTACTGATATCTGAACACGTGCGTTTCTATTAAAACGAAAGCAACTGGGACAAAAAAAATAATTATTTTCAAATAAGCTTTGCTTGCAATATGACTGTGATTTATGATATATACAGTAGCGATTGATTTAAGACAACACAGGAGCACTCTATTTAACGGAGCAAGTTGTTTTTGGACAATTTCTGTGCTGAGCTGCATGTGAAAGCATCATGAGTGCTTTATGCATTGGTAAATATTGTTTGATTGCTTACTGATTGCTTTTATTGATTTTTTTCTTCTTTCTATCCTTTAGCCCAAATTTTTGCAGTTGTTCTATTTGTCTGATCAAACTCATTATTTGTTTTATTTGTTGTTTATTGCTTATAATGTATTAAATTAATTAGAATCTAGAGACATGGATTCACAAAACAATCTTAAAGGGGTAGTTTAGCCAAGAGCTTTCTGACCCTGCATAGGCAGCAATGCATATACAGGGCCAGAAAGCCCTCGGATTTCATAATTTATGTTCAGAAGATGACCGAAGGTCTTACCGTTTTGGAATGACATGAGGATGAGTAATTAATGACATATTTTTCATTTTTGGCTGAACTGTCCCTTTAAGATTTTTTATTTATTTTTTTATTCATAAAGCAAAAACAACTTCTTGTCTTTTTTTCTTAACAGTGTACATAAGAGAAAAAAAGACTTCACTTCTCTTTGTAAATAACCTCTTGAAGTTAAGATGCCCTCACATAGACAAAATGTTCTCAACATACAGTGGTGTGAAAAAGTGTTGGCCCCCTTCCTGGTTTTTTTTTGCATGTTTGTCACACTTTAATGTTTCAGATCATCAAACTAATTTAAATATTACACAAAGATAATGCAAGTAAATACAAAATGCAGTTTTTCAATGATGATTTTTTTTATTAAGGGAAAAAAGCTGTCCAAAACCATACGTAGCCCTACGTGAAAAATTAATTGCCCCCTCCTGGTAAATCATGAAAGAACTGCAATTAACCACATCATTTTAGAAAGCTGAGTTACATTTTACATTGTTACATTGATTACTGCCAGACCTGTTGAATCAATAAATCACTTAAATAGAACCTGTCTGACAAAGTGAAGCATGCTTAAATAGCAACACGTCATGCCGTGATCTAAAGAAATTCAAGAACAGATTAGAATCAAAATAGTTGACATGTATCAGTCTGTAAAGGGTTATAAAGCCATTTCTAAGGTTTTGGGACTGCAGCGAACCATGGTCAGAGCCATTATTCACAAATGGCAAAAACATGGAACATTGGAGAACCTTCCCAGGAGTGGCCGGCCATCCAAATTTACTCCAAGAGCACAACGACGACTCAACCAAGAGGTGTCATAAAAGAACCCAGAACAACATCAAAAGAACTGCAGGCCTCACTTGCCTCAATTACGGTCAGTGTTCATGATTCAACAATACGAAAGAGACTGGGCAAAAACGGCATCCATGGGAGAGTTCCAAGGCAAAAGCCACTGCTGACCAAAAAGAACACAAAGGCTCGTCTCTCATTTGCCAAAAAAAATATCTTTATTATCCCCAAGACTTTTGGGCAAATATTCTGTGGACTGATGAGACAAAAGTTGAACTTTTGGAAGGTGTGTGTCCCATTAATTCTGGCGTAAAAGTAACACTGCATTTAAGAAAAAGAACATCATACCATCAGTAAAATATGGTGGTGGTAGTGTGGTGGTCTGGGGCTGCTTTGCAGCTTCATGACCTGGACAACTTGCCATAATTGATTGAATTCTGCACTCTATCAGAAAATGCTGAAGGAGATTGTCTTGCCATCAGTTTGTGACCTCAAGCTCAAGCGCACTTGGTTCATGCAGCAGGACAATGATCCCAAACACTCCAGCAAGTCTACCTCTGAATGGCTCAAGAAAAACTAAATTAAGGTTTTGGAGTGGCCAAATCAAAGTCCGGACTTAAATCCGATTGAGATGCTTAAACAGTCCATTCATGCTGGAAAACCCTCAAATGTGGCTGAATTCAAACAATTCTGCAAAGAAGAGTGGGCCAAAATTCCTCCACAGCGCTGTAACAGACTCATTGCAAGTTTATCGCAAACGCTTGATTGCAGTTGTTTCTGCTAAGGGTGGCACAACCAGTTATTAGATTACTTTTTCACGTAGGACCAGGCAGGTTTGGACAGCTTTTTTCCCTTAATAAAATAAATAATCATTTAAAAACTGCATTTTGTATTTACTTGCATTATCTTTGTGTAATATTAAAATCTGTTTGATGATCTGAATCTTTTAAATGTGACAAATATGCAAAAAATAAAAAAAACAGGAAGGGGGCAAACACTTTTTCACACCACTGTATATACATATTACTATTTTACTTGTATGATTTAGCATTCTTATCAGATGTCTGTGTTCAAGATGGAAATTTCATAAAAAAAGAAATAACTATATTAATTATAATAATATCAAAAATGATTACAGGGAACTACACAGGTTATGTATAAAAAGTTAATAGATTTATCTATTTACAAACTTATAATTTATCTGAAGAGTTTGTTTTTTATTAAGAAGTTTTCTACGGTTAATATTTGATAACTGCTAATTATAATAACATCATTGCACATTTATGCATGTAAAACTAACAGTTTATACTTGTTTAGTTAGAATGAATTGGAGTGATATCAATATTCTCTGTCCTGCTTTGGTCATATAAATCCTCATGCTGTTTCTGTTTGTATATAGCAGATATATGGTTTCTTGGTTTTGCAGTACATTGCTTGTGCTGTAACCGCATGGCTGCTTGAGTTTGTGACATCTGTCCTCCTGAATCCAAACTATGCTGCGTTCATTTTTTTTTTTCTTTTGCTGCACAGACCATTCTGCATTCTTCATTGGCCCATATGTATGCATCTCTATAGAGTATAACCCTACTAATTATTTAAAAAGCCAAAATTACATGGACTAATGGATTTAAGTTTGATTAATTGCACAGCCTTAATGAGAATAATGAAAAATTCAATATATGAGGAAAACAAAATGACTTCAAATACCATAACCATTCGTTCTCATAAGTGTTTACCATGTCCATATATTTCAAAATAAATATTCCAGCTGAGTTTCATTGGATGAACCTTGGAGTTTGTGTATGTGTGTGTTTGAATTAGTTTAGGGATTATTGTATCTGCCGGTAAATGATGTATCAGTAGCGGTGAGCAGGCTTCTGGATTTCACTGATTACACGCTGGAGCAGCAATCTGTGCAGTCAAGGTTACAGATAAGGATTAAACACGTAACCGGTGCAATAACGCCGCATGAATGCAGGCCGAGGGCAAGCCCAGCGAATAATGCGTGACCGTCACTGCTGCGAGCCGAGTCACAAGCACGTTTGATGAAAATGTTGATATCAGATCACAGCTGAGTGCTGAAATGCACCAACACCCTTAAATCCACGCACGTGTGTGTTACCATACCTGACGTGGAACAAAATGCCAAACGCGTGTCGTTAAGCACACGGGAGATGCACATTAATTAGGTCATTGCAAACTGTGGCATGCTAATCGCAGCATTGTGATTCTTAATTGCAGAATTGTTGGAATCTGTTGAGGAGGCCCGAGACAGCTGGAATGCACACATTTTCCGCTTTCCTTTTTTTTTTTCTCTCTCTTCATTTTCATGCTTTTTTTGGATTTCGTCCTCTGGGACACGGTCCAATGCAATGCACAGTATGGGTCCTGTTCGCCATGTTTTCCCAAATTATATGTGTTTCTGTGTGAGTGTGTGTGTGTTTAGAGGGAAAAGAAAATCGGTTTTCTGTGTATGCCTGTGTATGAATAATTCTTCATGCATGCATGTGCACACGTGTGTGTCTGTGTGTCTGTGTGCGTGTGTGTGGGGTCATTTTGAGTGCACCTATGCCTGTGTGTGTATCTGTGAGGTGTGAATCTTCCTCATTATCTTCTCCCTTGTCCGGCTCTTCTTCCTCCTCCTGTGTCCGCATAGACTTAATATAACTCCATTATAATAATTCATGCACATATAACAACCCAACTCCCTTTGGTTATTACATGTAATTACATTTCTAAGGAACATTCATGGCTGTTGTTTTCTCTCTTTATCATGTTGAATGCAGAACTGATTGCTTGACATTTGTTTCGCTTGGTAAATTGGACAAATCATGCACTCATCATGCAATAGTTCAGCTAAAAATGACAGTTCTGTCATTATCTATGGAAGAAAGAAAATCTAATAAATTTGGAAGGACATGAGGGTGAGCAAATGATGACAGATTTGTCATTTTGTTAGGGCAAACTGTTACTTTTATTCCACTTGGGATGGGTAATGCGACTGCATTAATATATTTTTAGCTGATCAATGCAGACTGAAATTCCCTGGAGAAGATGTTTAAATTTAGCAAGAGGACACTGATCTTGGTCGATGCTTGTTTGTAATGGTGGGCATTGAAAAGCCCTCCCAGTGTGACAAGATTTTTGCTTTATGGATTGTTATTTGTTTGAACTCTTGCTGTTTCAGATATTCGTTTTTATCATTGACATCTCCCATTGAGACCGTTTTAAAATAGCTCGCCATCAATTTGTTTACTTCAGGTCTGCTATATGAGATGCTTTCATCTGCACTGAAAGGAGAGAAGAAATATTATAGAATGGATAAATGCTGTCTCAGACAATTTAAAGCATAGAGAAAAACTTCAATTAACAGGATGTTTGATCATATTAGCTTGCTAAGGTAAACTTAACTGTTGGGTCATTAACATAATGATCATTTATTTGTCTGGATCTGTTAAATTATTCAAAAATACATTACATAAACAATTCATACGTACACAATGAGTTTAAATGTTAGTAAAATACACCTAACCGCTGTTTTTCCTGCAGTCGTAACTAAATCAAAGATGAGTAAAAAATGAGGGGGGGTGGGGAAAGTTTTCAAATTTGATTTGATTTGATTTGATTTGATTTGATTTGATTTGATTTGATTTGATTTGATTGATGGATGGATGGATGGATGCGATTGTTTGTGTAATTTACTGAAAAAAAAAACTTTCCAAATATTTATTGAGCTAACTATTTATTTATCATTTATTTATATTAATTTAATTAGAATTTATATGTATCAATATTGTAAAATTTATACATTTGGTCACCTAAAAAAAATATATACTATAATATTTAAAGTTCTCTTCTTTCTCCAATTTTTTTTTGTTACTTGAATGTAATTTAAATTAACCTAACAAAATCAAACGACAATAAAATAATAAGCTTTTACGTCTCTTAAAATATTACCTATTTTTGTCATACATTTTTATGACTTTTCATGTTTTAACAATTTTGTAAAATGTTGTTCAAAAACCTTCATGGTATTTTTGATGTCATATTTGGTAAAAACGCTTAAATATACATTTATAATATGTATCATTATTATATAACACCTTATAATAATAGATAATCATATTTAAATCTCTTAAAATATTAGATCATTTGACATTTGCATGACATTTGCAGCTTTTAAATACATACATACATAAGTATGTATATATGTAAGTAATAATAAATGAATACAAAGTTTTTTCCTTGTCTTTATTGTGGACACTCTTATTTGTCATTGATGGTTAAAGCTCTGTCTCTGTCTCTCACAGGAATTGATGTCCACTATGGCCACGTTTCGCTTTGGGCAGCACATCATAAAGTCCTCGGCTGTGTTTTTGAAGACGGAGTTGTCCTTCGCACTAGTCAACCGAAAGCCGGTCGTGCCTGGTCGTATCCTTTTCAGGTTTACCGTAGCGACTGGGGTATTACACTGAGGTAAAGCGAGAGCAGGTAGGATTTTCAGTCTGTCTGTGTTTGCTGTGGAACAGCACTCTGAAGAGCAGCGCTGTCGCTCCCTGCTGTTGCTCAGCAACGGTTTGCTCTTTGTTAAGTTTGGCCTGACCTTCGCTTTAGGGCCGTATCTCCAGATGTTTACCATACAGCGCTGCACAAGAGCTTCTCTCCGGGAACAGGCCTCTGGGATTGGCTGAAAGTTTTGCTGTCTTGTGTCCAAAATGACCTGAAAATTCCTGACAGATTCCTTCTGAGTAATGGTCATGAGTCTAAGTCTAAGAAATAATGTCTTTCCATTTTTAAGCTAAATAAATAATTTCATTTATGGTGTATTTTATACTTGCAATGCACCTAGGTGAATTAAAATGGCTTCAGTTTATCTATAATCAAAAAATAAGGTTAAATAAATAAATAGTTGATTAAAAAGTGAGTTATTTGGTAAAAGAGTTGGATATTATATAAACACATAATATATAACACACAATCTCTTTTTAAAGAAAACATCTGGCAGATTATTGCTGATAATTTCAAATCAATGTGAAATAGAAAAAAACGTTTTCAAAGTGTTCATTGTCTTGAAAAATAATGTTTTCATAACAACAACAACAACAACAAGAATAAAGTACTAATTTCAGATTCTATATAAAACATATGCATTTTTTTCCAAGCCATGTTTTATACTAAATCTGTGAGAAAATCAAAGCGACAAATTTAAACAAATTTAAATTGTGTTGCAAATTTGAAGTATCTAAAAATCTACTAAAAAAAAAAAGTTTTAGTATTCATTTTTAGATGAAGTTATGGCTGGAATATGCACATAATCCTATAAAAATATTTGTTTGTTGTTTCAGATGTAATGATTGTTTCAAATAATTATATTAATAAAAAAAGCATCAAAAAAAGCATTAAACACCATTAATCATGCCCCTGATACATACCCCCCCCCACCCGTCAGCAAATATTTATAAATTGAACTAATTGCAATGATTAATTGACAAATTCTGTAATTCATTTGACAGCCTAAGTTAATAATTTAGATATTCAATTTGCAGACATTTGCTTTGTTTTGTGTGCTTCTTTAAATGTAGCAGGCACAAACTGTGCTCTTTTCACAAACTGACTCGGCTGCATGCAACACAAAAAGCCAAATGCCATGAATCATCATCAGATGCACCATAATACATTCTCTTGTTTTCATGCTTTGCTTCAAAAAGAAAGCAGATACTTCTGTGTCTATTAATCTTAGTGCTCAACGTGCAAATGCAAACATGAATACATTTGCATGATTTCCATTGCTGATTTGTTTGAATAATGTCCTTATTCTCTTTTCGAATAGCAGTAAGTCCTTGGCTTTGCGGCAAAAGATCTTCAAGTGCTGCTCTGTCTTATGTAAGCCTCTATGTTTAGATTAACTTGTGATGGAAAGCCATTTTTCACAGCATTATAGGCCACTGCAGCACAATCCTAAAACCCAGCGAGAGGCAGCAGTGTTTGGAGGGCAAAAGCAATGCATTAGCATTATTTAATTGTTACTCTCACAGTCCGTGAAACATTACAACACTGCCAGGAAGTAGCAACGGCCGGAGAGCTAAAGGACAGAGCTGCTGCTGTGTATAAGAGAGTCATGTACTGTATAAGAGGCCTATAGAGTCATGTTTGTCAGTGTATCAGTGTTATTATCTGTTTCTTTATCATCAATATTCCCATAGACTCCAATCTAGTGTTACGCTTCAATAAGACTCTGTGGCAGATGTGGCTTCATATTCTGTATTTAATTAAGTGACATTTAAACATTTTAGTTGTGACTTAAAAAGTATATTCCAGGTCCGATACAAGCTTAGTCAACTGAATATATGGCGTAATGTTGATTTACCACAAAAAGTATGTAAATGTAAGTAATTTTTCACATCCCTAATTTTCTTAAAATGTATGAATGTATGTTATGGTGAGGTGGTTACAATGGTAGCCAATGGGGCCAATTTTTGGAGGATTTAAAAACACAATTGTGAAGCTTATACAAGCATTTTATAATTCATAAATTATTAGAGCTGAATTAGTACACTTAACGCAAAAATCATTTTCAAAGTCATTTTAAGGATGTTTAATCATTATTTCTTCCTGCACGGTAAAACTGGCATAGTTGTACATAGACAAGATCGTAATTGAACACACATAGGGCCTCATTTATCAATCTAACATAGAAACTAGCTTAGATCCATTCATCCATTCATCTATTCATCCATTCATTAATTTATTTGTTTGTTTATGTTTATTTAAAAAAATCTAGCATATTGGCCGATACTGATACTGGTTGATGTTTTTTTATTTTTTAAGCAAATTTATTTATTGGTTATTTGCTCCATAACAAGCAAACTGGCCTTAAACAAAAACATCTGATGACATTTGAAATTGTGTATAATTTCAGGATTTAAAGCAAAAACAGAGCGGTCTGACTTTAGCTTTGTGAAATTATGCTATATAAAATATCTTCATGAAACAACGGACTGATTGAGGCCACTGATCTATAATATAATCATTGTATGTAGATCAGTGATTGAGGCCCTGTTCAGACTAGTGCGTTTTCGTTTTAAAACGGCATTTTAAAATGAAAACGATCCTCGTCTACACTGGCATTTTCACTGCATTTCAGAAACGATCTCCGTCTACACTACACAACCCGAAAACGCATGTCCATTCATGCAGGTACAATCATAAATGTATAGGTAGATTCCCTATTATTGAGATGGCGGTGGACGTATCTACCATAGATATATCTATGGTGTCTACATGCTTGGAGTGGTCGAATGGGGAATCTACCTATACATATCTATGGGTACAACATTGAGCATGATGTTATTGTTTACACGGCCGTCAAGGATACGTCGAGTGAATGTGGGATCAGCCACACCATCGTTTTCGAAAGTCGCCGTTTTGCTCCGTTTACACTGAAATGCAACCCCAGAGTTTTCAAACTAAAATATTTTCTTCCTATATTTCGACCATCGTGAACCGTGGGATCAACTGGGACAGTGATAACGATCTACCAGTCGATCGCTGTTTTCCCATTGAAATGGGTTGGTTTTTAAGCTGTGGGTTAAAGCGATCTCCCCACATCCCCTGGGCCAAAAAAAACGTGACTAGGCTAGTTTTCATTAGCAGTTGGGCTGGTTTTGTTTAGAAGACCTGGCAACCCTGTTTCCGGGTCTGTACCTTGGGTTTGCCAAGTGTATGGTGTAAATTCAGATATCGGTTATAGTCAACCATTTGGAATTGGGCATGAAGACCTGCAGTGTAAATGCTGTCATGGTGAATGTGTTGAGGAAGTGTGGCTCGATGTGTCTGAGCTATTTCCTGAGCTCTCTGCACCTTTCAGTGGGCTTGCAGGGTTTGTCTCGTATCAAAGCTGTTCACTTTCTACATGCATCAGTTCAGAAGAGTTTGGAGAGGTAGACAGCGCTTGGCAAAGATCTTAAAGCTCCCCTGCAGCTCTTGAACATCAGTATCACACCTGAAACACAGTGAGGGGTTGAGGGGGCTTTATGTGGGGAGCGGGTCCCTGGGGCAACGCTGCTGAATCCCAGCGGCTTTAGCTGGTGTGATTTAAGTCCACATCCCAACACATCGCCACATGAAAGGGCTCTGTTCCTCCACACACACTTATCTTCTGCTTCTAAACTATTTTCTCGCAAGCTTTCTGTCTTGTTTTATCATGAGTAGGGTTTGATATGGTGGTGGGGATTGTTCTTACTCTAGTTCGATGCCAGTTTCCATATGGCATATCACTGACCAAACCTACACAGAATCAGATTTATCTGCTCGTAAAGTCGCCTACAACAAATTAAACCGTGATTGAACTACTGGTCGTTTTACATGTCAATCAGGCGGCTTCTTCCTGCCTACGGTTGCGTGGTTCTGGCTAGAATTAAGTCTGAATTGTTGTGTGGACAATTGCCTTCCAAAACTAAAAAGAAAAGAAGAAAGAAAGAAAGAAGAAGAAAAAAAAAGCAAGGCATTAATGTTTGACATTAAGTCTTGCATATAAGTGATTAAAAAGTAATAACAAATGTATTTTTTTTAGGTACATTTATTTATTTATGTTTTTTTGTTTACATGGTTCCCCTCGATTACACAAACATTTATTTATTTAGCAGAGGAAATAAGTGATAAATAAATAATATTTATAATAATAAATTGTAAATTATTATTAAAATTGAATATTAAAATTATGATTATTACTTCTATACTACTTACGAGACTGGATAATGATTTAAGTACCAAATTATTATTAATTTATTAGGGATTTGTTCCCTCCATCCATCCATCCACTCCACATCCCTTTTTTGAGATATCACTAATGAAGGATTTCCACAAAGACATTTAAAATGTAACAAAACCTTCCCAAACCTTAAATTTTTAGGAACATTAAGAGTATGAATGTTTGGATTAGGGATGGATGTGACGAATATTAACATTAAATATGAATTGAATAAATAATTAATGGATTAATAATAATATAAATAATATAATAATAATTATTATTATATTATGATTATGTTATGTATTTTGTTTTTTGTTTTTGTCATTTTTAGGTATGTATATATGTGACAGGACATATCAGAGATGACAGGAAGAGAAGGGGGGCGAATGAGAGGGGGGGAAGGATTCGTAAAGGTTCATCTTGAGTACAGATTCGAACAAAGGGACGCCCGGAGCGTAACGGCATGTATGTCGGCGCGGTGCCTACAAGGCTATTGTGTTGTTTGGTTGTTGAAGTTACATATGACTGTAATTGCAATGTCTTGCATGCGAGTAACAGGCACAGCAAGAAAAGCACTGGCACCAAGGAAACAGTATGGTTTTGTTGCCTGAAGAAGAGGACAGGCCTGTGAAAGTTCCATTAGCTTTAATAGTGTTATTTAAGCTCGTGGCAGTGATGGAATCTCTAATGAGGCCTCGAGATGAAAGACAGTACTGACAATGGAATCAACCTGGAATACATGTAGAAGTAGCTTCCACAGTACTGCATGAATGTTGTGAGTTGTGACTGTCTGAAGAACATGAAGTCTGCTGCCCTCCATGGCCAGTTCTGTTCCTCATGATTTTATGATTTGTGTGTGGTCAGGTTTAAAATAGCTTTGAGTGCTTATAATTACACACAAGCTAATCTAGAACTGCTCTAACTAGAGCTGATGATAGAAAAAATCTGTAAACGACTGAAACATGGTGTCTCATATTTTAGAGCAGTCAGTGCAATTTAGAATTTAGAATATTCCGATGTAATACCCTTTTGTAATCGATAAGAGTTTCATAAGTAATTGTAATTTAATTACACGTTTTTTTCTTCTTCTCAGTAACTGTAATGATTACAGTACATTTATTTTGTAATTAAATTACGTAACACCGTTACATGTAACTAGAGTAGTTACTCCCAAACACTGCCTATATATATTGTAATATATTTTAAAATGTAATGTATTCTTTTGATGCAAAGCTGAATTTTCAGCACCTTTACTCCAGTGTGCTCCAGACTTTGAAGTGCCTACTTTAAGTATTGAAATTTGATATCTATTATTATTTAATACCGAACAATAATTCCAACAAAGGGGGTTAGCTTCACTATTTCATTTCAAACATAAAATGATTGTGAAAGCGACTCTACCTCTAAAACGAATAAAGCACTAAAGGGTAGCAGTCATCAAATCAATTGCTTAATGAACTATAAGCCAGGCAAGCTGGTCTTAATGGGCTTGCTGACACACTGGTGGATTTCACTTTTAATCAAAGGTAAAGACCACTCTCTAGGTAATTCGCTGATTGCAGTTTTGTTGATCTTATAAAGCATTTAGCGGTTTTTTTAGTCGTTCCCTGCATTTGTCAGTCATTATGTATATATTATGCTAATATTGCCTTGAGTTTTTGTCCCAGTTGATGTCTCCGTGAAAAAGAGTGCTCTATCCCTCATTATCCAGCAGACTCAGTCTCGTCACCTGCCTAATAATGTTGCTTTATGTAAATATTTGCTGAACATGTGAACATAAACATCAACATAAAGTGGATTAGTATGATAATGACAAATGTGCCTCCTCAGCTGAAATCCACCGTCGGCGCTAGGCTAAGTGAGTGTGTGGCATTTTAGTGGTGATGTAGGAGAGAATGGGGTTCACTACTAATCATCATATGATTATTAAACAATAAAAAATTTTAGTATATTTTTATTATTTCTATATAATTATTTTTCACAACAAGCAAGCAAACAAAATATCAAACCAAACAAATAAATAAATGTCTACATTTAAAACAAAAATTCAAAGCCAGTTATTATTAGTAGTAGTAGTAGTATTTTGATTAGTATTGTTATAAAACAATAACAATCATTATTATAAAATATTTATCTAAATAGATTTCTAAATAAATTGAATAATTATAGATGTTTTTCACAATCAAAAAAGGGAATAAAAAAAATAATCTATTTTTTAAGATTGTTTTTATCAGGTTAAATAATAATTAATATGATATGATAATAATAAAATAATATTTAGTTATTCATAATATATGTGTTTAATGTTAATAAGTAGCAGTAGTAGTAGTAGTATTACTACTACTATTAGAACATGTTTATTTACAAAATAAATGGAATACATTATTATTATTATT
This sequence comes from Sinocyclocheilus anophthalmus, assembly GCA_018155175.1. Lineage (NCBI taxonomy): Eukaryota > Metazoa > Chordata > Actinopteri > Cypriniformes > Cyprinidae > Sinocyclocheilus > Sinocyclocheilus anophthalmus. The sequence continues at coordinate 302,904 of JADLZN010005427.1, forward strand.
ATTATGAATGATAAAACCTGGGAAATAGATATCGTATTTTTTTTTTTTACAAAACAATAGTGTGTTTAGATGCAAGTTACCCCTGCAAATAAAGCATTTGGTAAGGGTTTTAAGGCGTGTTTTTCCAGAAATGAGCATTGTTCAGAGTTGTGCAGAGTGATATCTGTTCAAGTACATCTTAGCTGTGACTTTGTAGACCTTCTTGCCTATATCTATTTCATTTTCCTGGAACACCGAATACCGATCCATTAGATAAATACCTGCATCTCTTACAAAGAGCATCTGTACAGATCTGTAAAGAGCATCGTTGAACGATGCTATCGGAGCTGATAAAGCGGCCCATCTTCTGAGCGCTGCTGTAAAATATTAATTATTCTGAACAAGAGTTTGTTCACTGGCAGATGTGAAGGTCGAGCTCGCATCTAATGGCGTTTCATATTATACATTCCACCGCAGGTTCGCAAACGACATTATTGGAATAAAATGAGCCGGGCTATGAATTCTGAGAAACTTTATGAAGCAGAACACTCACAAGTCACATCACTTGATTAATCGTCTCTGTGCTGAATGAATTAGGCTCCACAATACTCTGAAGAGATGATGGCAACAGATCCGCTAATCCTATTAAAATTCATAATTAGCTATATTCTTGCCAGCTTCCCAAGGTAGTAAATGAAAGAGATAATGAATAAAATAAATAGAAGATTTGAAAGTGATGCCAGAACAATACGTGGATTGTCAGATCTGCAGTCACAGCTTCAGCCTCATGCTGAGGGATTAAGGCTTTATTGAAACGCTCCTCGGTCTGCAGCTGTAGCCCGTAGGATTCTGAGGACCGTTCGAGTTTAACGACGTGCTATTGTTTCCGGTGTATTTATGAGAGATCAACTCCAAATGTGCAAACAGGCATCGGAGACGAGCGATGACGTAGCTGTTCTCCGCTCTCGACAGCACACGGCGTTGACGCCCAGTCATGACATGCGGTGAAGGTTTGATTTCTTTTCTCACCTTCTTCTTCTGTGGATGCATGTTCCATCTGTTTCACTTCCTGCCAGGCGGGACGTTTTCTTTCAGCTCCGTTAGAAAACCACACTTCCCTCATGGCACATTCTAAATGTTATTTTGCTAGTTTTCTACAGCCTATAGTATTCAGTTATTTTGACCATAAATCCTTTCTCTGAGAACTGATCTGCTGACTCAAACAACAACAACAATAATATTAATAATAATAAAAACAACAACAACAATAATATTGTATTATTATTATATATTAGTATATTGCTGTTTACATCACCAAACAACACCAAACAACAACAACATATTATTATTAGTATTATTATTAACAACAACATCAACTATTATTATTATTGTTTGTTTGTTTGTTATTATTATTATTATATTTACATTTTTCTGAACTCCATTAACCATGACTAAAATACAGGATATAAAATACAGCACATACATAAGGATTCATACTTTTATTTTAACACACGCACGCACGCACACACACACACACACACACACACACAATCTAAGGTTAAAAATGGAAATGTTACTTAATTGTTAGATAACATGAACTGACCAATGAACAATATTTTTACAGAATTAATGTTCATCATGGGGATTATATCATATATGTTAAAAGGTAGTCCAACAAAACAATTAAAATTAAGGTTGAACCACTGATGTCAAGTGGACTATTTTATGATGTCCTTACTACCTTTCTGGGCTTTAAATGTTTCAGTTGTGTTGCTGTATATGGAGGGTCAGAGAGCTCTCACATTCCATCAAAAATATCTTAAATCGTGTTCCGAAGATGAACGAAGGTCTTGGTTTGGAACAACATGAGGGTGGAATAAATAATGACATAATTTTCATGTTTGGGTGAACTATCCATTTAAAACGAATGTGATTCATACCACATTTTTATTTTCAAAAGAAGCCTCTTCTGTTACCAGAGCTGCATTTATGTGATTAAAAATACCGTAAAAATAATATGTTGAAAATGTACAGGTTTCAAATCAAACTTTTTTATATAATAAAATATTGTAAAATGTAACACGATGGATAAACCCATTGGGGATGATCTTTCAGAAATAATTATAATATGCTGATTGGTGCTCAAGAAACATTTATTATGTTTTTTATAAATTATAAGTATTATGATTAGTATTATCATCATCATGTCATATCATGATTTATTATTTTTGACAGAGCGCAGAGCGAAGGTAATAAATAGAATCTCTTTAGATTAGAATGTAACTGTCTGTACAGTTACTTTTGTTCAATTGAATGCATCATTGTACAGTAAAAGTATTGATACCTTCAAAAACTAAAAATAAGTAAATACTGTGTATATGTGGAATTTAACATTTAGACAAGATTAATACATTCATGAAAATATTGTTCATTGTTTGTTCCTAACTAATATTATTGTTTATAACTTACTGTAAATTATTTTGTTTTATTGTTGTTATTTTTTCCAAAATAATTCAATTTAAATCAGATTTGTATCTGTATGTGGTTAGATAAATTGTATGTGTATGTGGTTGATTGATTGATTGATTTTTTTTTTTGTTACTGTTGTTTTTAAGTTGAAAATTTACTAGCATTCTTACATAAATTCACGCCTTTGATTAACTTTAGTTTCTATCCTGTTAGTGTGGTGTGGGGGTGTGTGTGTGCTGTGTGTGTGTGTGTGTGTGTGTGGTGTGTGTGCGTGTGTGTGTGTGAGGTGTGTGTGTGTGTGAGAACAGTTACTCCGGTGTGTAGCATTCCACGACATGATGTTGTACCAGTCCCGTCATCTGTGATGAATCCTTGGCCTCTGCTTGAATAAATGTTTTTTCGTGTTTCACCTTCTTTAGCATCTGTGTGCTGGTGTTGTAGCTTTGCATGCCATACAGGCCCGTGATCAAACTCTACAGCCGTCCGCTCTGATGATGGGCCGGTATAAGACAGACCCTCGGGCTAGATCCGCTCCACTCGTTTTGCTTCGACCAGATGCTTGTCTGCTGCATAGATCACTGTGTTTCTGCTCCGGCAAGCAGGGAAGGAAACCAGGTCATTGCGTATTCAGAGTCGAGAAATCGACCTTTTCATCTTTAGTGTTTACGTCCAAGGAAGACTCCACAGCAAGTGGGAGGGCAGTGCTGGTAGCAAACCCCGCCGGGCCTCAGTGCGACCCACTCAAAGTATCCCGTCGGAGGGGAAGGGCAGGCCCGGTCGAGGCCATCACTGCTGGAGATGGAGAAAGCCAAGTAAGATGGAGATCTTCCAAGCAGATCAGTCTTGTCCCACAGTGTCAAGGTTGCTTGTCCTCATGTTTGATTTCATTCCAAGTGTGCTATGTTAAACATATCCGTCTCTCCTTTTTTAAGAGATATCACGCTTCGAAGTAAGTATTAATCATGCTTACGGTTAGTTTGCTCAGATCACTAACCCTGAGAATTAAACTTCCCACATTTGTTCAAAGTTTGTTTTACATACACGGAGGATGCCTCAAACCATGCAGCTTTCCCAGGACAGGTGATCCAATTTGTATTTTTGGATTTTGGACAAAAAAAATAAAAATAAAATAAATCTTATATAATATATAATATAATATAATAAAATATAATTCATCAAAAAATTGGGGCAAAAAAAATTAGTATTATTATTTTGTTTTAGTAATAATGACTTCAATTCAGCAAGGAGCACTAAGCTGATCAAAGTGACAGTGAGTGTGTTCAATAAATGTTTTTATTTTATTCATCAAGAATGCCAAAACATGTGTCACTGTTTTCACAAAAGTAAACAAAACAAACGAACGAACGAATGAATGAACACATTTACTGTCACTTTTTCAACTTGGTGAATTCATGCTAAATAATAATAATAAAGATAATACAGATAATAATTGGCTTAAGGAATAAACTACCCATTGGTACCCACAGACCCTCACCCGACTAATAAACAAAAACACGTAGTTTTTAAATTGTAATAATATTTCACCAATATTACTGTTGTTCCTCATACGCTGACTCAAATAAATGCAGTCTTGGTGAGCAAAAAGACTTCTTTCAAAAACATAAAAAAAATTTCCTCAATTTTTAAAATAATATAATATAAAAAATATTACTTTACATTATGTTTAGTAGTTTTTTTTCTTTATGGCTTTTGCGGATACTCCATGAAATATACTACAGTAGAGTGCATATAAATTTTTATTATATCTTTTTTTGCTTCAATTAATAGATCATACCGTTTCAAAAGGATCTCAAAGCTTCATTGATGTCTCAAATAGTGCCTGTGAAAACAAAGGCATTCTCAGAAATCCGTCTCTTTGAATCTAAGTGTGAGCACAAAAGCAGAAAAACAGAATCATTCTCTGATTTACATTCTTTTTCTAAGTCTGAATATTTTAAGAAGCAGCAGCACATATCCAATTAAAAGTAAACAAAACCCACAAACTTGGTATTCATAGTGGTTTCTTTCTGACTTCTTTGAAGATTTTATAATACATGTCTGTAGTTCTGCATGTTGTGTGTGTTGTGTGTGTGTGTGGTGTGTGTGAAAGATTCCTCGCTAAATAATTTGTGCTGAATTTCCTTGTCTTTCATGTATTCTCTCTCAGTAAATGCTATTTGGTGTGTTGTCTTATCTCCTATTAGGGCCAGAGACTATAGTGTCTGTTCCTGCTTTCATCAAGTAAAACAACAAATATGTTTTTGTATATTTTATGAAAATATGCATGGAAATAATCTGTGATTATCCAAATTTTTGGAGGGGGAGGAGGGACACTTTTTGTGCAGTGTAATGAAATATCCTGGGTTCAGCACAGCAATATCAGACACATGCTCTCAATGCACAGAACATAATTTTGACTTTGTTGCTGTAAAAAAGGAAGAAGACGGAATTGGAGTATGCAAATTAGAGCTGATTTTTTTTTTTTATTACTTTTTTTAAAGCTACACGTCTTATTTTTTATATATATATATATATATATTTATTAATTTCATCAAGATCCCATCAGAGGGGAACATTAGCACAGATGGAGGCTTTGGTTTCACAAGATTCGGACCTGACTGTTTGCTTCAGTGAAGAAGATAGCCAAAAAATTAAAATAAAAAAAAGCCCTGTTAATTGGTTTATTTCAGGTTTTCTTTACAAATCTTCTGAGACTTTTTCTTTTTTTTTCTTTTTCATATAAAACATATACATGTATTTTTTAATTGCCATCGAGTTGAATTGAAGGATATTTGAAAGACAGTTGAAGCTTTTATAGAGGAGAAATAAAGGAGAACAGAACAACGTTAGCTTTTTTCCCCTGCTTGTTTAGATTTTACCAAAGGACATTGTGTCTGGGAGACAGCCAGCAGTCTACACTGACTATAAAATGTGTGTGTGTTTGTGTTTGCTTTCACGCCTTCCTCTCTGGCCATGTTTGTCTTTGTTTACTGCTCTGTTGGACCTTGGAGAGAACAGAAAAACTACAATTCTCCTGTGATTCTAGTTCTGGCCTGCTTTTTAGAGTTGAGGCACTGTTTGGTAATTGAAAGGTCTCCACTTTCTGTTCTATCCAGATGTCCAGCATGTCTGTGGTCTTACCCACAATGCAACAGTAAGAAAAATCTCATCCTTATAAGATCACTTTTCCAACATTTACAACCCAAGTGTATGTGTAATTACAATGCTGACCTCATGCGATACATGCTTCATCCGTCTGTTGTTTTTGTAATTGTGAGTTTTTCTGCTGCTTAACCTTTTGATCGCATTGATTGTAGATGCCATGTAATTCTGAGAAAACACTTTTGACTGTTGGCAAGTCTTTTGTGTTTCACAGCTTATTCTGGTCAAGATCTGCCCACTTTGACGGGAAGAGGCTGTGGTGGCTTTCAGGAGTGTGCAAATCTAAATCTGAAATGGAAGATTACAATAATAGACTGACAATAATAGACTGAATTTGAAAAACAACAATGATCACACACACACACACACACACACACACACACACACACACTGGTTCGTGCTCAGAAGTGCTCATTGCATCAGGCCAGTACCTTGCAAACACAAGTTTGTGGTAAAACCATGTGCACCCTCACTCCTGGAAGCTACTCAAAACCAGGCAGTCATATTAAAATGGGCCATTTTTACATACAATATCTACAGCCTTGCCACCTGAGACCGCATGCCATATACATCAAGAAGCCAACATTTCATAACTCCAAAATATTGCTGATAAAATTATAGATCTCTCAGCCTTTCAGCACACACCTGCACATTACACAACCTCTGTAGCCACAAACACCTTATTACAGGTCTCTGCAAGGTTTTTGAATTTTTTAGTTTGAGCCGTGAAATTAACTTAGGTGCTGCTTACTTGCAAATATTTGACCTCCACTGACAGTGAGTGATTACTGATAGCACAGGCATCGGCGGTGTACCAGTGCACCATTAGCATGTCATTACGCATAATTACTCCACGTGGCAGAGGGGAAGTGAACTGAGCTGTGAATTTAAGCTGAAAGAGTTTGTGTAATGACACACAGTCCTGTCAGTTAGTCTGTGTTTCAGGATCGCTGGTGGGCCCATCTGTGGTTACACTGGTTGCGTGTTGACTCTGTTTGTGGTGTTAGCTTTGTTAGTGGTTTTGAGAAGTGTGTGTTTGTGTACTTGTTTATGCTACGTTGTGGGGACCAAATGTCCCCACAAGGATAGAAAAACCTGACATTTTTGACATTGTGGGGACTGGCCTGTGGTCCCCATCAAGGGAAAAAAAATAGTAAATGATGTTTAACGGGTTTTCCGTAAGGGGTAGTTTTAGGGTTAGGGGATAAAAAATATAATTTGGTCAGTATAAAAGTAATAGAAGTATATGGAAAGTCCCCACAATTCACAGAAACAAACGTGTGTGTGTGAGTGTACCTGGTATTCCCTTTTATGGGGACCAAATGTCCCCACAATGATAGTAGTTAATCTATCCTATAAGAATAAGAATATAGTTCACCAATAAGAGAATATTTAAATTGTTGAATCTTATGCTGTTCCAGAATTTTTTTTTTGTGATTTAAACCATTATTATTGCATTTAATGACCAATTTTAATATAGGACAACTTGTTTGTCAATAGAAAATAATTATATTAATGACTACTTGGCAGTACAATAATACAATATTAGTCAATGTTTGTGTGTGTGTATTTATACAACAGTTCTTTCTGGTCCTCGAATCTCATTGGCTGAGAGGAGTGCGAACAGAACTCCAAGCGTTTCACCATTTGTATCACTCCGCTTGCAGAATTTCTCACAGCTTGTGTCATGGCGGACGCCCATATCCACTATAATCTTATAAATAATACTGCTTTTGTCACATAATGTAGTTTCAAGAGTTGTTTAGGTGAGAATGTACTTGTTGAGACTTCAAATATGCAGTTTGTTATTAAAGATAATATCTATCTAACATCAACGTTTTTGGAGATGTGAGCTCCAGGACGTCAGCGGCCGTTCAAGTCTCTCAGGCTTGTGCATGTGCAGAATGATCTCAGTATTGGCTGGATTTGTTTTTATTAGTTCAGACAAACATTGGTGTTCTGACTGTTGACTGGATTTGAAAATAACCATTCATTTGTTGGCTTTAAAATATATTTGTGCAGACTTAATATAATATGTCTTCTCAAGCACAAGCAATAACATTAGTTCAACTTAAATATTTTTTCCCTTTCAACATTTTGTTAATTGGATTTTTTTTTACCGTGTGTCTAAATTTTATTTTGATAAGAAAGAGATAAAAGTACATTTTATTGTACATTGTGGGCTAAAATCTTAATAATATCTGTGTATTGAGTTTTGAGGCCATGCATTCAATGTTTTACACAATGTAAACTTATACATGTAGTTAGCATTGTGTCAATGAAAGAGGACAAGGTAGAATCACACATTGTGCTTCATGTCAAAGTGCACACAGCTTGTTGTGCTCAAAGATGGCTGTCACAATACAAAGCTCTATATGTGCTGGTCAATCTCTAGCTATTGTGGGTGGTTAGTTGTATTTGTCAGGTCTGGGTAACTAATACAGTTGTTTTCCAGTATGTAGAAAGAAAGGGGGAAAAAATCAATAATTGTTCAGCTTTTTCTCGGCTGAATGACTCGTAGCAGTGAGAGTGGTGTCAAAGCAAAGGACTGTTTGATGCTGATCTAAAGGCTACGTTTGTGACGCTCGGTTTCAAGGATGTTCTACCATCTGTTTTGAAAATTGATTTTTTTTTCTCCCCCTTCCCCTTTTCTTTTTTTTTTTCAAAGCGTTGTGCTGCTCTGTGGTGAAGTCAGGGGGACTAATCACAGTGTCAGATAAAGCTGACCATATAATTATTATTATTATTATTGTTGTTATTGTTATTGTATTTGTTCTTATTGATTTAGAAAAATAATGAACTCAAATAAAAAAATAAATAATCAAAATAAATGTTCTTACCAGTGGTCGGTTTGTTAAAAAAAAAAAAAAAATAGGGGGGATGGTGTGGTCGATTGATTTTCTTTTTTTTGAGGGGTTGGGGGGGGGGGTTTGGGTACATAGCTAATTTCCCATAATGATTTACAAATATTGTAGATTTAAAAAAAAATATAACAAAAAGTATGTAATAAAATTCGCTTTATTAACAGGAGCTATTATTTAGAGTTGTCTTTTTTCCTTCTTAGGCCCTGTGAATGGCGGAATTTTGGTCAATATGATAACTTCACAATATCTTGCCTAAATGTGTTTGTGCTGGCACCTGGACTGGTTTGGCCTGGTAATGGATAAAATCATGATGGCAATAAACCAGTAGGTGCAGCTAGTTCAGGTTTAAAAAATATTAGTGAATTCATTCTAAATCACATGATTTGTTCAACCAGTGATTAATAGAAATGAAACAAGTGGACATTGAATGGACTGTTGAATGCTCATCGATTCAGTTAAAACAGGATTCATCCGGAACGAAACACTGTGTTGTAATGCAGTTTGTCTTTACAAATTAATAGCAAATTTGCTCGAGCATGTTCTGATGTCAGAAAAGACACCGACGTGATTGATTTAAAAACAAAAGCTCATAATGGGATTGTTTTTCTTCATTGCTTGAATTAAGGGCATTCTAATTGCATTATCATAGGTTTCATCACGCAGTGAATGCTTTTGGACTCTCAAGACATGTTTTTGTTTGGTTTTTGAAAAGTCGGTGATTCGATAATGTCAGCTCTGCTATCGTCTCTCAATCCCTCACAGTCACACATACAGCACAAACATTATGTCAGGGGAATGTCTTTAAAACGTATACCTTCTGTTGTCTTCTTTTTAAAGAACTTCAAAAGTTGCGCTTGAACCATTTTGCGTGAAAAATGACAAAAACAATTGCTTCCGCTTGAGCGCAGCAAAAACTACAAATATATATTTGTGACATTAGGCAGCTATGACTTTTCTATCATCCAGTGTGAATTAAAGCTGGGAATCAGGAGCAGCCGTTCTTTGATTGCATAGAGAGTTGAATAAGGATACCTGATTTGAGAATTATTACATTTTAGTGCTAATCACATGCCTTTGTGTAGGCCGTCTGTGACTTAGAAAGACCAGCAATTTGTTTTGAAAATGGACTGGAGTGAAAGAACACCTCCATAACAGAGACCATAATCTACTGTTGCCTTTCCACCATTTCATGGGTCATTTCATATTTTAGGATTTATTTTACCCGCCTCCTCCAACAATATCCAGTGTTAATTCGATATGCAAAGACATTTCTGGAAATGTGCTCTGCCGTTCACTTGGAAACAATGTTAGAAAGCACATATGTGATTAGAATAGTTGGCACGTTTAGAACTGCAGCATAATGACTGCTCCTCTGAAAATTCTTGGCGCATACTGAGAGACCCAACGTGCTTCAAATTATTACCCGATTCATCATTTCTATAGAAAAACATGCGCTCTTCATATATTTAAATGGTTTAGTGTGTATGTATAGTATACCATGTGTACTGTGTATATATAGTATATACTGTATATATTCCTCTCACCCTCACTGACTGCAAAAGTGTTTAACTGTAATTGAAGTTACGCCTCTATATTTATAAAAGTTGTTTACACATTAGACATCATACAGGATGTTACCAGCATGGCTATTCTTGTGGAGGTTTCATAGCATATGGAAGTATGTGCAAATCTGTATTTATGTGGAAGACAGGAGGGTGGAAAGAACATCTTGCTTTCTCTCATCGCCTCTCCATCTCATTTGAACATCTGGACTCGTCCGTCTTCATTTGAAGTTCCACATTATTTGTCGAAACGTGCCTTTCCATGCACATGGAGTGCTCCATATGTCAGATTTTTTGAGACCAATGCAAATATCAAGGCTGTTTTGAAAGTCTATTTTTTAAAGCATTATTTAGTTTAAATCAGCCTTATGCTGCTTCCTACAATTTATATTATTTTGATAGTTTATAAGAAGCAGTCCATATGGTATTTTAAGTGTCCTAAATGGGTTGGAGTCCCCCCTAAACTGTTTTAAAAATGCATGTAAGGTCAAAAAATGCTTTAATTTTCTCAGAATATGCATTTAATGTTAGAGTCATTTGCCAATTATTTCGAAACGATTTGTTCTAAGTAAGTTCGGCGCAAACCCCTCCCTTCCATAAGACTACTCTGCTTTGATTGGTCAGCTGGCCAAGCCTGTTGTGATTGGCATAGAGAGGATTCCTTGAGCAAGTTAGCGAGCGCTACCATTGACAAAGCACCTTTACATAAGCCAATAATATAGTGCTCCAATCCGTTCTTATAATAATGACATAACATACAAAAACACTTATGCAAGCGATTCGTGCCCACAGCTAAAGTTTAGCTGCTAACTGTGAACACTTAAAACAATAATGGTGGATATGTTAGCTGAGTGCTAACGTGACTAATTGATGAAACAATACAGTTTGTAAACCAAGATATGTCTACTGTAATGTTTGAAGAACGACAGCAAAAGACGCTCTGTCTTAACTTTTAATCAGAACGCAGAACAGCTGTATCACAGGCGCACCAGCCTAACTAACTCGCTCGTCTCTCCCACATTAATAATCGGTATGTTAAGCTACAGTGCAGTTCATTGAACGCACTGCACTTCTATCTCTCAAATACTTTTTTCATTCCCGTAAAACAAAAATAAATATGGCGCTACACTGACAAAGGTCCATGAGGTCCCACAGATGGTGGAGTAAAAACTTTGTCTAATTAATTGGTTCGATGTTAATACAATATGAAATTATTGCTGTAAATAATGAACATGGCATCTAGGACGACTTGCCATTTTGTTCTATATTGTTTCGTTCTTTCCATGCGTTTGTTTCCGTCATGGTTTCCTTCTTTTTATCATTTTTTACGGGTGTTAACAGAGTACCGGAACACATAATCACTGTGCCACCTCTTCAAAACAGCACATTCTTACTTAAAGAGTAAAAATATCTGTATATGTTTATGTTTTGAAAAATGGGTAAGATCTACTGCATGTTAGCTTGGCTTTATTTGTTACACAGCATGATCTATTTTAAGTCCACAATCTTGGACACATCATGAACGTCGTGGCAGAAGACTGTACAGGAAAGAGAAATGCAAATCCCAGTTTATTTTGTGTTATCGTTGTGCATAAAGGCATCTTGTAGCTTCATAAATTACGTTGAACCACTGTCGCAGGGCATTTTATCGATGGCTTTACTACCTTTCTGGCCGGAATGCGGTAGTTCCTGACTTTATGGAGGGTCAGAAAGCTTTCAGATTTCATCCAAAATATCTTAATTTGTTTTCCAAAGATAAACAAAGGTCTTACGTGTTTTGAACAATGTGAGGGTGAGTAATTAATGACTTGTTTGGTAACTATCCCTTTAACCTGTCCTCCAAGTTACCTAACTCAAGAAGACTTTGGCAGCAATGATTGCTTCAAGAACAGCAACAATATTTTTCAACTAGAATAGTCATTACTATGCAATCACCAGATAAAAATGTTTACTGAATTTATTAACATGTAATTGCCTTAAGTTGGCATCTTAAACGTTGTCTCACCATGAAGCCTCAGACATGGCCTATTATTTTCTTTGCATCCACTCTACTGATTGACTTTGTACCAGATCTCAGGGTAGACATGCGGCTGATTCGAGCTCCTAAATACCAGTACGTCTTGACCACGATCCAACACACAATATATATTTGGTTAACTAGATTTCCACAAATATTTGTAACACCCCAGGACTCCGACAAGAACCTGTTTCAATGGTAACCCATACATTTACAAACTTGGGAATTCGAACCGACTCTAGCTCATTCTCCAGAACCAAGGGGCCAAATGCCAGTAAATTGTACTTTTCTACTATTAATTCATAGAAAACCTTCTTTGAATGAACACCCTTTTCCCCCCCCCTTTTTTTTTTTTTTTGTCCCAGGCCATTGTGTATATTATTGCTGTTTGGTATTAATCTGTTGTATTATAGACTATTTTTATTCAGGCTTACGATAAACCACTCATTCATATAATTAACTCTACCATGTCTAGTATCTATGATTTCGTCTTCGGATGTCTAACTGAGAGTGCATTCATCTGTACCTCTGCACATATGATGTTTCTAAGAATCTGACTAATGTCTGCATCAACACCAAGTGATTACATATGCAAAATACCATGCTCGAGACAAAGGGCCATAAACACGCAGAACTCCCACTTGAGATTCCGGACTTCCCCAGTGGGCAAGCCCATCTCGAGAGGCGTGAATCTCTGCAGGCTTTAAAAAGCCACACTTTCGCAGAGACCCTCCCATTCGTGGTTCGGAGTCATGAAGCTAGAAGCTTGTGAAAAAACGCTTCATTATATCAAAGATTGTGCCAGCCTTTCGGCCTAAGTCCTTTCCATTCATCAGTACTCTGACTCAAATGGTTCTTTTTCATCAACCAACTTCAGCAAGATATTGGGCCTTAAGATTGCATCGGGAATCTTTTTCAGACAGACTCGCAATTATCAAACTTAGTCGATTTAATTGATCCATTAAGTATCAGTTACACCTTTTTACGAAGGTGTGTTTGTACTAAGAATCTGACGTTTCCCTCAGGTTTTAGATCTGCTGAAAATGCAAAATGGTTCCATAAATGTCATACCTTATGTCTCTTTCTTTAGTGCTAAAATTTAACCCTTTCCTATACCAACTGTAACTGTATGTGTGTGTGTATGGTTTCTGGTTAGACCAGCTTAATGTGTTTTTAGTATGTTAGACATAGTTTTAAGTGTTTGTGTAGTTAATAAAACCTTACTTGTATCACACTCGACGTTGTTCATTGTAGTCACTTAATTATGCAGATTTATGCTACAAGCTTTTGAAGAATTGTACAGTAAGAAAGTTATTTCCCTTAAACCAGGAAATTAACGTTCTTAAATTGACAAGACAGTTGACCCTGAGGGGTCAGCTAAATATCTACAGTGGATCTAATATATGAATAGTTAATTATAACTAGTTATGGTTAATTATTCATATTTCCCCATGAGCTGATTCGCTACAACAATGAGGAGATTTCATGAGCAGATTTGTGCTGTAAACATGTCTGATGCAGACAATCTGAAGTAGTCTGTAGCTATTACCTGACTTTGAGTTAATTTAGCTTCTTTCAAAGTTCTTTTAAATAAATGGTTTGGAATTGACGCCGTGAGTGATGTAAACTGTTATCCACTGATTACATTCAAAATCTTGCTACGTGCCACACATAGATGTTATGAAAGCCTAGCACATGTACAATGGCTAGTATTTAGACACTTAAAGGGATAGTTCATCCAAAAAAAAATTATACAAATATGTCATTGTTTATGCACCCTCATGTTGATCCAAATTTGTATGATTTACTAGAATATAAAAGCAGACACACCGACAGATGTTTAGATTGGTACTGTAGATAGATTGATAGATCTACATTTACATTTACATTTAATCATTTAGCAGCTGCTTTTATCCAAAGCAACTTGATGAATGGAATGGAACTCCAATGAATGGAATAATCCAAAGACTAGAAATGGAAGTATATACTAAACAAAATTATAAATGCAACACTTTTATTTTTGCCCCCATTTTTCACGAGCTGAACTCGAAGATCTAAGACTTTTTCTATGTACACAAAACGTACGACGACGAACTGCAGTCAGGTCGAGACCCCAATGAGGACGACGAGCATGCAGATGAGCTTCCCTGAGATGGTTTCTGACAGTTTGTGCAGAATTTCTTTGGTTATGCAAACCGATTGTTGCAGCAGCTGTCCGGGTGGCTGGTCTCAGACGATCTTGGAGGTGAAGATGCTGGATGTGGAGGTCCTGGGCTGGTGTGGTTACACGTGGTCTGCGGTTGTGAGAGCGATTGGATGTCCTGCCAAATTCTCTGAAACGCCTTTGGAGACGGCTTATGGTAAAGAAATGAACATTCAATTCATGGGCAACAGCTCAGGTGGACATTCCTGCAGTCAGCATGCCAATTGCACGCTCCCTCAAAACTTGCGACATCTGTGGCATTGTGCTGTGTGATAAAACTGCACATTTTAGAGTGGCCTTTTATTGTGGCCAGCCTAAGGCACACCTGTGCAATAATCATGTTTATTGGTCACACCTGTGAGGTGGATAGATTATCTCGTCAAAGGAGTAGTGCTCACTAACACAGATTTAGACAGATTTGTGAACAATATTTGAGAGTAATAGGCCTTTTGTGTACATAGAAAAGGTCTTAGATTTTTGAGTTCAGCTCATGTAAAATGGGGGCAAAAACCAAAAGTGTTGCGTTTATAATTTGTTTCAGTGTGTATATAAAGATAAATATCTACAGACTGGAATAGTAGAATTATTCATACAAATACGAAACAAATTGAAGCTATCATTCATTAGTCATATCATTTAAGCATGTCTTTACATCAAATGGATTTTAACCCCTTAACTGTCAAAGATTGGTGACGTCCCCAGATTATTGTTTAATTTTAACAGCACATTAAAACATCACACAAACACAGAGAAACGTATGTACCCAAAAAATATCCAAATTATAAACACACGATTACGATAATATATGGTTTGTATGTGATTTTCTTGAGAATTTGGGTATTTTCATAACAATTAAGAATGTGTACATCTGAAATGCTAATTTTTGCAGCGATATAAAAGGCTATAAATAGCATATTTCAACAATGGAACGACCAAATCCACATGTGATACCAAAGGGACGGGTATACAAACCCTTGATGGGTTGGGAATGTGAGGTTTTGAGTAAAAGTGTACGTATTAATAAAATCTCATATATTGTCTTCGTAGCTTGATGCTAATGTTAGATTTAAGGCAGCTGCAGAACAGGTGCAGTTGTTCTTCATGATTTGTGTCATACTAATTTGAACGGAAGGGTCCGTAAGGAAAATGTTTTGGTTGTATTTTTTTTTTTTTAAATACGTTTGATAATCAGTTGGGGTCTAATTTTCTGGCTTGAAGCGATGTGGCTTGTGGTAAAACCTTGGTAATGCCAATAATAAAGCTACGAATGGCTGAATAACAATAATAATGATAAAAAATATGAAGATATTCTATACTTTGCAGATGTGATGTTCGCGGGTCGAGTGAGAACAATAGAATCATGAATAGGGCGGTCTGCTGGGCCAGACATGAGTCTACAGCATGCAGGAGAGCTTACAGGGTGCCATAAATCAATTTTATTAGCCTTTTGTTAGCCTTCTCTAAAAACACACATGACATGGTCTTAGAAAATGTTTCATAAAAATCACAGTTTTAGGTTATGTCCTGAAATTTTAAATTAAGCATTAGTAGACTTGTGGCTTTAGCTTCATTGTGTTTCTAAAATCATTTACTACAGCAACATATTTTTTTTTATACATTTTAAAAAATATGTTTTTAATAAATTTTTTTTGTTTTTATGTTTGAGCTCATATACCTCTATTATCATAACAGTCTGAGTTATTCTGATTCTTGAACATTCAACTTTGAAGTGTCAGCTTTGTGAACGTATGTTGATTATGTATCTAGTCAGAAAGACTCATGAGCAGCAACCTTTTTATTTTGGGTATGTCATTTGTGTCTCCATGCTGAAAATGGGGGATGACAGCAAAAGGGGTTAAAGTAAAAAGAGAGAGAAATCCAGTCAAGTGAGGTCAAAGTTTTGATTGCCATTGTAGATAAACATACAAGACAGATGGAGTAATTAGTTTTACGTGATAAATAAACAGAGAACTAATCAAGAATAATGAAGGGAAGTTAATTAACATGTTATGCAAATGTTGTTAACCACACAACCAAACTGAAGTTCTTTCAGTTGCACCATGTCACTCTGAGAAGTTTGGTAGTGTTTTGGCGAGTTCGTGTTTGGCAGCGGGCTGATCGCACCGCGCCTACACACCACATGCTACTGCTCCCGTCACAAACTCACACACGGCCCAAATCAGCCCACTCTCAGCACCAAAAACAGGAAACTCCTCACTAGTTGCATAGATGGTGTTGGAAAGCTACTTTGAAACAGTATCTCATAATTTAAAGTAATTCAACTACAGTCACGCTACCCTTTAATGATGTATTTAGCTACAGGTGAATGTGATTTCACCAAGTGCAAAATGAATGTTCCTGGATCAACATCCAGTCAGAATCACCATGCAACCAATCAGAATTGAAGGATGAGTGTACAGGAAATTTAAGTTTTAGTCTTACAACCAGAGTTAGGTGCTTCCACACCCTTGTTATATATGGGTAGGGTTAGGTCTATGTTTTTGGACAATAATGTTGAGATGAAAGATGTTGATCCAGGAACATGTCTAACTTGGCAAAATCACGGCGACCCTTTATACCCTAACAAGTCGGTTACTAAATAAATAGTTTGGAACAAATTCAAAGTTTTGGGGGCAGTATTTCTGTCTTTTTTGTTTGTGGAAAGTAATAATAATTGTTTCAGCAAGGGAGACAGTAAAGAGAGCGATCGAAAGGAACTGGACGACTTTATAATCTTACCCAAAATTTTCTATTTCAAATAAGGCTGTTCTGTCAACTGACTATTTGGGGAGGTCAAGAATCCTCAAAAAAAACTGTACAGTTTCCACACAACTAAAATGTAAGTAAAGTAAAGACATTAAATGAAGGAGTTTCATCAGCGTCATAAAGGAATGTGTTAAGATCGTATCATCTACACCACGGATCTGTCCATTTGTAATGCTGTCGAACCCAACCACACGTGTGGTGGTCGTAGATAATGCCAATAGGCAGTAATTTATTATTCATTTTATTAGTATTACGTACTTACCGAAACAAAAAACCATTACCCTTACTTGTTCTTTAACTCATAGTAGAGGCAGCCACAACGAACTAATCTAAAAAATAAACAAACCAACACAAGAAGACTTTTCTTTTTGCAATCCTATCAATGCATCCTAAGACTGGGATTGTCCACCGAGTCAAGTATAACTAGCAGCAAAGCTCGTGAGTTTGAGTACGCCAATTTTTTGACAAGTTAAAGGTCCCCTGTAAATCGAAATTAAAATGAAAGTTTTTTTGGGTGTTTAGTATCCAAATTTATCTTAAGGTTATCTAAAGGCAGTGTGCTCAAACAGTGACAAAATTTTGCATTTAGAAGATTAAAGGAAGCATTCAAAGCTTTTAGTTCACTCCCCCCACTAGGCCCTTTTTGCACCGCTTGAGTCCAGAACTAAACGTACAGAACTAAAGTACTGGGACGATTTTGCGCAAACTATTTTCCAATACCATTTAAAGGGTTGCATTCCCACCTGAGAGTGTGTACTAAAAAGTGACGTAAGCCGGTCGACAGCAACATCATTTGTGCGCAGCGTTCAACAACAGAAACAAAGAAAAACATTAACAACAGGAGGATGGAGGAACGCAGTGATCGGAGCTGTTTTTGTTGTGTCTCGCAGGTTTCACAGTGGACATGGAAAGTCGACGTATACGTAAAGTGATTGAAAGACTGGAAAGGAGGACTAAGAATCTTCAACGACAGCTGGCAGTGCTACATTTGGTACAAGTGCCTGCACTTAAGCGTCCGCCCATCTATCGCTGTTCTCCATACTTGCGAAATAAGTTGACATGCTTACAGTATGTTTACACTGCGTTTTAAATCATGGCGGGTGAGGGGGCGTTTTCATACGCGTTTGGCCAATCAATGTCTACTTACGCCACGATTAGTACCAGTTGTGCTGGTTAGACCCTGCTCCATAGTAGGCGCTAATTTGGTTCTCGAAAAAGGCAGACCGGTACTAAAATCGCACCCAGTTCCAACAGTGCGAAAACGCCAAAAAGTGGGTAGATCCACAATTAGTTCTGGTACTATGAAAAGGTTCCTGCAGTGCGAAAGGCCCTAATGCCGCCAAAACGGCTCAACGATTTTTTTCTATATATATTTTTAGCAGAATTTATTAATTAGGACAGTATCTTACTGCATGTTTGTCATGAGTGTGAATAGGTGTGGATGCTGTGAAAGCGGAAAAGATACATAAGAGACAAAGCACGGACAGCGTGATGGAAAGTGTGACGGGGAGGGGTGTTGTGGTTTTAAAGAGGTTATGGCTGCGGTTAATCAGGAGCGGCTGGTGTAATATGTGCCTGCTGTGAGGGTCGTCTGTGGGGGGTGAACTCCTCTGATTGCCCCTCTTTCATTAGGCTGTCAGAACACACCGGAGGACCACAAACACACGGCTCCACCTCGACCACAGAGGTCAAACGCTCGCACACATGCACATATACACACAGTCATTCATCTCCACGCACACACGGGGTCCGACAGCTCCTCTCGGCCCATCAATAGCTGTCGTCAGCTCAAGTTTATTTTGTCTCGAAACTTGTCAACCTTTTTGAGTCCGTTTGTCCTTCTGGGTTGTTCTCGCTGTAATTGTTGAGACAAGTCGATCGCTCTTCTACCTCACGCTTGTCACTCATACAGGCATTGAGTGACTTTTGTCTAATGCAAGACACTTCTGAACTACCTGAGTGAGAAAATAATGTCCATTAGATGAAGACTGAAGACACTCGTCCTCAGAGATTCAATGCTATCGGGCTCAGAAGAAAAGAAGTACAGTAATCTTCTGTGCATTATACAGTTTCTTTAGTATATCTTAGTATACAGTTTTCTGTTATTTTTGTATACCTTTAAAAGTTTTGAGGGGGTTGGTAGATGTTATTTTATTTTTTTTAATGTTTTTTGAACGACTTGTATACCCAGACCCACCAAGACTGTATTTCTTTGATCAAAAATGCAGTAAAAACAGTAATGTTGTTGAATAGTGTAGACCCGAAACATTTCCATTTTGAACAGAACATAGTTATTTTATTATTAATCATTTTTTTATTTGATTTAATTACCAAATTTAATAGTCCTGCTTTTTGCATTTTGTGTAATTTTTTTAGGTTTCCATGTCTTATTTGACTTATTATTTGAATTAATGACACATTTCACTTGTGTTCATTGATTTCTTCAAAGACCTTGCATGTTTAAAATGAATAACATTCTGTATTTAATCATAACTTCATATTTTTTTTTTTCATCTCTCTCTCTTCCTCGTGGGAGGCGGCTTCTCTCTCTCTCTTCCTCTCTCTATCTCTCTCTCTCCTCTTTCCTCCAAAATATTTTATTTCGTAAATTTTTTGTACAATCAATTTTGATCAGTTTATTGTGTCCTTGCTGAATAAAAGTATTTTTCTTAAAAAAAAAAAACTGTACCTAAAACTGCTGTAACAAATATATATCTAAAAACAGTTATTGTTGCCTTGCAAACACTGCAATTTATTTCAATTTCCTTCAATTTCTGTCAGTTCAAAAGTGTTAAGTACTGATTGTTTGTCAGATTTGAATCAGAAAGTTTACTTGCTACACAGTGCAGTACAAAACTTTCATAGGATCTGTTGTAAATCTAAAAAAAGATTATATGTCACAGACTTCTGCAAACACAGTGATGAGTTCTTTCTCTAAAGTGCTGATACCTAAACACAACATTGTTTCCAAAAATAAATAAATAAATTACATGAAGCCATCCAAACAGTCGTTTTATTTTATTTTTTATTTTATTATTGTTGTTGTGGTGGAAACTGTGATACTTTTTTAGCTTCATTTTAATGAATAGAAGTTCAAACAAACCTGATCTTTTGTAACATTATTAAATGTTAATACATTTAATATGTTACTTGCTGAATAAAACTTATTTTAAAGACAAATACATTGATGTTTTTTTTCTTCTTCTTCCTCTTTCAGTCCAAAATTAATTAAATTCTGGATTATTTTCCAGATTTGACTATCCAGATAATTTTTTTAATAACCAAGATGGGCCGTGTCTGTATTTAAACCCAAGCCAACTAAAGAGTCACTACAAAATTCATGTCGTAGGTATTTAAATGGCATTTAAATGAGCATAACTAACTCCCGATGTGATTGGCCCACCCGAACATAATGCAGATAGCTTCCTTGCGTTGGTTTTGTTTGTTTATCCGACCATCCTAGATTTCACTAATTGACCTAATTGGGCACCATTTATCATGCAAGGATATCAACGGAATTAACATCTGACACAGGGAGGGGTGAAACTGATATCTTGCTACACAATGCAGTGACACTTCTGTTTCCTTGATTTAAAGGTCTGAGCAAAAAATCTCACAGATTTACACCCAAAACAACATTACGTGCTGCTGTTTTATATGCCGCTCTCACCCTGGCCATTAGGATCATAAAGTGATCCATGGACAGTCAGGTGGCATTATGATTAGTTACTATAATCAGTGAATTGGCAGAGTGTTGGTTGTTTGGATCCGTGTTTGTTGGCAGGTTGGTAATGTAGTGTGTGCTCAGCCGGTGTGTCTCCGACGGCCTTCCAGAAACAGCTTGCTCAATAATTACTGGGTCATTATTGTTCACTTCATGGCTCTGTCTACTGTGCGCTTGATTGCAACCTCTGCTACGCCTGTCCACACTGATCTTCCCTGCAGTCCAGCTGACCCGCTGTTTAGGAAATAACTGGCCCTGACAATGTAAATGATTTTTAATTGTGTTATTCTGGCAAGCGTTTCACATTTCATGTACTTGCTTCTGACCTTCTGTACCTTGCTGTAGCTGTGGCCCTAAGTGCACAGCTGAAAAATAACCAAAATTTAGCATTAAAAAAAAAAATTAAGTGCTTGTTTGGAAGAAGCAGCAACAGCAATGGTAATTCATGATCTCAAGCCTTTTTATTATTATTTTTTAAATAATTATAATCCTTTTCTATTTATTGTTGCTTTGCAGAATGTTTCATCAACTATGGTTTGTTTATTTATTTATTTAAAGTTTTCTTCAAAAGTTATGCTGTGTTTGGTTACCAAGAGAACCAAGAATTCTTGAGATAAAGGAAAGAAGAAAACAAATAATATATAAACAATATAAATGTAGCATGCTAGCTATAAAAGAGGCTAATTAAAAAGTTTGGTTTGACTTTATTTATTTATTTGTTTGTTTTTGCAAGAAATTGATTTAATTTATTTGACAGACAAAATAGTTTTTTTTTTTAATGAAGTATTTATTTATTTCATCATCCATGTGGCACTAAAAACGAGCAATAATAAAACCTCCATAAAAAATAAACTAAAAATAAATGAAAATTCGGAAAATTATTTGAAAAATTCATAAACGGTTTTGCATATTAGTGCGAACTGCTTTTACTGTATTTTAAATCAAATAAATATTTATAAATATAAATATGTATAACCTATTTGTTTATTTGTATCAGTTTAAGTGCCAATTGTTGAAGAAGCATCCTTCAATGGAATAGTGTGACAATAAAGGACATAAATGGCTGGCTTGGCAGAGCTCCCCCCCTCAATACGATCAATTGATATTGTGACTTCAAACTCTCAAATACTGTAATAAACACAATAGACTTTAAGTCCCAGATGTTCTGCGAGATGATTTTACATGGAACACAAAGGGCCTCTTTCATTGCTTTCATCTGAGGGGGGTTTGAAAGTCAGTTTGTAGAGATCTGAAGAGAAAAGCTGAATATGTCTTCCATCTAGCGTTTGTGCTGTCTTCGCTTCAGCCAATGAGGACAAGATGCATTAGATGTGCCATTGAATCATGCACAATATTTGATCAGAAATTGCAGGCAACGTATTTTACCTCTTGGCAGCGGTCTCTATGAGTCTGAATGATCCCCGAAGTAGCGTGTGATCAAAGCTAGCGTGGCTCGGGCTGAATGGAAGGCTTTTGTGCGGCAGAAGGACGTCGGTGGCATCCGATAGAGGCCGTGGTGAATGACACTGAATCCCTTGATCAGACTCCATTTCAGCCTCATCACCATGAGTGCTGCTCAATTCTCCGCTCTGAAACTCGTCTCCTCTCTCCCCCCCGGTAATAACGCCAGATCCACTACATTTCTATTCATGGCTACATGTGCCGTTGGGTGTCTTTCTGCAGTTGCACCCAGGGCTACGTCTGAATTTCGATGATTTGTCCGGCCACGCTAAAGTAGGGTTGTTTTTTATTGATGACTGTTATTGATGTCAAAGTGAAGGTGGTGCTTATTGATGTCAAAGTGAAGGTGGTGCTCTGGGTTCACGATGAACTTCTGTTTGATCATGGGAGAGATGTTTGCCCTTGAGAGAAATGAGGGTGTTGACATGTCCCACCTTAGTGCAAATAAATGTAAGAAATGATGAAAGCATGTTTGTGAATTGAAATCCGGCTGAGAATTTATCAAAGCTGTGATCTAGCGTTTAGCTCATACTGCTGTGCTCATGCAGGAATCATTTCTGAACCCATTATGCTTCTTCTTCTGTAGCTATTTTGTAACCCTTCTCTATTGGAGGGATGTTTGTCACCTTTGGTCGAAAATCATTGTTTTTGGGTCCAAATAGGTAATTACAAAAAAAAAACAACTTGGTGCTCGAAGTGCGACACTGTCACATAACTTGATGCTTTAACGTGTTCCTCATTATAACATGTATTTAAAACAAAAATATGACATGAGCATGAGCAAACATGAGCAAACCATCTTCCTAAATTTGTAATGAGAAGCGTTCATAAACCAGTTGTCAAAAAACAGAAACTAGGCAACTTTAACGTCTTTCTAAGGTTTTTCATCAAAATAAAATATCTGTGTTAAAAAAAGGGCAGTCATGAATATTGTAATTTTACAATTGTTCTGTAAAGTTAAAAATGAATGAATGAATAAATAAGTAAACAAACAAAGAAATAATAATAATAATAGTTCATTATTATTATTATTGTTATTATTAAATGTTTTTTTTAAAGTACAACAGTATTATTATAGCAACGTATTTCTGTATTGCTGTGTTTATTATTATTATTATTAAATATACACAATTTTATTTTATAGTAGAGTTCTTATAGTAGTAAATGATTTTACTGGCATTCTTTTTCTACGTCTTGTATAGTTATATTGAATGGGATCCATAACTAAATAACTATCTATAACTATATATAGTCTATATGGACACCTTTGGCATTACATTTAAATCAACGTATTCATTGAAAACCAGGTCTACACTGTTTCCAGTAATACATATCAGTCTTTTCCCATATGGATTGGAAAAGTAAGACGATTAGAAAATCTGAGTAATTACTGCATGTTCAAACTGGAAAACAAAACAAATAAAAAAAACCAGCAAAACATAAATAGAACCTATGTAAAGCCCTGTTTACACTTGCTATTAAGGTTTTGGTCGATCGGATCACAAGTGGACAATGAAGACACCTGTTTACACCTGGCGTTTTAATCCATCTCTTCTGTCCACTTTTGATAACTTCTGACCAGATCACGTCAAGAGGAGGGTAAATGGGCGGATCCCTCTGTCAGTGTCAAAACACGAGCTGGAGGGCTAAAGTTATCGCACACTAATATTATGTCTGGTTGTACTTACTGCTGTTGATTCTTTTTCATGTTAACAGAAAATAATACTTCTAATTTGGCCCGTCAAAGTTTAAATCCTGTCTGATAAGCGCGCGTCCTTGTACGTCTCGCAGTGATTACACGCGTGTTAGGTCAGTAGGCGGTCTTTTGTGGCTGCTTGAACGCATTTGATCACATCAGCATCTACACTACGAGCGCAATCCAGTCAAATTAGTTTTCGACTACCTCTAGAAGTGGTCGAAAGTGGACAAGCTCAAAACATTTCACACCCAGTTTACACCTGTATTTAGCCTTGTCCACTTGTGATCCAATCGACCAAAATGCATCTTAATACCAAGTGTAAAAAGGGCCTAAGAAAAATGCCCATTTTTGAGAATTTTAGTTAGTGTATTACTTGGGTAATGCACTCAGGAAGCCACTCAGGGGGCAAAACCTTCTGTATCATAATATATTTATGGATGTACACATTCACTCTGACATTCACTTTATGCCACATTAGAGGGCAACAAGTCCCAGCTCTTATTAAGATCTCATCTTAGAGTCATCAAGTCATGTAATGTCATAGATTTTATTACATGTTAGATTTCTCGGTTGGCTTTCCTGGCCTCTAGCTCTGTTCGCTCTTTATAGCACACATCATTGTCGCCATTGCCTTCTGTTATATCCTTTATGGTATTCCAGAGCGAGAATATGAACCATTTATGATACCTCAGGATATTGAGGAAAAGCTGTTAGAAGATGTGCAGAATGTTTTCAGTTGTAAAGCGGCGTGAGTGACAGAGATGCAGACAAAACCGGAGCTTGACACAGATAGAGGAGTTAGTCAAGCAAATGATTGGGGCTCATGTCACAGTCCCCTTGGATGATAACCGCCATCTCTTTCAGACGCCTTTCTTATGCTAAGGTCTCTCTCTCTTACCTGCCGCATATACAGCGCTAATTAATATGACCACTGCAGCGTGTAATTAGTCCTTTCTTATGAAACCTTGCTTTTAGTGACGTTACTCTGCCTCACCTCGAGGTGGAAGGTGCTGGAGGTGTTCTTCTTCTATGAAGTGCCTTGTCACCTGCACTCACACTTCTGAGTGGTGAACATGTTCCTTTGGTAAGGAGTACCTGATTCAATAGACTGCATTCAATTCTTCAATTCACCACATCTCACCTTACATACTTGTGTAACACTAAAAGTATGGTTTATGCCAGCTTTTCCAGTGATATTTACATACTTATAAGTGTGTAGTACTTATCCTCATTATATGCCTTATTGAGGCGCTCTCGGCGGCGTCATGATCGCAGACATGGTGGGCCGCTGATCAACTGAGCTCACAGGCCTGAAACGTGAAGCACATTTTTTCAAATGACTTTATCTTTAGTACCAACTGCACATTGAACTATAAACCAGTCCGCATACACACACACACACACACACACCACACATAATATATCTATTAGATTATATTCTATATATATATATTCAATATCCATGAGTAGACTGAGATATGTCTGTAATATCGACACGGCTGTGATTTGGCCATAGGCACAAGGCTGCAGGCAATCACAGCGTGCCGATATACAGCCCTATCTCATGTTCTACGGTTTGAGTGCTTTAGGCAACAGTCGACAGCATAAGTGTGTAAATACTAACACTTGACATTGAACACTGAGCCCATCCACTTTAGAACTATTAACGAAAGGACTGTTGAGTTGCTTTCATTGAAAGCTTATGGATTACTTATTAAAGCTCACTGTATAGTAGAGTATTATGAAGAGAGAGATGGACGGAGCAAGGTGTGATAACGTACCTGCATCTGATTCTGGATTCCTTCTTCAGATCATTGCGTATTTACATAAACATTAGTGTTGAATGGTCGGCTGAGAAGTCGTCTCTTGTCGACCGTTAAAATCCTTAATCTGTTAAGGGTGATTTCTGATGACACCGCTGCTCAGTGCGTTTGTTCGCTGTGTAAGTCTATTGTTGAAACTAAAAATAACTTCCGTTTATAGCGTTTATTTTTCAGTATAAAAGTCTTTGCTGCTGACTCACTCATAAAAACAGTATATTGTCGCCATCTAACGGCGGAACAATTAAAATAAAATCACCGTCACTAACATGGACCGTTTTTTCAATGTGGACCCTATTTATATATATTTATAATATATATATATATATATATATATATATATATATATATATATATATATAGTTATTTATATAAAGATCTTATTATTGAATAATAATATTAATAACCCAACAACACGCCTCATAAACTTGCTAGACAATTCAGTCAAATGTACAAAGGCAGCGCTCTGATATACAGCATTGAATTTACATAAACATGATGAGATTTTACCAAAACTATCTTCTCTGGAACAAATAATAGATTAATGAGACCAATGACTGCCCGTTAGATTTACCTGAAACAAATTATTTCTCATGTTTAACCACTATAGAGACAGTGACATATTGCAGAAGATCTGGCCGAGGTAAGGCGCTCTCGGTCGACTTCATGAGCACAGAACGGCCGCTGACCATCTGCAGCTCACATGTCGAAAACGTTTGAAGCAAATTTTCAAATAGACGTTATCTTTATTAACAAACTGAACATTTGAACTATATACAAGTACATTCTCAGCTGAAAACCTCTTAAAACTACATTCCATGACACAAAAACAGTAATATTTATAAAATTATATTGGATTTGGGGTCCACCATGACACTCGCTGTAAGAAGTACCGCAAGCGGAGTGATGCGATTACAAACAGTGAAACGGCTGTTGGAGTTCTGACATCACTCTAAAATCGCACTCTTATCAGCCAATCAGATTTGAGGAATAAAGAACTGTTGTATAAATAAATAAATAAATAAACCATAAAAATTTTTTTTGTGTGTTTGCACTCACTTTTTACAAGCCAGTAAAAGTCATTCAGATTCAGATTCTGAAAAGTCAAATATGAACATCACAAATGCCTTTTCCTCTGAGAAAGGAATTGTGGATAAAATAAGCCCAAAAGCACAGATGCCTAATTCTACTCTCAACCAGGCTCCTTTGATATTCTACCTTCAACATATGAATTGAGATACAGCGATATCATTTACGACATATAGCATACAAATCGGGATGAACGGTCTGAATTTGCCTTTGCAGTAACAGATCAGTAACTTTAATAGCTATGTAGTATTTGGGTATGGATAAACAAAAAAGCGAGGCACTTGTCCCGTTGGAACTGCACACATGCTCAGAGTAAGAGAGAGAGCCAGAGAAATCAAAATCAATCTGTGCATCTTTTTCGGATCCAGAAGGCCTGGCCTTTCCGCCCCTCTCCCTAGAGACATTGCCAATTCACTTTTGAAATACTTTGCTTTCTCTTGCTGCTTTAATTTAATCCGTTGCAAATGTATTCACCTATCCTTCATGAAAGTGACGGAGGACGTTTTAGATGGATTACAGTTATTGGCTCCCTATGTGTATACATTGCATTGTAACACTACATTTAAACATTTTCTTGACTTATTTTAATGACTTCTGTACTATTCCATTTCTGATTATGTATTAAATGTCCAAATCAGTGTTTATGCATAAATTGTCTATGCACTTTTAGATCAGTTTGTGATGGGCTTTTGTGCTCTCATCTAGATCTTCTCTCTGGGCTACTGTCCGACGGGCGAGTGGCTGGCTGTGGGAATGGAGAGCAGTAATGTGGAGGTGCTTCATCACACCAAGCCTGACAAGTACCAGCTGCACCTGCATGAGAGCTGTGTCCTCTCCCTCAAATTTGCCTACTGTGGTAAGACACTGTTACTTTACCTTATATGTAGTGCATCTTGCACCTGAGAATAAATGGGGGGGAAAACATTAGACTTGCTGTAAAATATGTCTGAGACATGACATGGGAAAACAATTGCACAGAGTACTTCAGCCTTACTTTAGTATTCAGTGGTGTTTTTCCATTTTTGGCGGGGCCAAGTTGCACTTTGTACCACCCCCAGTACTCTCTCTCTTTTTCTCTTAATGGCCCACTCTACTTCCAAATAAGTCGAGCTGCAGTGAATCAAGTCATTTAGATAAACCTTGACTCTGTACCCATTAGTGCATGTGTGTTTGTTCCATTTCCTAAAGGTAAATGGTTTGTGAGCACTGGGAAGGACAATCTCTTGAATGCCTGGAGGACTCCCTATGGTGCCAGCATTTTCCAGGTATGTCAATCAATACCTCATTCCCTCCCCTTGCTGCAGACCATAATACAGTGAGGGAATGTATGTGTGTTTGAGGGATTTGTAGTGCGAGATTCATAGATTCTGTTTTCAGGCTTTCTTTTGGGACTTTTATTCCTGTTGTAATAGGGTGTTTGAGTGATGGCTTTTATTTATGCAGCTGTACAGAAAATAGGCCATTAGAATGCATAAAACGAAATCTTTGTTGACAAACATTTTGCAAGTTTAATGGCTTAGCGCTTAGTTTGAGGAAGTGAGACTGCCATTTTAGAGCCATTCTGAATGGCCTTGTCAAAATAATGGACATTAAAAAACAGACAATCTAGTGTCATTGGAGCAGCTACAGTTTTCACTCGTGAGAGAGATTATCATCATCATACAGTGAGTACCCCCGTGTTTTCCTGATGATATCTCCAGTGTACATGTAAACGTGAAGAGTAACGGCCCTAGTACTGAGCCTTGTGGTACTCCATACTGCACTTGTGATTGGCACGATACCTCTTCATTCACTGCCACGAATTGATAGCGGTCAGATAAGTACGATTTGAATCAGCTGTTATCTGAAATATGCTTGTATATTATTTGGAATGGAGAACCAAAACGTACCTACAAAGAGTTCACCACAGATCACAAATGCACACGACAGACCTATTACGCTAACATATTTTTAAGTGTTTTGTTTCATGTTGCTCTTGATTGGTTTAAAGGGTATGCTGGTGAGTTTGGCTGCCACTCCTCTCTCCCATTTGTTTGTTTTTGCGTATTTTGAGTTCTCAATAAGGTTTTTGGAGCATGTGAAGATGCAGAATTATGCCTCTTCCGTTGGATTACTGCTTTTATCAGATTCAGATTCAAATAGCTTTGTTGGCATGGTGAAAGGAATTTTTACATTGCCAAAGCGTCAATAACAGTATGCATACAAATTTACAACACACACACAAACACACACACCATAAGATTTATACATTATTGAAATAACATGGAAACAGCTGAGAATTATATTTAGCAACAGAAATGTCTTTAATCTTGTAATATTTATAAGGTGTCTGTGATATCAGTGCGAGGGTGAGGTTAGACAGGCCGCACAATCTGGCTGGGACTATCTCATAGAGCTGTGGGAGTGAGCCTTCTTAGTTTCTGCCAGGGTGGTTGCTTTGTGGTGGCCGGTGAATGATTTGTTGTTGTAATCCTAGGGCAGGATGTTAGATGAAGTGCTCTATGTTTTCTGCTTCTGTTGTTCCAGTGGGGGCCTGGCCTGTCTCTCAGGTAGTCAGGTCTCTAGGGTTAGAAAGTGACTCTCACTCGTCTGTACACGGTCAGGAGGACTCCTTTTCTACGTCACTGTCGCTCGGTATTTTTTCTTCTGCCAGTTTATCATTCTCTCTTTTAGGGCCAATTCTAACATCCAACTTTGATAGCTTAAAATTATTTTTATTTACTGTCATAAACGTTCAGTTCTCATCAGCTAATGCTCATTTTTTACATTACAAATGTTGTTAAAATATAGCTTAATTAGTCATTGAAGCACTTCACAAAGTATTCATGTAATATATTCATTTTAAACTTCATAATTCCCAGTCTGTAATGGTCATATTAGATTTGTCTTTGTTCTTGTTGTTTTTGACTTCATGAGTTGTTTGCACCATCTTAAATAATTTAATGATTTGTTAATGTTTTGCAGATGTTAGTACCCCCAATTCTTTTAAAGTGGATGACCCCTAGTCATCAGTTGTAAATTTTATAAATACTCAATTTATCATTTATTTACAAAACAAGCAATATAAACAGATTTTGAATGTGTGTCCCTTAATCAAAACTGACCCCTTTTTGTACACCGGTTTGACCACTGACCCATACCACCCAAACTGAGCCAAATTCACGGCAATGGGAATTATTTTATTTTTATTAACGCACAGCCAGCAGCTGGTATGCCCCGATAGCCACCAAAGGGGACTCTATGAACTATTGTATGAATCCCTCCCATTCACCTTTGCCTTGACTATCAAAGGTTTCTCACTGCCTCCAGCTTATGTGGGGGTTTTGTGATCTACCATTTTCTTTTTTTTTAGCGCTGCGCACCTGTATATACACACGATGCTGACTGAGCTTTGTTTGTGGAGGAATTGCTTGTTGCTCTGTCTTTGCTGGTTTGTTTCACCTTGTGTGATGCTTTTGCCCTTTTTGTCTCATGTGGATTACGATTTTGGATTACTTTATTAAATGCTGCACTTGGATCTTTCATAGAGTCTGTTAGTGTTTTCTGACAGGATTTACTATAGTGACACTAACTGCATCGTGGTATTGTGGCAGAAATGTGGGATAATCATAAGAAATTTTATGATATTATTAATGTAGACATGTATTAAATGTATTACTGGAGTACAGGAGTAATAGAATATAATTAAAAAAAAAATTGTGATTAAACTAATGTTTTTAGACTACTGCTTTTTTCATATAAATACCTAGAAACCATGTATTTTTACCATTATATTGAGGTGCTATGTGTGTGGTTTGCTCTTCGTGTTGGTTTTTAAATGGTTATGATCGAAATATGTGCACCTAGGAGACCAAACGGATTAATATTTAATAAAAAAAAAACCTTCAAAAGTAAACAGTTAATAACTGTAATTTAACATTTTGATACAGTAATTAAATTTCACCATATAAAAGTTGTGCTACAATTTTTACAGTAATTTTAATATCACTCATTAGAACATGTAGAATCTAAGAAATCTATTTTTCTATTAAGAAAGTTATTTTGTTTAGGAAAAGTGTGCAGTGTTTGTCATGTTCTGACCATAAAGAGTAGTTTAAAACCACAAACTAACAGTCGGGGGACCTCATTCATCATCAACAGTGGGTAGCACAGGTTCACGCAAACTGGTGTGATTTACCAACTGTACTTGTAGTAGGAATGGTTGTAAATATAAACAGTGTTGGGCAAGTACTTTAAACTTCATGCTTATTCCAATGATTGCGGTTGACTCCATAAAAGAAACTAATTACGGTACTTAGTACTTTTATGGAAAAAGTTATGCGGTTACTTTTCAAACTGGACAGGGCTTCTCTTGTTGTTTTTAAAATAAAAAAAACGTCTAAATTTGGCAAATATAAAAGCCTTTGCCCCACCAAAAGTGAAAGAATAAGAATCAGGATGAAGATGAAGGAAAAGTAAAATCTTACGTCCGTATACAGCTAGAATGCGAAGAAGAAAATCTCAACACCACTAGCAATAAACAACGACCACACAGAGGTTGAGCTGATGGCATGTTTGTTATTAGTACGGTTTTTTGGATTTTTGTTGAACTGCTTTTTATATCGAAGGTCCGAAGGCAAAGGAAAAAGACAGGGTGTTAGAATGGGAATTAAATACATATATTAGATACATTTGTTATTTAACATATTTAATTATTGCATGTTTGTATAATATTATTAGTTTGCATTTGACTGTTTTTATTCAATTTGAGGAATACTGAATCTGTGTTTGTTTATTTTTTTTTGTGAGTGAGATAAATTAATGCATATATTTATATTTATTTTAGAGCTACAGTAACATCTCCTGATTTCTGTCACCATGGCAACAACAGAGCTGTCAGTCAATACATGGGAAAACAAAGTAACTTGCATTACTTATTTGAAAAAAAAAAGTAACTCAGATATTTTCTTGTAAATTAAAAATTAATGTGTTACTTTACTAGTTACTTGGAAAAAGTCTGATTATGTAACTCGTGTTACTTGTAATGCGTTACCCCCGACACTGAATATAAGGACAGAATATAGAACCTTTTCTACACACTGTTGATAGATGAGGCCCCTGGTTTCTACAACTTCTACTTTGAAAATTGGACCTTGTGTGCTTAATGTTAACCTGAAGAGTCCGATGGTCTTCTCTTTAATGAACTGGATGTGGATGATTTGATCTGTTGTGATCCTCTGGCAGAGGTGAGGGTATCATTGTGCAGTTTAATCACCAATCAGCATGAGCCCTGTGGATGCGCCTCAGTTTAACTCAACACATTATTAACTATAGCAGATGGAGATCTATTGAACCCTCTGATTTCTCTGATTGTGTTGGTTTGTTTTTCTCCATCTGATGTGCGGAGGTTACATTTCTCATGTTCTTTCGTCTGGCCTGGACTTACCTGCTTCATTGAAATCACGATCTGTTTCTTTCAGATGTTCCTCTCCCTGGTATCCATGGGTTCCTAAGACGTCACTTCCACTTTGCTCGCCGCCATATTTGTGTCCGACATGGCATCGAACACACCACATCTAAATGAGACTGAAAAGAAATGACATTTGGAAAAAACATCTGTTATTGGTTGCGATCCTTATTTATTGCCTCAAACTGTGTTGTGTCCGTTAAAATCTGCGACGCATCTGCCCTAACTTACTTTTCCGGACATTTATATAAATCTTATACATAATCCGTCACCATACACCGGAGGAAGCCTGAAGGCCTTCAAGAGTACAGATGCCTATCAATACGCCGCTGCAGGATGGGTGAACGACACCAAGATATGTGATCACAGGACATGGAAGTGAGTCAACAATTATCAGCTGTGTTTCTTTGGTAATAGTAAAGTCTTAGATAGTCATGCTAGTTAGCGAGTTGTCAGCTAAAGGGCTAACATCTGGTAGCGTAAACTTAACATTGACACTCTAGATCGCCAGATGATAATATAACCCGTAGGGATTTCGGATGTTCTGTTTTTCTTTTTTTTCTTTTTTTTTTTTTTTTTTTTTTTTAGCCAAGATGTTACCCTGTTTGGTTTTAGAGCTTAGGTACGACATTTCACGTAAGATAGGTTTTCCATCCAACGCATTTGCATCTTTTAAGCGCATTCATGAAAATACGGCTAAACAAAATGCAAATCATGGCCACATGCCTTTTCTAATCTACAAAACAATAGACTACCACACAAGTTTAATTGTCATATCGTTAGATATTTGAACAAGCTCAGAAGAGATGAGCTTTTATAAGGCACAGTAATTAAAGATGCTACATGTTTCACTTAACAGGTCAGTCACTCCCCGGCTCTGAACACAAAAGCAACATGTCCATGGATAGTGCTGCAGGGTTGGGACAGGTTTGTTAAAATGCTTCACATTGATTGTAGTAAAGCACTTTGTTGGCTTTATTAAAAAATTCTGTACAAATAGAGCTGTTATTATTATAAGAATGTCAGATTCCCAATATATAAATATCACCTAATCCATTAAGAATAGCTTCAATCCTTTGTGATTTAATGTAATTACAGTTCTTTGATAGTTCAATTCTTTGTTGAGTGTTTGTTAGTTGAGGAAAAGAGCAGGGAACAGAGAGAGTCGAGAGTGTGGTTTGATCAGAGAGCAGGAAGACTTACTGCATCGGTGTTCCATGAGGCAGCCAGGACAGAATTATCTTCATCTTTGATTAAGAGTTTGTTATCCTCGCTCCTGTCAATTTTCAACTGAAGCATCAAGGTATATATTGTTATGCTGCCTACACATCATGTTCTACAGAAATTAAGAAAACATCTTTGTTTGGTACATATCCTTGCAAAAAATCACCATTTATGTTTTTAATTCAAATGAGAATAATTATGTAAATATGATAATTCCTCACAGTATCGCAGAGCATAGCAGTGTTGTAATATCAGTCAAAATTGACTGTCACCGTCTTTTCGCTTTTCTCCCCTTCCTCCCTTAGGAAGGGTGTAATGAGCTAGAAGCTAGGATCACAGTTACATGTATCAAGTGCAGGCCCAAATGCGTGTAGCAGAGATAGCATACTGTGATTTTGTGGTGTGGACACCTCAAGAACTTTTTATACAGTGCATCCCATTTGATGATCTTTTTTTTGATGAGGCATATTTGAAGGTGGTGAACTTCATTAGAACAGGGATTCTACCAGAGCTGTTGGGTAAACGGTTTACTCCGCCACTGCAACCTCTGAGAAGACACCTGTGTGATGTTACTGTGGTAAGCCTGTTGATAATGCAGACAACGTCCTCTCTTGCACATCTGAGCAATGCAGACCAAAACACTTCCACAAGTCTTGTCTGAAGCTGAGCAGAGTACCAAAGACTTGGACATGTTTAGAGTGCAAAAAGCTCCTGTAGGTCATCAACTTTTGTTTGCAAGATGCTTTGTGAACCATTTTACTGAGAGAGTTCAAATGTCTCGTATACATAAATGTTAAAAAATAATCTCCTAGTACAAATGTAGCTTGATCTATGCTCAGTAGTACATTATTGATATTAATAAAATTCAAAAACTAAAATGTTTTTTCTGTGATCTTTATGGTAATGTATTTGTGTACACATTCATCTGACAACAATCATACATGTTCAAATACCATAGATAGCACACTGTGCAGTACACAGGAAAAATATATCATAATTGGTTCTGCATTGTAGTATAGAGTTTACAGGATTATTTCAACAAACCATAGGAACCAAAACTGGGAAAAAGTGACTAATAACTTACCTTATTGTACATACCGTTTAATGTAGAAAGCCATCACTACGGTCTGCCTCTATGCTGTGGAGGACCACAGACGGGCAAAATATTGCATAAGAGCACCCCAACACTGTCCACCATCTGTCCAAGAGCCAATTGGGAGGTTGTTTCCTTTATTGACCCCCTTGGGAGAGAGGGACCATGAGGAATGGTGGTCTGCTAGGAGACAGGGTATTTGTTCTGACCAGGCCAAATGACATCTCTTCCACTCGGATACTGCAGCCCATAGCAAGTCCCCTGTGCTTCTAGTTTCCAGCGGGATGCAGCTGCTGATTGCCTTTTTGGGGAATGCTTGGTATTTTCAACGGTGCATCAAAAGGCTACCTGTATCTGACCCCATTGTCCCAAACGCACTCTCCATCTGCAAGATTGACCTGACACTCCCCGGCTGATAATTTCAAATATCACAGTTATCCTGAAACCCACACCATCTGCGGCAGCCCCCTTGTTCCGACTGACCCTGAATTTGGTTTTGAGGCCAAGAATCAGCTTGGTGACAGTTCTAAACATGCAGATCTAATTTCTGTACATAAATATTCTGAAAACACTTGTCTTTCATGACATACGAAACAAATAGACAAAGATAATCTAAAGGTCAATTACTAGCCTCCTTTCTCATCCGTGTGACACAAGGGAGATGAAAGGCGATCTCAGTATGGTAACTTACTTTCACGAAATCCGAACAGGAAAGAAAACGACAACCATATATTTTTGCATACAACGCTTGGAAGGCCCTGTACCGCCTCCCCGGATACCACGTCTCGTTCCCTAAAGGCTCTCTTCATTTATTAAGACAGCTCATCAAACTTTGCCCTTTAGACGTATGATCTGAACATCGCTCTAAGTCGGTTGCCTACACTCATTTTGTCGTGCCTAGATGTAGCTTGGCAAGCGCATTTCGAGCCATCGAGAGCATGCTCCCACAATGTCTGGGCTATGAATGGCCTGGGAGTAATTGTGCTCATCATGCATGCATTCTGCCTGTACTTCCATGGTGTCATCCTCAGAGGCATTGATGATGCTGGAAGGCACTACAGTCTCACGGTCAGTGTCAGGTAACGCCTCAGTCCTTTTCCGCTTCATCTGCTGGGTATGCTCAAACCTAAGGTTGGCATAAATGCTTTTCTGTCGCTGTTCAGCTGAAATGTGCGCAAAACTGCTGGGTACATAATCAGGGCTCTGGGAGTTGTCATTTTTTCTTCCTAAGCAGACAGAGAGACAAAAATAGAATATTAAATGTGTGCACAAGCCTACTAACAAGATGGTGACCTGCCTAAGCAACAAGGGGTCATTGACATACTTGCATAAACCACATGTGTAAATTAGATCTGTGCATTAAAGTGACAGAAGCATGAAATACAGCACCTGCTGCTGCTGTCTGTGCTGTTAATATGAATCAAACAACAGGGGGAAAAACACTCACTGGCCTCTGTACTTATCACGTTATTGTACCCTATGTGGTAATAAATGTGGGGAGCGGTGGTGGGGAACACAAAGTGGATGGAGGGAAACATTAATTGTTGACTTTGCGATAACAAGTTTGCATAATTAGGTTCCCTTTAGCATTGAGGTTCCCCAAGGTTACTGTTATAAACACAAGCCTGAGCTGAAAGGCAATGAGGTTCCAGCAGCAGGGTATCACCCAGACTCGAGTAAAATTATGCACAATACCTGCAATCCTGTGCCGAAATTCAAGCCTGGAAAACATTTCAAAACCACAGTCTATAAGCTTCCACCTCTTTGCCTCACTCATGTCTTTAACCTCTGAAACTTTAAGATCGCATCATTGTAGGGAAAACATTTTTGCAACTTAAATGCCGCCTTGTATCTATAATATAAGTGCAAAAGGCATAAATTAGGTAGCAGTGCTGGAGCAGATAAACTGTGCAGACACTGGCTAAATGAGCACTCAAACGAATGACAGATACCCTGGAGGAATGCAGTAATAGGTGTAATGCTGTGATAAAGAGTCTGTGGCGTGTAAGTGCTGTTGGTCGCTCAGGGGAAGCACACACCATTAGTGCTTCTGTCTGCAGACAGACAGTGATCCGACCACTGAACAGATGTAGGGAACAGAGTTGTTCAGTCAGAATTCAGACTCCGCTACAGAATGGCTGACACCCTACATAGAATCAGAATGAGTTTTATTGCCAGGTATGTGTACATTAGAATCAGAATGAGTTTTATTGCCAGGTATGTTTACACATACGAGGAATTTGTTTTCATGACAGAAGCTCCACAGTGTAACAGAATGACAGTGACAGAACAAACACACAGATAATAAAAAATAGAAAAATAGAACAAGTAAATAAGGAATAAAAATATACAAATCGACAATTGTATGTACAGGTATATAACAATAGACAGTTGTATGTACAGGTATATTATGTGCAAATTGAAATGTAGACTGAGTGTGTGTTAGATAAATAAGTGTATGAGTGAATAAATAGTGTGTGTTCCACAGTTATTGTCAAGTGATCATGAGATGGATGGCCTGAGGGAAGAAACTGGAAACTGTTCCTGTGTCTGGTCGTTCTGGTGCTCAGAGCTCTGTAGCGTCGACCAGATGGCAACAGTTCAAAGAGGGAGTGTGCTGGATGTGAGGGGTCCAGAGTGATTCTGCCAGCCCTTTTGCTCACTCTGGATGAGTACAGTTCTTGGAGAGAAGGGAGGGTTGTACCAATGATTCGCTCAGCAGTCCGGACTATTCTCTGAAGTCTTCTGAGGTCAGATTTTGTAGCTGAGCTGAACCAGACTGTTATTGAAGTGCAGAGGATGGATTCAGTGATAGCGGAGTAGAACTGTTCAGCAGCTCCTGTGGCAGGTAGAACTTCAGCTGGTGAAGGAAGTACAACCTCTGCTGGGCCTTTTTCACAATGGAGTCAATGTGAGTGTCCCACTTCAGGTCCTGAGAGATTGTGGTGCCCAGGAACCTGAATGACTCCACTGCAGTCACAGTGCTGTCCATGATGGTGAGTGGGGGGAGTGCAGAGGTGTTTCTCCTGAAGTCCACGATCATCTCAACAGTTTTGAGCGTGTGAAGCGCAAGGTTGTTTGAGATGCACCAGACGCAGTGCTCGACATCTGTCCGTAAGACGATGGTCACGCACTAATGAGGCTGATGAGTGTGGTTTCGTCTGCCAATTCAGGTGAGCTTGACAGAGGGTCTTAGATGTGCAGTCGTTGGTGTAAGGGGAGAAGGCAGTGGAGAGAGGGAACACAACCTGAGGATGCCCATGCCTAATGTGACGGGTAGTGGGGAGTGTATTTTCCCAGCTCACTAGGTGCTCCCGTCTGTAAGGAAGTGTGTTGATCCACTGACAGAGGAGGGGGCACGGGAGTGAGTTAGTTTGGGCATGGAGGAGGTTGGGGATGATGGGTTTAAACGCGAGCTGAAGTCCAATGAAACAGGATCCTCAAATAAGTCCGGTCTTGTCTAGAATTGTGCGAACATAATGCAGTCCAATTGTTTATGCACGTCTACAGACCTGTTGGCTCTGTAGGCAAACTGAAGAGGATCCAGCAATGGTCCAGTGATGTCCTTCAGGTGGGCCAGCACAAGTCTTTCAAAAGACTTCATGACCACATACGTTAGAGCCACAGGCCTTTAGTCATTAAGTCCTGTAATTTTGGATATCTTTGGGATGGGGATGAAGGGGGATAAGGGTTGGAAGCGTTTTTGGGGGGGGAAAAAAACAGGGCTATTCCGATGAAGGGACCGTCGCACAGCTCCAGGATCGTGAAGATCTGTATGTGTGAAGATGGGGGCCAGGCTGGTCAGAACAGGATTTTCAGACAGACTGGGTGGAACACAGTCTGGGCCTGGGGATGTTCTCTTTTCTGCTCCGGAAGACCGGCGACCTCTTCTCGCCTGATCTGAATTGCGCGTTGGAGGGAGGGAGAGGGGGTTCGAGGAGAGGAGGGGGGTTGCTGGAGGTGTTGATGGTTGTGTGGAGAGGTGTTCAGAGCGGTTGTGTGGGGTGTCTTTTCAAACCTGCATTAGAACTCGTTCAGATCGTCTGCCAGATGTTGATTCTCCACAGTGCTGGGGGATGATGTCTTGTAATTGGTGATTTCTTTTAGACTTTTCCACACTGATGCCGAAGTCACTGGAAAGAGAATTTACATACTTATATGTTGTCGGAATATTCCTCTTGCCACTCCGATTCCCTTTTCCAGGTGTTAATTTAGCTGGTTATACAAGGAAAGATCCCCCTTCCTGTAGCATCTTTTTGGCCTGACGGAAGCTGTCTGATTTTGCAGGGCACCAGGTTTGCGTTGTTGTTAAGTTAAATGAAAAAAATGAGTCCTGGTAGGAATGCACATGTCTTCTCAGAAACTGATATAAGATGTTACAGTATCTGTTAGCTCGTCCAGATCGGTGGCAGCAGCGTCAAAGACGCTCCAATCAGTGAGGTCAAAACAAGCTTGTAAATCCTGCTCGGCTTCATTAGTCCATCTTTTTACAGTCCTTAATACAGGTTTAGCTGATTTCAGTTTCTGCCTGTAGGTCGGTATTAGATGAACCAAACAGTGATCAGAGAGCCCCAAAGCTGCTCGTGGGACAGAGTGATAACCATCCTTTATTGTGGTGTAACAGTGGAACAGTGATGACTCCAATATATACATTCGCTGTTGGTGGGACAGTGAGTTGCTGTCTGTATTTTGGCAGAGTTCACTGAGAGAGATTTGCTGTAATTACAGTCCCTGAGAATGATTTAATTAATTAAAACAAGTCCGGGTGTTGTGTTCTGGTCTGTGATACGATCAGCGGTTTCTGTAAAGCGGTGCTCACGTTTGCTTGCGGAGGAATGTAGACACTGACGAGAATGAACGCGCAAAACTCCCGCGGCGAATAGAACGGCTCTTGAAATTAAATGAAGAGCACTTCTAGGATCTGAAACAGCACATCTCTTTAACACATGTTACCTCTCGGTACACCACTCTCATGATGTAAAAGCATTGGCCCGCCACGGCGGTGATTTCCCCGTTATTCTGCGCGCGATTCTGCTCTGAACAGCTGAACGCTCCGGGAGAATCAACGCGTGCCGAATGGCATTTTCAGCCAGGTTACGTGTGAATGAAATGAAACCACGAGCAGCAGCAAGGAGTTAGAAAAAGCCTATTTGTCCGGGTTGGAGAGCAGAAGGGTGTTCTGTTTGTGGGTGGTAAAGAGCGGAGGTTAGTCCAGATGGATGCTAAGGCATCGTGGTTCTGATCCGCGAATGTCTGCAGCTTCACGGCTCGATGGGCGCGCGGCTCGCTTCCCAGTACTGCGCGTTCTACAGGGCTTGATCAGCGCCACAGCTCCCCCGATAACAATGTCCAGCAAAACATCCGAATGGTCGAAAACCGGTGAAATATCGGGTGGTATGTACTTCCTAATGTCCAGCAGTTCGTCTCTGGTGAAACTGATTGCAGGTATATAACTAAAGACAGGACAAACTAATAAAAATATAAAAACAACTGCGGAGCACGCCACTGAGGCAGCCATCAGCGTCGGCGCCATTGTGCATTGTGCGCTATATAAACAAGGGAGCAAGTTCAGACACAGCACAGGACAACAGTTGAGAAAGATATAATAAAACCAGCTGCAAGCAGTGAGGATGGTGCCATCTCCACCCGCTGGCCTTATGAAATCTGAACGATTGTTTCAAAGTCTGCTGTGTGTGAGCTACAACACCGTTTTCATCTCCCTCAGACAACGCACTCACAAGACAAGCAAACCTTCTGTTTCATCACTGACTGTTGTGGCACGAGAGCCGCTTGTTCCACTGGTAAGCGGACTCAGCTCCGTAGTACTTTAGTTTAGGGGCAATTCTCACTATTAACTAGCTACGGCCTATGACTACAGCCTCAAATAAACTCCTAATTTGCTGCTTTTTAATAGTTAGTAAAGTAGTTGTTAAGTTTAAGAATTGGTTAGGATTAAGGATTTAGAATAAGGTCTTTCAGAATAAGACATTAATATGTGCTTTATAAGTACTAATAAACAGCAAATATGCTACTAATATATGCATGCTAGTAAACATTGGCCCCCTAAACTAAAGCGTTACTGATTTTGATATTCTAAGCATTATCAAATGGCCAGAGTTTCGAGATCGCAGCGGAATGAAAGGTTATGTCCAAACACGTCTCGACTGTGTTATAAGTGAGTTTGGGGAAAAAAAAACACGGTGTTAATCTAATACACTGTCATGTTTTGGTGCTATATTAAGCTAACCTGCCAGCTAGCTCTTATGCAGCTGTTGTCAGGAACAAAGATGATTAATGACTAATTTTCCACGTAAGATCATTGAAATGATTCTTTTTTTAAGTAGAACATTTGATTCAACGACAAAAAGGTGAAGAAAGAAGTTTGATCTAAGAAATGAGAGATTGTTTGGGGAATCACTGCTCTGCTTTCTGTGCCATCTATTAACACGGACACCAAAACATAAATACCTTTATCACCGGCATGTACTGCATTAATCCAGCTGCACAATCAAATACTGAGCATTTGATGAAAATAGAATTACACTGCATCTGTTTTCTTCCTATTCTTCATTACCAGATTACTGAGCAAACAGACGAGGTTATTCAATAACACTGAGCTGGATAAACTAGTTTATTAGATTTTTGGATACACGTACTGCTGCTATTTGTTCACACATGTATCCATCCATTTTCCAAACCCCTTGTCCTCTCTGTTGGGTTGCTGGACACATATTATTACTTATTATTTACTTATCTACATGATTTTTGGAGTTCAAGTCATAGCATCAGATCTTTTCTTCCGTATTGTCAAAGTACTGTAAGTACAAACCAAACCAGAGCTCATTAAGATTATCATAAGAGAAAAACTGTAGGGCGGGGCTTGGTTCTGTGTCGGCTGTTGATTGGATGTTGAGATGTGGGCGTGGCAGAGCAGAGCCAATGGGTGAGCCTGCACTGAATGCTGGAGAAAACCTGCGATCACATAAACCAAGCAAAAGTAGGAGGAAAAAGGATAAATGTGGCAAACAGGCGAGAAGAAGTGGTATACTCAAGGCTGAGACTGAATGATACATTGCAGATAATAGGGAAGAGTTATGCACAAGATGTCAAACCTAGGAAGATGTAGAACATTGTTTAGAAGCAATAAATACCATGAAACCATGAAAAAATGTACATTCCATCATGCCACAGCTTCCCTGGAGATTGAACGCTGCACCATTCACCATGCTTTTATTATGTGAGGAGAGAGCCAAGTACAGCAGTGGTGATAACAGTGAATGGGAGACTGCTTCCAGAAAATGTAAAAATAGGATATGTGTGCTACCCAGTTAGACCTTTTATAAAACCTGCATTAAGATGTTTCAATTGCCAAAGGTTGGGTCATGTAGCAGAAGTATGCAAGGGAAAGAAACAATGTTGTAAATGTGGAGGTGAACACGGTTACGGAGAATGTGGGGATCTAGTTGAACCGAAGTGTTGCAACTGTGGAGGCCCTCATAGTGCAGCGTATTTAGGATGTGTAGCGCAAAAACAAGCCGTGGAAGCAATGCAGTACAAGTCGGAGCATAATGATTCATATGCACAAGCAGTAAAGAAGGTTCGAATTGAGCAAGGACATAGGACGAGTTATGGAAGGTCTGATGCATTTGAAACACCAAACAAGGGAACAGAGAAGTATAAAACAAATATAGATGCAAGTATGCTTATGGTCAGCAAAGGCTTAAACGCAACAGACTTGTCATTCCAGCGGATTTATCCATAGGAAATACCGTTCAAGAGCAACAGATGAGAGTGTGCATAAGTTTATAAAGAATGGGAAGTAAAGCGATAGGAAACAATAGGACTGCATTACGGTGGAAGTGGGGACAACATAGGAAAGTAGGTAGCCAATAATAAAGTTACTTACAATCCTTGTGAACAAATATACTTTAATGAATTAAATAACATTGGAGTAAGAGAAGGTTTTTATAGTTGTTTTTTTGAATATAGGATTGGTTGCGGGGTGTGCGGTGACTTTAATGCACATAGTGTAGTATGGCTTGTGGGGCCCTAGGCAAGATAATGAAAATGGGCCCCACTAGTGTAAAAACTGTCATAGCAATTGACAAGTGAAGAGAAAGCACATCAAATTACAATTTCAATAATTAAGTATAATTGTGTATTAAGTGTAACACATCCAACATATGTAAAAAAAATTTAAACCGATTAAAAAAGTTAAAGTGCAAGTGAGCTTGAAAAATGAAAATAAATTGATATTCATGAAACACAAATGTATAAAATTAAATATAAATGAATTATACACACAAACTAAATAAAATGAACAGAGCATAAACAAAATAAACATCAGTGTTGAGTTCTGCATTCACTGATTATAACGTAACTGTGAGATCATGATGGACCTAAATGAGTCACAGCTTTTTAGACATTATTAGGGAACCTCTTGGTCGTAGCAAGAATGGGCACAAAAATATGGTGGTTAGGCCATATACTATTAATATATATATATATATGTAATATTAAGGTTAGATCACCCTCACCAATTTCAGAAGCAACCTCAGGTGATGCTTCTATGGAGCAGGTCTGGAATTATTTTAAGGTAAACAACGCTGAAATGGCACTCCAATTTCCCCCTCATAACAAAGTTGTCTGTGATCGTGGGCATCAGTGCCAGTTATTTATAAAAACAATCTAATACCACAGCAAAAATATATGTATAGCAGTCAAGAACATCTTTGTTTTCGCTCCATAAAGATGACCGTGGATTCCATTTTCTACCACATCACAGTTACTTTAACCTCTCTATCATTCTTTCAGTTCCAAAAGGTCTCTGCACGGTAACTCGAAACGGTTTCCAGATAAAAGTTTTCTTTTATTTCGAACAATAAGTTGCTGTGCCTGGTTGTAGGTATGCACCATATTTGGCCAAAGATTTGTGGTTTTATATATCAAAATGCCTCCTCATAACTTTCTGATTAGTGATAACTCAATAAAAACATTGAAATTAAAAAAAGTACAAATAATATTTGAGCCGCTAATATTAATTATATATATTCTATTCATACTTATTATTATTATTAAACGCAGGCCTCAACTAGCCTCTAATGTTTAGAAAGGTCTAAGGATTATATAAATGATAAAAATCAGTGACAGATAATGTTTTTAATGGTGGCACACTGAGGGAGAGATGGAGAGGAGGAGGGGGGACGAGGAGGGAGAGATGAGGAGAACCTCCTCTACACGGAGAAAACTTAGAGAGATTCTTAGAGAGAATATTATGTTCCTATTTACCCAAAAAATAA
This sequence comes from Sinocyclocheilus anophthalmus, assembly GCA_018155175.1. Lineage (NCBI taxonomy): Eukaryota > Metazoa > Chordata > Actinopteri > Cypriniformes > Cyprinidae > Sinocyclocheilus > Sinocyclocheilus anophthalmus. The sequence continues at coordinate 346,781 of JADLZN010005427.1, forward strand.
GGTGTAAGTGAGTAGCTGTCGGTGCTTCATTCATTATGGTCCTCATCGCAGTTTTAACCATAAGTTGGAAAAAATCCCAAAAATGAACTACTCCAAAACTCATTGGAGTGAAAGCCCTATATGGAAAAGGAATGATGTATGGCTGCAGTGGCGAAATAATAAAACGCAGAGATAGATAGGACATTTTACGATTTGAAGAATTGAGAATGCAGGACAATAAACCTATGATTGTGACTAATGGTGATCTCTGTTCTTAAAGCCATCACGGTATTTTTGATAGGCAGAATGTATGTTTTAACGCCAATGATAATCGACATAGCTTATCCGGTATAGAATTTTATAGAAATATATGAAACCGGTACAGCTCCGTGGCCCCCTCACCCAGATCAGGGTAAAAAAAAAAATAAAAAATGAGCCTCCAACTCAGATAAAATGGCACAGTGGTGGAAGAAGACACAAGGAAGAAAGGACAATGATCGGTAGCTAAATGATTGGTAGTGGGTTCAACCAAATACAAAACACGCGCGAACTAACCATAATTCAGAACATGGCAGAGGAAATGTCAATGGGACGCGTAGAAGCACGGTTGGGTCAGAACATGCGAAGGAGTATGATGCTAAAACAACATAGATGGACATCAGAGAAAGCTGGTTGGGAGAAGTATAATAAAATATGTGAGTTAGAATGAATGAGGATGATATTGATAAGTGTACAGAGAAACTAAGTTAGATTGGTTAAGCTATAGCAGTTAAAGAGGGATTAGAGGCAGTTTACTCTGATATGGAAAAGCATGTGACATGTTGTGGACGCAGGGATTACTTATTAAAATGAAGAGTATTGGGGTAGAAGGAAGAATATATAATTGGGTTTGAAGTTTTTTTATTTGACAGAACAATTCGAGTTACAGTGGCTGGTGAAGTGTGGAAACCCGCTCTCCTCGGGGAAGTGTGATCAGTCCTGTATTATTTAATATAATGATGAATGATATATTTGGAAAAGTGGCTCCGGGTATAAGCACTGGGTTATATGCAGACGATGGTATAATGTGGAAAGGAGGAAGGAATATATCTTTTAATATGAATAAAATTCAAGAAGCTATAGAAGTAGTTGAAAATGGCCATTAGAATGTGGATTTAAATTCTCAATATCAATATCAATATCAATTACCCAATAGTGGTAATATCCCCAATTCCACCCTGCATACTAGCCCGACCTGAAGTAGACACAACATTACATCAGAACAGAAGGGAACCGGACGCAGCGGCTAGTTTAATTACATATGAGTATAAGACACTCACACTACTCACTTCTTCAATTACAGTATATACAGACGGGTCCCAGAGTAAAGACACTGGAAGGACAGGGCTTGAGGAAGAGGAAGAGGTAGAGGAAGAGGAAGGATAGCAGATGGTGCATATACAGCTGAGATGAGAGGCTGTTTTAATGGCACTAGAGTGGGTGTATGAAGTCAGACCTGATCAAGTATAATATCTTCTGATTCAGTGGCAGTCCTTATGAGTTTACAGCCATTGGAAACAAATAGAACGGACACTTGAACAGAAATCCTGATTGGGTTATAGTGTACGACAGATGAGAATATAATCTGATTGATGGGAATTGAAGGTAATGAGGAGCAGACAACATTGCCAAAGAGTCAGTAAAGATGAAAGAAGCCAGCATAAACGTAGCAGTCAGTAGATCAGAAGCAGAGCAGATCTAGGAAACGTCAGACACTCGTGCCACACAGATCCACACTGTCACACCATTCAAAGAAGCCTGGAGAAAGCTCAGTCATTCCCTGCTGGAGTAGAAGAGAGCAAGCTACTTCACACATCCACCTCACACGCTACACATTACAGGGGTCTGTGTGACGTCTGTTTAGCTGAGGAGACTGTCCAGCTTATGAAGATATGGAAGACATGGGAAAGAGAAAGGAGGATTCTTATAGGATGCCAGGAATTCAATATAACGCAGCTTATTAACTAAGCGTCCAAATTTTAGGGAAACGACTACATGCAGTCTGAGATTTCTTAAGGGACCAGGTGGGTTATAGGCTATATTAGGAGAGTCCTTAGTGCATTCTTTCACCCTCCAATACAGTAGGTGGCGATAATGCATCTTAACATTGGTGCTACCCGCCATAAAACCAAAGAAGAAGAAGAGCGGAGGATGTAGCAATGCCGGTTGCTGGGCTCTCGGCAGGAGAGGAAAGGTTGACAGCTGCTCGTTCTGTTCCTGGCACCCTAAATAGGTGAAGGTAGCATGAAGAACTGCGTCCACACACACACACACACACACACTGCGTCCTGCTCTATCTGTAGATGATGCGAGAAGCGCGGATCAGTCTGTACTAATAACTGCATGATGACGTATGTATCTATAGATATATCACAGAGATGCTGTGTCGTGACGTCAGAGTCCATAATGTTTCGACGTCTACTAAAATGGATCCATGGGAGCTCTCTCTGTCTCTCTCTCTCTATCTCGCTCTCTCTCTCTAGTGAGTGTGATGTGTGTTTTGTGCTTGTGTTGTGTGGTGTTGTGTTGTGTGTCTTGTTGTGTCTGCTGTGTTGTGTAGTGTGTGTGGAGAGGTGAGGAGAGAGGGAGGAGGGAGGAGGGAGAGGGAGGAGGGAGTAGAGAGAGAGGTCTGTGGTGTGTGTGTGTTGTGTGTGTGCGTGAGTGAGTGAGTGAGAGAGAGAGAAAGTGTGTGTGTGTGTGTGTGTGTAATGAGAGAGAGAGAGAGTAGGTGAGGTGTGTGTGTGTGTGTGTGTTTGTGGAGAGAGAGAGAGAGGTGGTGTGTGTGTGTGTGTGTGTTAGTGTGAGAGAGAGAGAGAGAGAGAGACGAGTGGGTGGGTGTGGACGTGTGAAGGAGAGAGAGAGAGTGGTGTGTGTGTGTGTGGGTGTGTGTGTGTGTGTGTGTGTGTGTGTGTGTGTGAGAGAGAGAGAGAGAGTGTGTGTGTGTGTGTGTGGGGTTTGTGAGGATGGACGAGAGAGAGGAGTGGGTGTGTGAGTGTGTGTGAAGAGAGAGAGAGAGAGAGAGTGTGTTGTGTGTGGTGTTGGTGTGTGTTTTGTGTGATGAGGAGGAGGAGGCGGGAAGAGAGGAGTTTTTGTGTGTGTGTGTGGGGGTTGTGTGCGGAGAGAGGAGAGAGAGAGTGTGTTGGTGTTTTGTGTGTGTGTAAGAGAGAGAGAGTGTGTGTGTGAGAGAGAGTGTGGGTGTGTGTGTGTGTGTGTGGTGTGTGTGAGAGAGAGAGAGAGAGTTGTGTGTGTGTGTGTGTGTGTGGTTGAGAGAGAGAGAGAGAGAGTTTGTGTATGTGTTTGAGTGTGTGTGTGTGTTTGAGAGAGAGAAAGAGAGTGTGTGTGTGTGAGAGAGAGAGAGAGAGAGTTTGTGTGTGGTGTGTGAGTGTTGTGTTGTGGGTGTAGAGAGAGAGGAGAGAGAGTTTGGTGTGGGTGTGTGAGTGTGGAAGAGAGCGAAGCGAGAGTTTTTGTGTGTGTGGGGGGAGAGAGGAGAGAGAGAGAGAGTTTGGTGTGTCGGTTTGAGTGTGTTGTAAGAGAGAGAGAGTTGTGTGGGGTGTGTGTGTGTGCTGTGAGAGAGAGGTTGGTGGTGTGTGTGTGTGTGTGTGTGTGGTGTGTGGTGTTTGTGTGTGTTTGTGTGTGTGTGTGTGTGTGGGGGTGTGTTGTG
>JADLZN010005429.1:0-16393 GCA_018155175.1 Sinocyclocheilus anophthalmus
CTCTTCAGGATGTCACAAACCCAATGGCCTACAGCAGCTGAAACAAGCATGAGACTGCCTCCGCTTGCAACACAGGTCCTCACATCTCAGACTTTCCTCCTGCTACTTCTTACCCCTTTTTTCCTTTTCAGTGGACTCCAGCTCCCATAGCCGATGCTAGCGTGAGGCTGCCTCCACTAGCGGTGCAGGCTACACAGGCTCTTCAGGATGTCACGAACCCCACTCCCTTCCCATGGCCTACAGCTACAGCAACTGAAGCAAGCATGAGGCTGCCTCCGCTTGCAACACAGGCCCTCATATCTCAGACTTTACTCCTGCTACTTCTTACCCCTTTTTCCTGCTCAGTGGCCTCCAGTTCCTATAGCAGACACTAGCCCAGAGGCTGATTTAAGCGTGAGGCTGCCTCTGCTTACAATCGCGGCCCCTGCTCCTCTCCCTCACCGCTCTACTTCAATCAAAAAAAAACAAAAAACAAAGAGGCCTTCAAGAGTTCATTACTCGAAGCTTTTCAACACGGTTTATGTTGTGACCATCTAGTGCTCATAAAAAGGAATAACACCTTCCAAATTGTTGTGTTCCATTACAACCGTGCCTTCATCAGTTCTTCCGCAGTATCACGCAGCAGAATAATAGTCCTCCACTGCTGCAGTTGTATGGATTCTTAACGCATTTATTGCAACTACATTTAATCTTTTTTCATCAAACAAACAGGCTTATGAATAGCTCAACACAACTCAAACTGGGGCAGAGTCTAGACAGATATAATTTATTTCTTCTGTGTAGATATAAATTATATTCTTTGCATCAGCTGGGCATGGCAGGGTATGATATGACAGATGTTATAGCCTACCCTGCTCACCCAGTAAGTCTGTTTGTTTGTTTAATTAAGAAATTAATTAATTAATTAGTTTAAAAATAAATATTTTAAACACTAAGACAAAAAGGAAAGAATAATAAATTTGCTTGGGTATATATAGGCCTATGTTCACGCAAAAATTGTCATTCTGACTGATAACCAGAGAACAACAGAGATTAAATAGCCTACTGTTAGACTTATATAATGTAGTCTTGTGTTTTATTAAAACAAATAAATGACTTCACTTGGATTTTTTTCCTCATCGAGGGGAAATAACTTAATACTCTGTCATTTATAGTAGTATGGTAAAATGTATATTTTCAATTGTGTAAAGTTACGTTCAAAATAACCACAAAATGTCATGCCTTTGAAAAATAAAGAGAACAAAAGAATGCGCTGCTTTAGCGCATCTCGGTCTCTTTGAGCATCTTTCTGGCGCATACCACAAACATCAACCACAGTGAATACTCATCTTTTAAAAGGCTTCAATTAGATTATTTTACATTAAATGCATCATATAAGTAACTTTGGAATAAATCACAGTAGGCCTACGTATCATGATAAAAAAAGCGACTTTACAGTCTGGAAATACTTTACATTTACATTTTACATTTACATTTACATTTAGTCATTTAGCAGATGCTTTTATCCAAAGCGACTTACAAATGAGGACAATAAAAGCAGTCAAAACTAACAAAAGAGCAACAATATATAAGTGCAAATGACAAGTCTCGGTTAGCCTAACGCAGTACACGTAGCAAGGTGTATATACATATCTCACAGACGTGAGCACCCCCCCCCACTCATAGCTGCAAGACCATTTTCACGACATCTCTCCATATATCACTTTAAAGTTTAGGCTATAGCAAATTATTTCTCGGGCCCCCTATCACTTTAAGAACGGCTGGTCTACACAGAAGAAAGCCCTGTTTAGACTCTGCCCAGGTATGAGTTGTGTCGAGTTATTCATTAGTCTGTTTGTTTGATGAAAATTTTGAAATTGATAAAATGGGTTATTAATCGTACAACTGCAGCAGTGGAGGACTATTATTCTGCTGCTTGATACTGCAGAAGATGGCACGGTTTGATCTTCGGCTGACCAATCAGCAGGAAGGGGCGTTTAATTTCCGCCCACATGTAGAAATCGAATATTCAAGCTGTTTATTCATTTTTTCCACCCATGAATGAAAAAATCAAATTTAAGCTGAATTCTCATCTATTGGAAAAAAACTAAAAAACGAAAAAAGAGTTGTTTTCTAATTTTTCTACTTTCAATATAAAATCAAAAAACGAATGATCGAATGATACACAGATGTTGAAACCTCACAGGAACTTTCACAATCCGACCACTCCTGGTGGTTGTGGTACTGCTGTTATGTAAAGATTGATCTGGCACACACTGTACAGACCGATTTGTCACTTCTTGTGCCTTAGTTTGGACGTGAGAGTGTGTATCATCGTTGCAGTGGGCTTTGGGTCTTGTCTAAACCTTTGTGGAAGCCTGTTTGCTGGCTTTTCCAGTTTTAAGCATATGTTTCGCTATAGAGACCCAGGTGAAAAAGAAAAATATTTAAATAGTGCTTTTTCAGACATACTATATTTAAATTTTACTATACTAAGTGAATATTAAATGTATTATTTGAAACATCTTGAAGTATATGTGTATTGGGGCCAGGATCGTTTAAGATCGTGTCACTGGCTGTAGCTCCGTGCCGCTAAAGGACTCGAAATTCCAAATCCTTGGTATCTTGAACTAGACATTGAATTGTGAATTGTGGGGTGTTGGTGGTCCGTGGTCCCCCGGGGTGTTGCACAGATACACCTGGCTTTCTGGGAATAAATATGCTTAGTCGCTGCTACCGCGAGCTTTTTGGTCGTCACGGAGCCACTTAATTTGAGCTACCGTTTGTGGCTCAGGATTCAAAAATTGTCCGGGCGCTTAGAAGGTGGCAGTAATGTGAAGATAAGGGTGCAAAGCGTGTATCGCATTTCACTTCGAAATTTGTAACCACAACGTGTTCGTCCTCACTCGCGGGCAAAACCGTGCTATTTGAGCCCCTTGAGACTGGTCTCAGTCTCACTGAAAACAAAGTTTTACGGCCTATGCGTGCATGGGGTGGCTTAGGGTAACTAACGTACACATGCTGTGCATAGATGCTCTAACATAGTCTTGTTATGCATAAAATATCTAACACATTAGAACTGTATATGTGCATTTCATATAATTCCTCGTTTCAAAACCATGAAACGTTTTCAGTAAGTCCTTATAATGCATGCATGAACTAACACTCGCTGGGAAAGAAGATTTATAACAAATGAATGCATAGTATTGCAATTATATGCATTACATATAAGAACTTGTCACAAATGCGTGAAACTCTTTCAGTGGTCCACACTTTACTAATTCTGATTGCATAATTTTAGTCTCGCTGAAAACAGTTTTACGGCATGTGAATGCTGGGCATAGAAGCGCTAACATATTCTTGTTATACATGAAACCTATAACGGTTTAGAACTCTCTATGTGCATTGCATATAATATCTCGTTTCAAAAGCATGAAACACTTTCTGTAGGTGCAAGATTTACTAATTAGTCTGATATACTGAATTAAGTCTCACTGAAAACCAAGGTTTGCGGAATATGCAGGCATGGTGTTGCTTAGGATAACAATGTACTACCTATACTGAATGCATGATTTAAGTCTCATTGAAAACAAAGTTTTACGGCCTTTGCGTGCATGTTGTGGCTTAGGATAACTAATGTACTCTTGCTTTGCGTAGAAGCTCTAATGTATTCTCGTTATGCATTAAACTTTTAACTATTTAGTAATGTCGTTGTGCATTAGATATAATTCCTCTTTTCAAAAGCATGAAACACTTTCTGTAGGTGCAAGATTTACTAATTCTGATATAATGAATTAAGTCTCACTGAAAACGAAGGTTTGCGGAATAAGCAGTTATGGTGTTGCTTATGATAACTAATGTACACTTGCTTTGCGTAGAAGCTCTAACGTATTCTCGTTATGCATGAAACTTTTAACTATTTAGTAATGTCGTTGTGCATTAGATATAATTCCTCTTTTCAAAAGCATGAAACACTTTCTGTAGGTGAAATATTTACTAATTCTGATATAATGAATTAAGTCTCACTGAAAACGAAGGTTTGCGGAATATGCAGTTATGGTGTTGCTTATGATAACTAATGTACACTTGCTTTGCGTAGAAGCTCTAACGTATTCTCGTTATGCATGAAACGTTTTCTATTTAGTAATGTCGTTGTGCATTAGATATAATTTCTCGTTTCAAAAGCATGAAACGTTTTCAGTATGTGCATGTATTAGTCCTTAAACGGCAAGCATGAACCAACGCTCTTTGAGAAATACGATTTAAATCAAATGTATGCATAGTATTGCAAGGAAACTGTCTATATGCAGTACATACAAGAAGGCTTGTTGAAATCGTGAAACTCTGTCAGTGGTCCCACTTACTAATTCTGATTGCTATCTTTTAGTATGCACTGAAAACGACGTTTTACGGCATATGAATGTGCGGTATTGACGCCCTAACTATATTCTTGTTATCCTTGAAACCTCTACGGTTTTAGCACAACCTGTATACGTGCAAGCATTATAAATCTCGTTTCAAAGCAGAACACTTTACGTAGGTACAAGCTTACTACCTTATTATGATCTCAGATTTACGTCTCACTGGAAAGACAACAGATTTGCTGGAATAGAATACATTTTGTTCTTAGGCTCATTAAGCATTGATTGCATAGGAAGCTTAACATGTTCTCGGAGCATGAACTTTTAACTAATTTGAAATGTCATCGTTGACATTATTGTATAAGAACCTCCTTTCAAAGAATGAAGGTTTCAGTACGTGCAAATCATTCAGTATTAAGCATTATGACATGGCTTGGTCTTGCATGAAACGTTTTCGTTAAGTGCAGAGCGGTGTGTAATGCTTTGCATGCCTGAATTATTCTCCGCCGGAAGAAGATTAAGCCTATGCCTTGACTGGAATTGTTAGGAACACAAACAGAAATTGCATAAAGGTGTTGCTTAGGGACCACTAACATACATATGCTGCTTATCGAAGCTCCTAAGTATTCTTGTCATGCATAAACCTTCTAAATTGTTTAGAAAACTGACTATTGTGGCATTGCTGGAGAACTGGTTTCAAAATGCAATGAAAACGTTTCCAGAAAGTGCAAAGCATTAGTCGTTATAACTGAAGGCATGCAATTAACTCTCGTGGAAAGCAGAGCTTTACAGCATATTGCTAATGTGGAAAACTGTCTATTATGCCATTGCCACAAACGGAACCGAAGTTCTTTCTATCGTATTCCAAAATGCATGAAATAGGTTATCTTTAAAGGCAAGTTATACCTCCAAAATATACAGGTTTGCAAGCATGAAATAACTCTCGCTGGGAAAGAAGCTGTACAGCATATGCATGCATGGAATTGCTTAAATGCAATCACTTTTAATTTGCTGTGCACAGACTGCCTACAATTATATGTAGGCATAAAATAATTAAACCTTAGAGAACCATCGTTTACAAAAGCATGAAGAAACACGCATAGAATGCCGAGGGCAGAAGATGGTACAGGAACTTAAACCTTAGCTGAAGATAATGAATTAAGTCTCACTGAAAACGTAGGTTTGCGGAATATGCAGGCATGGTGTTGCTTAGGATAACTAATGTACACTGGCTTTGTGTAGAAGTAACGTATTCTCGTTATGCATTCAACTTTTAACTATTTAGGTAATGTCGTTGTGCATTAGATATAATTCCTCGTTTCAAAAGCATGAAACGTTTTCAGTAAGTGCATGTATTAGTCCTTATACGGCAAGCATGAACCAACGCTCTCTGGGAAATACGATTTATATCAAATGTATGCATAGTATTGCAAGGAAACTGTCTATGTCCATTACATATAAGAACTTGTTACAAATGCGTGAAACTCTTTCAGTGGTAGAACCTTTACTAATTCTGAGTTTTGTGGAATATGCCGTTATGGTGTTGCTTAGGATAATTAACGTACACTTGATTTGCACAGAAGCTCTAACGTATTCTCGTTATGCATGAAACGTTTAACTATTTAGAACTGTCATTGTGCATTATATGTAAGAACTCTTTTCAAATTAATGAAATGTTTTCAGTACGTGCAATCATTAGTCATTACAGCATATGAATGCTTACTATTGCATGAATCGTTTTCTGTAGTGCAAGCATTAGTCGTAATACTGCATGCATGAACTTACTATCGCTCGGAAAGAAGTTTTAAAGCCTATGCTTGCCTGGAATTGCATAGGAACAAACAGAATGCAAAAGGTGTTGCTTAGGAACACTAACAGATACATGCTGCTTATCGAAGCTCTAACGTATTCTTGTCATATATAAAACTTCTAATTGTTTAGAACTGTTTTTGAGCATTGCACTTATGAACTCGTTTCAAATGCATGGAACGTTTCCAGTAAGTGCAAGCATTAGTCGTTATAATTTATGCACGAATTAACTCTCGCTGGGCAAGAAGCATTACAGCATATCATGCATTGTATTGATTGGAAACTGTCTATATCCATTGCAAAAAAGAAGTAGTGTCGTTTCAAATGCATGAAATATTATCTTTAAATGCAAGTTTTACCTCCTATACAGGTTTGCAAGCATGAAATAACTCTCGCTGGGAAAGAAGCTGTACAGCATATGCATGCATGGAATTGCTTAAATGCAATCACTTATAATTTGCTGTGCATAGATTCTCTAATTATAATTATAATTAATTATAATTGATGTGCATAAAATGTCTCTAACACATAACTGACAACGTATATGGAATTAGATATAATTCCTCGTTTCAAAAGCATGAAACACTTTACGTAGGTACAAGCTTTACTACTTATTCTGATCATGATTTAAGTCTCACTGAAAACAAAGTTTTACGGCCTTTGCGTGCATGTTGTGGCTTAGGATAACTAACGTACCCATGCTGTTCATAGAAGCTCTAACATAATCATATTATGCATAAAATATCTAACACATTAGAACTGTATATGTGAATTTCATATAATTCGTCGTTTCAAAAGCATGAAACACTTTCTGTAGGTGCAAGATTACGACTTATTCTGATCTAATGAATTGTCTCACTGAAAACGAAGGTTTGCGGAATATGCATGCATTTTGTTGCTTTGGATAATTAACGTACACTTGATTTGCATAGAAGCTCTAACGTATTCTCGTTATGCATGAAACTTTTAACTATTTAGTAATGTCGTTGTGCATTAGATATAATTCCTCGTTTCAAAAGCATGAAACACTTTCTGTAGGTGAAATATTTACTAATTCTGATATAATGAATTAAGTCTCACTGAAAACGAAGGTTTGCGGAGGGAAAAAATACAGGCATTGTTGTTGCTTAGATAAAGAAGTACATGGAGACAAGTTGGTTAGAAGCTCTAACGTATTCTCGTTAGCATAGAAACTTTAACTATTTAGACGGCGTGTGCAATTCGATTAATTCTCGTTTCAAAAAGCATGAAACGTTTCCGTAAGTGCATGGATTAGTCTTATACGGCAAGCATGAACCACCGCTCAAGGGGAAATACTATTTATATCAAATGTATGCATAGTATTGCAAGGAAACTGTCTATGTCCATTACATATAAGAACTTGTTACAAATGCGTGAAACTCTTTCAGTGGTCCAACCTTTACTAATTCTGATTTCATAATTTCAGTCTCGCTGAAAGCGAAGTTTTACGGCATGTGTATGCTGGGCATTGAAGATAATATATTCTTGTTATACTTGAAACCTCTAACGGTTTAGAACTGTCTACGTGCAATGCATGTAATATCTCGTTTCAAAAGCATGAAACACTTTACGTAGGTACAAGCTTTACTACTTATTCTGATCTAATGATTTAAGTCTCACTGAAAACGAAGTTTTGCGGGATATGCCGTTATGGTGTTGCTTTGGATAATTAACGTACACGATTTGCACAGAAGCTCTAACGTATTCTCGTTATGCATGAAACGTTTAACTATTTAGAACTGTCATTGTGCATTATATGTAAGAACTCTTTTCAAATTAATGAAATGTTTTCAGTACGTGCAATCATTAGTCATTACAGCATATGAATGCTTACTATTGCATAAATCGTTTTCTGTAAGTGCAAGCATTAGTCGTAATACTGCATGCATGAACACTATCGCTCGGAAAGAAGATTTAAAGCCTTTTGCTTGCCTGGATTTGCTTAGGAACAAACATAATGCATAAGGTGTTGCTTAGGAACACTAACAGATACATGCTGCTTATCGAAGCTCTAACGTATTCTTGTCATATATAAAACTTCTAATTGTTTAGAACTGATTTTGTGCGTTGCTTGTATAAACTCGTTTCAAATGCATGAAACGTTTCCAGAAAGTGCAAGCATTAGTCGTTATACTGAATGCATGAATTAACTCTCGCTGGGAAAGAAGCTTTACAGCATATCATGCTTGGAAATTGTCTATATCCATTGCAAAAAAGAAGTCGTATCGTTTCAAATGCATGAAACATAGTATCTTAAATGCACGTTTTTACTCCCTATAGGAGGTTTCAAGATGAAATAAACTCGTGGGATAGAAAGCTCGTACAGCTATGATATATGGAATGAACAGAATACTTATAAGTTGCTGTGCCACCGACTGCTCTAACATTATCATATTTGCACGAAAATATCTAACACATTAGAACTGTATATGTGAATTTCATATAATTCGTCGTTTCAAAAGCATGAAACACTTTCTGTAGGTGCAAGATTTACGACTTATTCTGATTAATGACATTAAGTATCAACCGTATGAAACCGAAGGTTTGCGGAAAATACAGGCATGGTGTTGCTTAGGATAACTAATGTACACTGGCTTTGCGTAGAAGCTATAACCGATATTTCGTATCTGCATTCAACTTTTTAAAATATTTAGTAATGCGTTGTGAATTAGAGATAAATTCTCGTTTCCAAGGCAATGAAACGTTTTCAGTAAGTGCATGTATTAGTCCTTATACGGCAAGCATGAACCAACGCTCTCTGGAAATACGAATTTAGATCACTGATATGCTTAGTATTGCAGGAAACGAGTCTATGTCCCTACATATACGAACTGTTACAAAATGCGTGAAACTCTTTCAGTGGTCCACACTTTACTAATTCTGATTGCATAATTTTAGTCTCGCTGAAAACGAAGTTTTCGGCATATGAATGCTGGGCATTGAGGATTCTCATATATCGGGTTATATAATGAAACCTTAACGGTTAGAACGGTCTAAGTGCAAGCATGTAAATTCGTTCAAAAGCATGAAACACTTTCTGTAGGTGCAATATTTACTAATTCTGATATAATGAATTAAGTCTCACTGAAAACGAAGTTTTGCGGAATATGCCGTTATGGTGTTGCTTAGGATAATTAACGTACACTTTATTTGCATAGAAGCTCTGACATGTTCTCGTTATGCATGAAACTTTTAACTATTTAGAACTGTCATTGTGCATTATATGTAAGAACTCATTTCAAATGAATGAAATGTTTTCAGTACGTGCAATCATTAGTCATTACAGCATATGAATGCTTACTATTGCATAAATCGTTTTCTGTAAGTGCAAGCATTAGTCGTAATACTGCATGCATGAACTTACTATCGCTCGGAAAGAAGTTTTAAAGCCTATGCTTGCCTGGAATTGCATAGGAACAAACAGAATGCAAAAGGTGTTGCTTAGGAACACTAACAGACACATGCTGCTTAATCGAAGGTCTAACGTATTCTTGTCATGCATAAAACTTCTAATTGTTTAGAACTGATTTTGTGCGTTGCTTGTATGAACTCGTTTCAAATATATGAAACGTTTCCAGAAAGTGCAAGCATTAGTCGTTATACTGTATGCATGAATTAACTCTCGCTGGGAAAGAAGCTTTACAGCATATCATGCATTGTGTTGCTTGGAAATTGTCTATATCCATTGCAAAAAAGAAGTCGTATCGTTTCAAGTGCATGAAATATTATCTTTAAATGCACGTTTTACCTCCTATACAGGTTTGCAAGCATGAAATAACTCTCGATGGGAAAGAAGCTGTACAGCATATGCATGCATGGAATTGCTTAAATGCAATCACTTATAATTGCTGTGCATAGATTCTCTAACATAATCTTGTTATGCATAAAATATCTAACACATTAGAACTGTATATGTGAATTTCATATAATTCGTTGTTTCAAGCATGAAACACTTTCCGTAGGTGCAAGATTTTACACGTATTCTGATCTAATGAATTAAGTCTCACTGAAAACGAAGGTTTGGAATATGCATGCATTTTGTTGCTTTGGATAATTAACGTACACGATTTCAAAAAGCTTAAACGTATTCTCGTTATGCATGAATTATTAAACTATTTAGTAATGGCGTGGGGCATTAGATAAATTCTCGTTTCAAAAGCATGAAACCTTTCTGTAGGGTGCAAGATTTACTATTATTCTGCGTATAATGGAATTAATTCTCACTGAAACCGCAAGGTTTGCGGAAGAAAAATACAGGCATGGTGGTTGCGTAAGGAGTATACATTACCAATGGCTTTGAGTAGAAGCTCTAAAGTATTCTCGTTAGGCAGTGAAAACTTTAACTATTTAGTAATGCGTGGTGCATTAGATCTTAATTCCGTTTCAAAAGAATGAACCGTTTTAGTAAAAGTTTGGGGGGATATATTAGTCCTTATATGGCAAGCACTAACCAACGCTCTCTGGGAAAGAAGTTATATATCAAATGTATGCTTAGTATTGAAACTGTCTATGTCCATTACATATAAGAACTTGTCACAAATGCGTGAAATTCTTTCAGTGGTCCAACCTTTACTAATTCTGATTGCATAATTTTAGTCTCGCTGAAAACGAAGTTTTACGGCATATGTATGCTGGGCATAGAAGCGCTAACAAATTCTTGTAATACATGAAACCTCTAACTGTTTAGAACTGTCTACGTACATTGCATTTTAATATCTCGTTTCAAAAGCATGAAACACTTTACGCAGGTACAAGCTTTACTAATTCTGATCTCATGATTTAAGACTCACTGAAAACGAAGGTTTGCGGAATATGCATGCATTTTGTTGCTTAGGATAATTAACGTACACTTGCTTTACTTTTTGCGTGAACTAACTCTCGCTGGGAAAGAAGCTATACAGCATATGCATACATGGAGCTGCTTAGATTCACTAACTTATAATTGCTGTGCATAGATTCTCTAACATAATCTTGTTATGCATAGTGATACAACAACAACAACAACAACAACAACAGAATTGACGTATTTGGTGTTAAACAAGTTGTTTTTAAAATTTCTTTGTCTGTAGACTAATAAAGGTCTTTTTTTGCTGACTGATTATTATCGTGTTCGGACATAGGCTTACTTTAGACGGAATTTTAATTATAGGCCTATTGTGTAATATATCTAAATGTTTTAAATCATATTCAATGAGTACTAGGCACGTAGCCTGAGGCACAAGGTAAATTTTTCATGTCAAAATAAAACAATTTTGAATGACTAATGTGCTGTTAAACCTCACTCATATGATGCGCGCACGACACCTATATAATTCAGTTTAGACAGTTTGATGAGAATATTGTGTGTTGTTACAGGTTTAAAAAAAAAAAAAAAATGACGCGGGAGAGACGGTGGCGGAGGTAGTTCATTATATGAGGCTTTAGGACAGTCAGTGATGAGGCGCGGGGCCATTTGTTAAAAACATTCAATCCCTTAAAACCAGAGCAAAAGCTTTCACAACATATACATGTCTGTCTTTTGAAGGTGTATTGGGATGTAATGAGGTGTATTTGTGGGGTATAGAAACACAATTTTTAACACCAAAACGCCCATGCATCACCCACCCATCTATTTTAATCTTTTTACTATCCCAGGTCAAGCTTGGCGTCGTGAGCAAGAAAGATATTGGGTGAAGCAAATGAAGTTGTAGTAGAATTAAAATGTATAAATTAAAGTAAAGATAATAATAATAATAAATTATTATTCTTATTATATGGTACTTAAGTATACCATTATAAGCAACAAGGTCTTATTTCATACTACAACTTGCCAAAGGACAAATTCCTATGAGATATACTGATCTATTTTTTTAGATATACACGGTTATCGTCTGCACATTTTGAGTATTTCACACGTATAGTCTGAGCACATAAATCTTGCTCAACAATCGACCAGTGTGAGCACATAAATCGTGAGCTTTGACATTACATCGCATGCGATCTGCTCTTACAGTGTGAGTTGGTACCTTGATGAAATCGCACAGAAATCACTCAGTGTATGCTCGGCCTAACACGATCATCACACAAAAAACAGCATCAAAACTCATATGGAATGAAATGTCACCAATGAAGAGGAAATAATGACTGTAAAGCTTTGGGGTGTTGATCAACTCTATCTACATTTTGATTATCATTCTGAACCCAATTCATAGTCTTTTTTCAGCTTTTTGTTCGAAATGTTGTTTATTTCTTTATTTTTTAAATTATGAAACTTACCCACATTCAAGTGTTTAAAAAAGAATGCATGAAGCTAGAATAAAAAGTTTTTGTTTACAAGCAGATACCCTGCTCTTGCTTTTGATGTTCTGTATTGTAAGAATCTATAGTCTGCCCCGACCCAGATTCCACTCCACAGTAGATGCTTGATCATGCTCATTTCCAAAATGGCTTAATTATTATACAGAAGAAGAAAGTCAACAGTTATGTTGTTTCTACATAATTTGGGATGATCACATCCTGAGCAAATGGTGACCAATTGTAGAAAGGGAGCAGGTGTGGAACACTGAGAACCACCTCAGACAAAAGGGGTGTCAGAACTTAATTAACATACAGACCACAGCTGTAACAACAGGATCAACTTCCTTTACATTGAGGGTAAACTCTGTGTATAAAATGTTTGCGCTTAGGATGTTTGGGGTTCAGTCTGACTCCGTTGAACCCAAGGTACTACATGTACTTTGTCACTACTATTCTGTAATAAAAGTTATTCTTCATCAAGATCTTCGACGTCGTCACTTTTTCTTACAAGTAGTTTACTGAGACTATACTTCAACGTGTACTAAAAATGCTACTACAATTATTTAATTAGTAAACTATCAGTATAAGTTAATTTTTAGTATAGTTGCAGTACAAGCTAAAACTATTGATCTAAACTAGTTGTGTACTTTTATATACTAGAAAGTTGGTCAATTTAGTCCCAAGGAGTATTGAAATAGTACACTTACAAGTATACTTAGTACACTGATATTTGTATACTTACTACATAAAGTATACTTAATAAAATTAACTCGAAGTATACTAAGTTTTGGTAAGGGATTGCATTAAACGTTTTCAGTAAGTGCAAGCATTAGTCGTAATAATGCATGCATTAACTAACTCTCGCTGGGAAAGAAGGGCAGTATGCTGGGACAAAATCTACCAGGATGACAATGGTTCCCTGAAGGGAATGAGTGCTGTGTCGAAATGTGCATGTATGAAATCAGTCCAATAGAGAAGTGAGACGTCACGAGCAGGATGAATTGAGCAAGCAGGAAGTATAAAAGCGCATCTAGCGAATGCACATGTTAGCTTCTGCAGAAGTGAGCATCTGCAGGGATGCAGGGAGTATGCCAGAAACGCTTTGGGAACGAGAATACTCACTGCGCCATACGAGCAAGTCCCTGTCAAGCATGTATCTGGTGAGCACATCAAGACTAGAGAACTTGGGACCCTGGAGTAGATGTCAGTTCCAAATTGTAAAAACGGAGAAATGTATGCGGAGAGGACCAGCCCGCTGCAGCACAAATATCCTGCAAGGCCACACCAAGCTGAAAGCCTTGGAGGCCGCCATACTCCTAGTCGAGTGCGCCCGATGGGTGACAGGAGGCCAGAGGACTCATAGGCCAGTGTGATGGTCTCGACCACCCACCTACTCATAGTTTGCTTGGTCGCTGGAACCCCTTTCTTAGGAGGACCAAAGCAAACAAATAACTGATCAGCATTACGCCACAGGGCAGCTCTGTGAATGTAAGTGTCAAAGCAGATGCAGTCTTTCCTGGCCTGCTTCCTGGAAGCGGGGAGGACAGAAGGCTTACAGTATCAGGTACACGGAGAAGACCAGAGAAAAGGTGGAGCACCTTAGGGACATTACCGGTTCGGGTAAAGGAAAAAACCAGGCACGCTACAGCAATGCTGAAGATCCTCTCTATTCAGCGAAAGGATATGGCGAGGTACGATCTGTCTTCAGTGGGCAAGAGCTTGTCACAGATACTCTCAATTCTGGTTCGCCACAGAGCAAGCCACAAGCCTAGGAATCATGCAGGTCCCTGGAGGGCACTTGGGCACTGTACTGCTCACCTCGCACGTGCCATGGAGGAAAGTTAAATAAGGGGTTGTATTTCAATGATTGATCAGCTAGAAGGGCGTAGCAAGCAGCTATGCCAACCAAAGTATAACTTAGAGGGGATGGGAAGATAAACTGCGGAGAAGTGCTCCGCTGAACTCCAGAACGTATCAACTGGGCCAGTTGACCTGGGTTTTGCATGCGCGTCCTCACTCAAGAAAGTGAGAAAAGTTTCCACTTCCTGGCTACAGTTTCTCATGGCTCGGCGAAGCATGTGGACTGGAGTATGGTCCTCCAAAACGCTCGTAGGGAAAAAGAAGCGTTGAAGCGAGGAGCTGGGCACCATAAGGGGCACGCTCACGTGTCCATACTCTCAGCGTGGGTGAAGGGATTTCCCGATGGAATTCTTAGTGGAGAGCGGGTCGAGGCGTGATACACAAGTCCCTGAACAATACGCGGGCCAGATCCGACGGAAACAGTATGTGTGCAAAAGAGGCAGCCAGAAGGCACTAGCAGGGGCATGCAGAGGAAGAATTCTGTCTTATTCTGGTAGCAGAAAGATTAAACGCACAGGTGCCACTGCCGTGGGCCAACCATGCTGCATGAACGGCCGATGGATCTGGCTGTTTCTTTGGTGGCCCGAAGCGACAGGTCTTTGGCCCAACGTTCGACTGACTGTGCTTATGCAGACACACACAGCCACTTATAGTTGCTGTGCATAGATGCTCTACATCAGATATAGGCGGCTGGCAGTGTCTTTTAGTACGGCCCGCTGGTTCATATTAGACTCGGATGATCAATTTGAAAACATTTGAAAAGCAAGACACGTAAAGACTGCTTTCAGTTTATGATGTTAATACTATCTCCAACCAGGAGAGGTAGCTCGTTTTCAGCCGCTCCCCATATTAATCTCCTGAACTGAAGCCTTTTTTTCAATCACACAGTGAAACTGCACAGCTTATGGTTTGAAATTAAATGAAGGAAGGGAGCGGAGGCTCTGGCTAATATAAGCGGAGCGTTCGCCCGAAGCGGAGTACTTCGGGATCCGGCGAACATGACAGTGGCCAAGTTATGGGACCCCTACTCGGGAATTAGTACTCTGCATTTATCCCAATCATCGTGAACACACCCGGAGCAGTGGGCAGCCATTTGTTTGCTGCCTATAAGGGGCGAACGCCCAATTGTAGATTCTCAGAGCTCTGATGGTGCAGAGAAGAGATAAATCTTTGTCCTCTTCAGAGGGAGGAAGCGTGGAGAGCGTAATGACTTGTGCTCTAAACGGAGTGGAGAGCACTTAGGTACGTAACCGAGCCTTGGTTTCAGGATGACTTTAGAGCCATTAGGCCCGAATTCCAGGCAGGCAGGACTAATAGAGAGCGCCTGCAGGTCCCCTAATCACTTTACTGATGACAGTGCTAGAAGCAGAGCAGTCTTCAACGATAGCGACCGAATGTTGGCAGACTGTAGCGGCTTGAAAACAGGGCCCTTCAGGGCCTTCAGCACAGTGGGCAGATCCCATGAAGGGACGAGGCGGATTCTGCCTCCTAGCACCCCTTAGGAAGCGGAATAACTTTTTCCGCGACGGTTTCTGCCAAACCGATTGGGCCGCAAGAGGGGGCCATGAGAAGGCGCTATAGCCGGCACATAGACTGTGAGGTGGTGTGAGGGCATCGCTTATTCCCAGCAGCTTCTTACCAGACATGACCAATTACCTCTGTCAAACGGCCAGTATCGAGGGTCTCTGGTTTAGGGACCACAAGAGGTAGAAAAAAAAAGAGAGCAGTTAAAGGCATAGATGGGTCTCGTAGACGGGGGCTCTAGCCTCTGAAATATGTGTTTACGACTCCGCTTTGGGAGGATCAAAGGCTCTACGATCGACGGGCCAGAGGCTGCAGGCATAATATAGGTCGGGCCGAGGATGCTATATTGTCCCGTTCGCTTGAGAGAGGAAATCCCGTCTCAGCGGAACAGGCCAAGGGGCCACTACCAACAGCTGAGTTAGCTCTGATAACCACAGCTGGTTCATCCAAAGGGGGCCACCAGGAGAACCTTGTGTTTTTGTTCCTTTACTCGCCTGATTACCTGTGGGATCAGAGCGATCGGGGGGAAAAGCATAAAGAAGGAGGTTGGGCCAATGCGTCCT